>SJYT01044759.1:28211-103417 GCA_006410635.1 Cephalophus harveyi
TGTATAGAGCTTCTCCATCTTTGGCTGCATAGAATATAATCAATCTGATTTCGGTGTTGACCATCTGGTGATGTCCACGTGTAGAGTCTTCTCTTGTGTTGTTGGAAGAGGGTGTTTGCTATGACCAGTGCATTTTCTTGGCAAAACTCTATTAGTCTTTGCCCTGCTTCATTCCGCATTCCAAGGCCAAATTTGCCTGTTACTCCAGGTGTTTCTTGACTTCCTACTTTAGCATTCCAGTCCCCTATAATGAAAAGGACATCTTTTTTGGGTGTTAGTTCTAACAGATCGTGTAGGTCTTCATAAAACCGTTCCACTTCAGCTTCTTCAGCATTACTGGTTGGGGCATAGACTTGGATAACTGTGATATTGAATGGTTTTCCTTGGAGACGAACAGAGATCATTCTGTCATTTTTGAGATTGCATCCAAGTACTGCATTTCGGACTCTTTTGTTGACCATGATGGCTACTCCATTTCTTCTGAGAGATTCCTGCCCGCAGTACTTAGCAAACTGTAAAGTGCTATTCAAAGACAGTGTTGCTAGTGTTGAAAGTGTCAGTTGCTCAGTCGTATCTGACTCTTTGTAACCCCGTGGCCTGTAGCCTGCCAGACTCCTCTGTCCATGGAATTCCCCAGGCAGGAATACTGGAGTGGGTAGCCTTTCCCTTCTCCAGAGGATCTTCCCAACCCAGGGATTAAACCCAGGTCTCCAGCATTGCAGGCAAATACTTTCCCATCTGAGCCACCATGGAAGCCCATTCAAAGATAAGATATGGTCAAATAATAAAGAGTTTAAAAGCAAAACAAACCCAGCTGACTTTATTTCTAGGCAAAGGAACATAACCAGTTGACTGAGGGGGAAAAGGTGTTTTTTAATTTTTAGGAAGGGCTGTCATAATGTGTTGTACTAATTAAAGATTCAAACAAATATTCTAAATAGGCTGGACTAAATCCACAGCTTTGTATATATAATATATATATATATATAATATATATATTTATATATATATTATTTATATATAATATATAAACAAGCCCCATACTTCATTGGTCAGGAAAAAAAGTCTTCAGATAGGCCCTTTAAGGGTCTTGCTTCAGCTTACCAGGATCATTCAAAGTTTATGGTTTCTTTAACAATTTCCAGCTGGTTAGGAGAGTTGAAGCACAACACAATACTCAGTATGCTTGCTATGTGGTAGGCAAGCCCTGCTGTAAAAAGAATTTCTCTTCACAATATTATTATGCAACAGATCAAGAAACTAATACCCAAGTATGTTCTGTGTGACATCTAAGGTCATTTTACAACTGGGCTGTTTGCAGATCTGAATCTATTAAAATACAAGGACCTAATTCTCTGTCTCTTTTTCCCTAATATAATTAATGGAGGGGCTTCCCTGATAGCTCAGTCAGTAAAGAATCTGCCTGCAATATAGGAGACCCCAGTTTGATTCCTGGTTCGGGAAGATCCACTCAAGAATGGATAGGCTACCCACTCCAGTATTCTTGGGCTTCCCTGGTGGCTCAGCTGGTAAAGAATCTACCTGGAGACCTGGGTTCGGTCCCTGGGTTGGGAAGACCTCCTGGAGAAGGGAACAGCTACACATTCCAGTATTCTGACCTGGAGAATTCCACAGACTGTATAGTCCATGGGGTCACAAAGAGTCAGACACGACTGAGTGACTTTCACTTACTCACTAATTAATGGAAACTTTTTAGGTCTACACCTACATTATTTTTTAAATCCTCTGTAATTAGCACACAGTAGATACCCCCAAAATATTCCTGAATTAAATCTCTTAGTTCCTCCTGAATTTCTTCTCACTTATTAGTTTAGGCTGCTATAACAAAAATACCATAGATTGGGTGGCTTCAACAACAAACATTTATTTCTCACAATACTAGAGACTGGGAAGTCCAAGATCAAGACACCAGTAGATTGGTATCTGGAGAGGTCCTTCTTCCTGGTTTGTAGGCAGCCAACTTCTTGCTTTCACTCCTGGCCCCCAAGATGTATGTCCTCACAGACAAAATACATGCATTCCATCCCAACAGTCCCCCAAATCTTAACTTATTCCAGCATCAACTCTAAAGTCCAGGAACTCATCTAAATCAAATGTGAGTGAGACATTCTGAGGCAAAATTCCTTTCAAACTATGAACCTGTAAAACCAAAAGGACTAGAAGAGACATTCCCATTCCAAAACGGAGAAAGAAGAAAGAAGAGAGGGGTAATGAGTCCCAAGGAAGTCCAAAACCTAGCAAAGCAAACTCCATGATCTCTTAAATCTAGAGATTAATCCCTTGGGCTTGACATTCTACCTTCTGGACCCACCTGGAGTAGCCCTGCCCCAGGAGCTCTGCCAAGCCAGAGACACACCCACCCCGGGCTCTATCAAGTGGCGGTCTTGTTCTCAAGACTTTTGTTGGAGGCTGTATGGCCTGTTGAAACCAAGGTGATCCTCCCCGCCTTCCCAACCCACATACCTTTTAAAAACTGTGATTTCTGAATTGCCTTCAGAGTCATTCTTGTCTTTTGTTGGGCGGGGTGGAAGGTGGTGGGAGAGGAGACACTGTGTAGCTTGTTACAGGATCTTAGTTCCTCTATCAGGGACTGAACTCTGGCCCTTAGCAGTGAAAGTGCCGTGTCCTAACCACTGGATCACCAGGGAAATCTTGAGTCTTCCCTTGTCTTAAAGAATAGCTTATGTTCCAACTAAATAGTTATACGGTCCCACTCCTGTAAAATCCAAGAAGTCCATCAGTCCTGCTTTCTCGTTTTTTTTTTTTTTTTATGATATGAAAATGAGAAAGAACATGCTTCTCATTTTTTTGTAATATGGACAGGCTGAGAATTTCCAAGTCTTTTAAGTTCTGGTTTCATTTTGCTTAAAAGTTCCATCATCAATTCATTTTTCTCTTCTTCCACGCAGCTCCTTCAACACTTTGCTTAGGAATTTCCTCAGCTAGACACCAAATTTCATAACCTGCCAATTCTTACCTTCCACAAAACACCAGAACCTGAACATAATTCAGCCAAGTATTGGGCACTTTATAACACGAATCCCCTTGCCTCTGGTTTCCAATAACATGTTCCCCCTTTACTATCTGAGACCAAAATGGTCTTTACTGTTCATATTTCTACCAACATTCTATTCATGGTTATTTATATTCCATAAGAAGATGGAAGCATTCTCTCCAGCTCTTCTCTTCTCTTTCTGACCTGTCACCAGAATTGGCTCTAGGCAGGCTGCCGTCTATGGGGTCGCACAGAATCAGATACGACTGAAGCGACTTAGCAGCAGCAGCAGCAGACAGCTCAGAAATCTTCCAGCCTTTGCCCATTATCCAATTCCAGAGCTGCTTCCATATTTTTAGGTATTTGTTACAGCAGCACCCCCACTTCTTTTTACCACTTTTTCTGTTAGTCAACAAAACAAAGGCTGCTATAACAAAATAACATTTACTGGGCATCTTAAACTACAGATGTTTATTTCTCACACTTGGAGGCTGGAAAGTCCAGGATCAATGTGCTAGTAGATNCTGCTTCCATATTTTTAGGTATTTGTTACAGCAGCACCCCCACTTCTTTTTACCACTTTTTCTCTTAGTCAACAAAACAAAGGCTGCTATAACAAAATAACATTTACTGGGCATCTTAAACTACAGATGTTTATTTCTCACACTTGGAGGCTGGAAAGTCCGGGATCAATGTGCTAGTAGATTCAGTGTCTGGTGAGAGCCCTGTTCCTAGCTTGCAGATGGTTGCTTCCTTGCTGTATCCTCACATGCCCAAAGGAGAAGAGCTCTCATCTCTTCATCCTCTTGTAAGGGCACTAATCCCATCAGGGGCTCCACCATCATGATGGTGTCAGAAGTTAGTTACTTCAAAGGTCTTGTCTCCACCTAACAGCACATTGGGATTAGGGCTTCAACATATGAATTGTGGATGGGGGTGCCCACAAACATTCAGTCCATAGCAATAATTTATGACTATATTTTTAAAAAATAAAATGAGTTAGCCTAGGGACCATCTATAGTCAGAAGACTGAAGAGAATTAAAGACATGGCAGCTATCAATCAATTTCTGGTTGGTAAATGAAGAAAATCACCATGGGCATCAGAAGAGTAAATTTGCCTCAGTATAATTCCCATTGAACATTTCTCGCATAACAAGAACTTACATGTTATTCAGTCAATAAGTCATGTCCAACTCTCTGCGACCTCATGACTGCACCACGCCAGACTTCCCTGTCCTTCACCATCTCCCAGAGGTTGCTAAAATTCATGTCCATTGAGTCAGTAATGCTATCTAACCATCTCATCCTCTGCCACCCACTTCTCCTTTTGCCTTCAATCTTTCCCGGCATCAGGGTCTATTGCAGTGAGTCGACCCTTCCCATCAGGTGGCCAAAGTATTGGAGCTTCAGATTCAGCATCAGTCTTTCCAGTGAATATTCAGGGTCGATTTCCTTTAGGATTGACTGGTTTGATCTCCTTTCAGCCCAAGGGACTCTCAAGAGAGTCTTCTCCAGCACCACAATTCAAAAGCATCAATTCTTTAGCACTCAGCCTTTGTTATAGTCCAACTCTCACATTTCATACATGACTACTGGAAAAACCATAGCTTTGACTATATGGACCTTTGTCAGCAAAGTGATGTCTCTGCTTTTTAATATGCTGTCTAGATTTGTCATAGCTTTCCTTCCAAGGAGCAAGCATCTTTTAATTTCATGGCTGCAGTCACTGTCTGCAGTGATTTTGGAACCCAAGAAAATAAAGTCTGTCACTGCCTCCATTTTTCCCCCTTCTGTTTGTCATGAAGTGATGGGACCTATATATTATCTCAATTAATCCTCAGAACAGCCCTGCAAGTGAACTCAGATTTTTGGAGTTAAAACTCCAATGTGTCCTTGCTATTATACAATTCTCAGGTGGATGCATTCCTAACATGCCCCCAGGATTTAGGATTCAGAAAGCCAAGAGAGCAAATTTGGTGTTTTCCTAAGGCTCTGCCTCAGCCTTACTTCTGTTTTCTCATGGTTTACATATTAATTCATTGCAACTTTGTCATCTCTGTTTAAAATCATTTCTTTGAGCACAACGCTGCCAACAGGAGTAGATTAAAAGCAAATACTAATATTTTCTAAGTAAAGGGATATCCCTTTTGTTTTCTAGAACCAAGGAACTTCAGCCTAGCCCCGGTGCGGCCTTTGCCCAAGTCACAGGTGAACCCTGAGACTAGCTTCAGGTATGAAGCTCTGGTCTTTCTTTCCCCAGGAGGTGGCAGCAGTGGCAGCAGCCTCCACTTGCTGGAGAAGTCAGACAGAATTCATCCTTTCGCCTGTTGGCATCTAAACCGAGAAATTCCTCCTTCCAGGGACCACTTTATCCCTCCTTTGGTTTGCTGAGCTTGGTTGAAGCCAGGGCACAGCGAGTGCAGGGACTGGCAATGAATCCTCTCGTAAGTGCCTAGTTTTTCTGTAAACACTTTGGTCTGAGCTGTGACCTTGAAGCATGTGTGAAGGAGGACCAGAAAGTCTCTAGCCAGGGAAAAGAGCTTCAAAAAGAAACAAATAGTAACTTGAACACTCATATCCACACAGGCGTAAATCCAGAGGACCCTAGCTCACAGTTTGGTGCCACAAAGAACATAGATTCTAATCCCAACCTCCCAGCTACCAGCCAATTGACCTTGTTATTGACTCTGTCAGAGCTGCAATTTCCTCCTCCAGCAAGTATGGACGAGATGATCTTTACGCACCTGCTAAATCTTAAATTATGAGTTAGTACAGTTTTATTTTCTGGATTAAGTAGGATTGGGCCTTTACCCTTTCAGAATTTTAAAAATTCTAGACACAACAAAGCACTACTGATTCCAAGTTAATCCCAGGTGAGCACAAATCCTGGCAAACACTGCCCAGGCAGTGGGCAGGAATCCCAGGAAATGTCTGAACACCATACAGCTATGGATGAACTGTCAACTGCTGGGGGTTGCTTTGCAAATTACCACATCTAAATGAAGCCGACAAAATAATATTCCAAAAAGCAATTAACACTGATTTCTACTGTATTTGGAAGCAAATGATCTTCTGGGAAAAGTGAAAGTGACTCAAAAAAATAAAGTACTCAAAAAAAATAAAGTATCTCAGCCCTCTGGGTAGAAATGTTTGAGGTTAAGGGGATTCATCAAGCCAGGATCTTTCAGTGCAGTTGTCCATGACCACTGTCAGGGTTAAACCTGGCCTTTGTGAAAGAGGAGATGGAACTACCTCCTCTCTTTTCTCCCTTGTTTCATCCTGCTTGCTCTCACTTTTTTTGCCTGGACTGCTTAAACTTTGATCCATCCATTCAGTAAACAGCTACTATGTGGCAGGTGCTGGCACCTAGCTATGAAAGAACTCACAATCAGGTAGACAGATATTAAACAGGTTAATACACAGACAGAAAGGATTACCATATATAATATAAGAGCATAATGGTAGTCATAGTGGTTAGCAGTAGCATTATCTCTTCAAGGCCACAGGCCAGATATCATATTTCTTTATTAAAGCTACCTCCAGAACATAGTAGAATCATCTAGAAACAATCCCATAGGTCTACTGGTATTCCCTTCTTTGGGTCTTGAAAGCAATCTATATTCTTCCTATTTCACATGAAAGTCAGCCTATTAGAATCCCTTCCTACACTAGGAAAGTTTAACTCCAGGCCACTATACATGGACGTATGTCTATGTTACCTAGCATGAAAGGATGGGACTGATTGGGAATTCCAGCTTTCTCCTCTATCTTTTCTCATTAAGAATGTTAGCATAGTTGAAAATTGTGAAAGTGTTAGTCACTCAGTCGTGTCTGACTCTTTGTGACCCCATGGACTGTAGCCCGCCAGACTTCTCTGTCCTTGGAATTCTCTAGGCAGGAATATTGCAGTGGGTCAGTCAGTTCAGTTCAGTCACTCACTTGTGTCTGACTCTTTGCAACCCCATGATTCGCAGCACACCAGGCCTCCCTGTCCATCAACAACTCCTGGAGTTCACCCAAACTCATGTGCATCAAGTCGGTGATGCCATCCAGCCATCACATCCTCTGTCGTCCCCTTATCCTCCTGCCCCCAATCCCTCCCAGCATCAGAGTCTTTTCCAATGAGTCAACTCTTCGCATGAGGTGGCCAGAGTATTGGAGTTTCAGCCTCAGCATCAGTCCTTCCAGTGAACACCCAGGACTGGTCTCCTTTAGAATGGACTGGTTGGATCTCCTTGCAGTCCAACGGACTCTCAAGAGTCTTCTCCAACACCACAGTTCAAAAGCATCAATTCTTCAGCACTCAGCTTTCTTCACAGTCCAACTCTCACATCCATACCTGACCACTGGAAAAACCATAGCCTTGACTAGACGGACCTTTGTTGGCAAAGCAATATCTCTGCTTTTTAATATGCTATCTAGGTTGGTCATAACTTTCCTTTCAAAGAGTAAGTGTCTTTTAATTTCATGGTTTCAGTCAATATCTGCAGTGATTTTGGAGCCCCCAAAAATAAGGTCTGACACTGTTTCCACTGTTTCCCCTCTATTTGCATTGATCGCTGAGGAAGGCTTTCTTATCTCTTCTTGCTATTCTTTGGAACTCTGCATTCAGATGCTTATGTCTTTCCTTTTCTCCTTTGCTTTTTGCTTCTCTTCTTTTCACAGCTATTTGTAAGCCCTCCTCAGACAGCCATTTTGCTTTTTTCCGTTTCTTTTCCATGGGGATGGTCTTGATCCCTGTCTCCTGTACAAGGTCATGAACCTCCGTCCATAGTTCATCGGGTACTCTATCAGATCTAGTCCCTTAAATCTATTTCTCACTTCAACTGCATAATCATAAGGGATTTGATTTAGGTCATACCTGAATGGTCTAGTGGTTTTCTGTATTTTTTTCAATTTAAGTCTGAATTGAAGAAAGAGCATAATGGTAGTCATAGTGGTTAGCAGTAGCATTACTGGATAGAGGGAACTGGGGAATGACAGAAATAGGAGAGCATGGTGATAGCAATTCTAGGAGGCTCCACAAAGAGAATAGAACTCGAATAGGTCAAAAAGTAAGGGAACACAGGAATGCCCAGTGGGACAGGGGACTGAACTGAGCTATAGAGTACAACAAACAAGCAGAAAAGAAGCCAACTATTTCTCCTGGTTGGAATCAGGTCAAATTATTTCTCAAATGTAGATTTTTATACAGACTTTCTTACCATGTTGATAATTTTGATTTGTTTTCTTCCTGTATATTTCCAAATAAGTTCAAAATAATCTTCTCCCCCCACTTCCAGGATCAGTTTTTAGCAATGCCACTTACTAAACATACAATACAAAGTTTGAGAACCTCTGGCCTTTGGAGTAATTTTATCCAGTTTAATGTTGGAATCTCTGCTCTCATAGCCCCCCACAATAACTGGCCTTACAGTAGGATTCTCTGATGAGTACATTTCTTTGTGCAGTCAAGGTCAAAAACTTTTTCCCGTTAAGCCTCAGGAGAGTGGCAGACCAGAAGCTGCTTAAAACTAACGGCTGAGCTCTCCTCCTCCCTTTGGGGTTTCTCCTGAGAAGGCAGCCTCCAGCAACCAGACACTGCAATGGCACCGAGCTTGGACATCCATTTTATAAGGTTTCCATGTCAACTTTCCCACCTTATCCACCAGGTCTACAATTAAAGTGATTTTAGCGCTTAGAATTGTGAGCAGTCGTTGATCAGTATTTCAGAGAATTGGTAACAGGTGATGGTGGTGTAAATGCCACGTTCTACAGATCCCACATTCATCTTAAAAACAAACTTAGACACTTTTTTTTAAATCCCCTGCATTACTCTGTCTGTTGTCTCCTCTTTCTTTATTCATGTTTCTCTTCCACGTCCTCTCTCTTCCTACCTACCAATCTCCTTCACCTGTTCTCCCACCCTATTACTGTCTTTTTTATTCCTCTTACCCCTTGTTTATCTATATGACCCTCTGCATCTTCCTGTCCTTCCGCATCTGACTCCATTTCTTTTACTCTATATTGTCTCCTGGTTATCGGCAACACACACCTCCCTCCTCTGTTTCACCATCATTCCCACTTGTGGCTCCTTCATTGACTGTGCTATAGAACAAAACCATTGTCAGATATTTATAATTATTAAATAAGAAACTTGTTCATTTTAAAAGCAGATAAGTTCTGAAAATACTATATTTTTCTCTCCAAGGAGAAAAAAATACTTGCTCATAGTTTAGCACTCCTTAAATACTAACTATAATCATTATTTTTCTTAGAACTTCCTGTGTTGACCTTCTCTTACTTTTTTTTTTGTGGTTTGGTGACCCTCAATAGAAAAATGGTTCTCTGTTCTTCAGTCATCCTGACAACAGCAGCTGACATCAATGTAGAAAGAGAAGCAAGCTAAAAACAGTAGTTGAGTGTATGCATCCTGAATTACATATTCAGTTGCAAAATCATCATCATTGTTATTATTGTAATTGCAGAGGGGAGGCATTTAAATAATTGTTCAAAGTGTCTTCTTGAGGAAATAACTAAATCAAGGCCAGCTGTCACAAACCAACCTACAATAATAATCCGTATGGGCATTTTCAAGATTCATGGGAACTCTTCAATAACAAATTTAAGCATTCATCTAATGTCCTTAAACAACATAGAAAATAACAAACAAACCTTGATCAGATCCATTGTCTTACTTACAGTGACCTGTATTTCTAAGCAGTGTCCCAGAACAACCTTCAAATCACAAACCATGAAATAAAAATTTCACCATCAATTCAATGGGAAACCAGGGTGTGTGGTCCAGGATCCACTTGCTATGTTGTGGCCATAAAACTAGGTACCCAAGTAGAGTGGAAACCAGGTAGGTACATCGGCAGAGAAATATCCACAAAGGCAGACATGTTTTACTGGCTTGAAATTTGTAAACAAATGGGAACTGTGAGAAAAGAGGGACTGTCTTTAATTTACTTGTGAAATCACCCAAAAGTATTTGAGATTTTTTTCTTCCCAAGATACTGCTGTGAAATGACTAATAGGAATTAAGTGAGCCTGTACCAGGAACTGAATGTGCCACTTCACTGGGAACAGAAAATGTTCCCCTGATAGAGGCTATCCACTCAGATTATTACCTGGGGTGTCTTAAAGAGACTCAGCCAGACGCGAATGTGGTGCTTTTATAAAAAAGCAAGAATCGTCCAAACACCTTTGCAAATTTTCCCCATATCTCAGTACTTTTGAGTCATGTTTATATCTTAGTTTCCACGTTCCTGAAAAAACTCAGGAGAGAAGGAGAAAGAAAATGTCCTGTCGCATTTCCGCATCCCTCCCCACCACCTTTGCTGGCTACTGTGGCTTTCCAACAGGAATCTTGCTAAAAGGCATGGTTTGTGCAGTTTTAGAAAGGTGAATGACCCGAGGCTGCTTAAGAAAGTTGCTAACTGCACTGATCCAGCCTAGCTGGATTCTAAAAATCATATACCCAGTTGCAGTGGCTTGATACTACTGGCATGTTTGCATCCTCATACATATTTATCTATCCACAGCCTCATCTGGCTTCAGTAATTTAAATATTTTCTTCAGAAGTATCAGAAGGGGCACTGATTGACATTTTAAAAGCTGTTTCAAGGCACGATCTGTGTATATTTTTTAATTGTAAAAATAAGAAGCCTTTGACTGTGTGGATCATAATAAACTGTGGAAAATTCTCAAAGAGATGGGAAAACCAGACCACGTGACCTGCCTCTTGAGAAACCTATATGCAGGTCAGGAAGCAACAGTTAGAACTGGACATGGAACAACAGACTGGTTCCAAATAGGAAAAGGAGGACGTCAAGACCATATATTGTCACCCTGCTTATTTAACTTCTATGCACAGTACATCATGAGAAACGCTGGGCTGGAAGAAGCACAAGCTGTAATCAAGATTGCCGGGAGAAATATCAATAACCTCAGATATGCAGATGATACCACCTTTATGGCAGAAAGTGAAGAGGAACTAAAGAGCCTCTTGATGAAAGTCAAAGAGGAAACTGAAAAAGTTGGTTTAAAGCTCAACATTCAGAAAACGAAGATGGCATCTGGTCACATCACTTCATGGGAAATATATGGGGAAACAGTGGAAATAGTGTCAGACCTTATTTTGGGGGCTCCCAAATCACTGCAGATGGTGATTGCAGCCATGAAATTAAAAGATGCTTACTCCTTGGAAGGAAAGTTATGACCAACCTAGATAGCATATTATAAAGCAGAGACATTACTTTGCTGACAAAGGTCCATCTAGTCAAGGCTATGGTTTTTCCAGTAGTCATGTATGGATGTGAGAGTTGGACTGTGAAGAAAGCTGAGCGCCGAAGAACTGATGCTTTTGAACTGTGGTGTTGGAGAAGACTCTTGAGAGTCCCTTGGACTGCAAGGAGATCCAACCAGTCCATCCTAAAGGAGATCAGTCCTGGGTGTTCATTGGAAGGACTGATGTTGAAGCTGAAAGTCCCAATACTTTGGCCACCTGATGCAAAGAGCTGACTCATTTGACAAGACCTTGATGCTGGGAAAGATTGACGGCAGGAGGAGAAGGGGACGACAGAGGATGAGATGGTTGGATGGCATCACCAACTCAATGGACATGGGTTTCGGTGGACTCCAGGAGTTGGTGATGGACAGGGAGTCCTGGTGTGCTGCGGTTCATGGGGTCGCAAACAGTCGGACATGACTGAGCAACTAAACAGAACATGGGAGTTTTATTTCTTACTGTCTGATACTATGATGTTACTCTTCTAAATAGGACTAGAGACAAAGTGTAAAAGAAGCTGAAGGTATATGCATGATAAAGTCATTACTCATGTTGTCATCAAATGAAAACTAGGTGACTACAATTATTTAGATGCATAAAACTTGGTAGAAGCTACTATTTTAACTATAAAGAGGAGCAGTGAAAAGGATAATCCCAAAGAAGAGCTTCAGTTCAGTTCAGTTCAGTTCAGGCACTCAGTCAAGTCCGACTCTTTGGGACCCAATGAATCGCAGCACGCCAGGCCTCCCTGTCCATCACCAACTCCCGGAGTTCACTCAGACTCACGTCCATCTAGTCCATGATGCCATCCAGCCATCTCATCCTCAGTCGTCCCCTTCTCCTCCTGCCTCCAATCCTTCCCAGCATCAGAGTCTTTTCCAATGAGTCAACTCTTGGCATGATGTGGCCAAAGTACTGGAGTTTCAGCTTTAGCATCATTCCTTCCAAAGAAATCCCAGGGTTGATCTCCTTCAGAATGGACTGGTTGGATCTCCTTGCAGTCCACGGGACTCTCAAGAGTCTTCTCCAACACCACAGTTCAAAAGCATCAATTCTTCGGCGATCAGCCTTCTTCACAGTCCAACTCTCACATCCATACATGACCACAGGAAAAACCATAGCCTTGACGAGACGGACCTTTGTTGGTAAAGTAATGTCTCTGCTTTTGAATATACTATCTAGGTTGGTCATAACTTTCCTTTCAAGGAATACGCGTTTTTTAATTTCATGGCTGCAATCACCATCTGCAGTGATTTTGGAGCCCAGAAAAATAAAGTCTGACACTGTTTCCACTGTTTCCCCATCTATTTCCCATGAAGTCATGAGACCGGATGCCATCATCTTCATTTTCTGGATGTTGAGCTTTAGGCTAACTTTTTCACTTTCATCAAGAGGCTTTTTAGTTCCTTCTCACTTTCTGCCATAAGGGTGGTGTCATCTGCGTATCTGAGGTTATTGATATTTCTCCTGGCAATCTTGATTGCAGCTTGTGTTTCTTCTAGTCCAGCGTTTCTCATGATATACTATGCATAGAAGTTAAATATGCAGGGTACAGCCTTGACGTACTCCTTTTCCTATGTGGAACCAGTCTGTTGTTCCATGTCCAAGATGTGTATAAGAGACAGCTCCCTAACTATCCCCTCCCTTCTTCTCCCCAGCATTAACCATAAGTTCATTCTCTAAGTCTGTGAGTATTTTTCTGGTTTTTAAGTAAGTTCATTAGTAGGATTTCTTTTTAGATTCCACATATAAGGGATGTCATATGACATTTTTCTTTCTCTATCTGACTTCACTCTGTGTGATAATCTCTAGGTTCCTCCATGTTCCTGCAAAGGCATTATTTCTTTCTTTTTTGGCTAGTTATATTGATGGCCTGAGGTATGTATTATGTTATGATATGGGACTGGCAGCTGAAAGGTTATGTTCTGTCTTTTCACCCTGCCACACAATTTACCTAATTACTTGTTTTCTATGCCTCATACATTTTGATTTCTAAAGATATAAGAATGCTTTAATTTGCATGATTTTTATATCACATCTGTTCTCAAAAATGAGCTGTCCATCAGTCTTCTGATTTTCAGATTAAACTATCCCAAGGCAGTTGAGAATTTTTCTGCTTTCCTGTGAGATATAATATATGTGCACACATAGAAGAATTGATGCTTTTGAACTGTGGTGTTGGAGAAGACTCTTGAGAGTCCCTTGGACTGCAAGGAGATCCAACCAGTCCATTCTAAAGGAGATCAGTCCTGGGTGTTCTTTGGAAGGAATGATGCTAAAGCTGAAACTCCAGTACTTTGGGCACCTCATGAGAAGAGTTGACTCATTGGAAAAGACTCTGATGCTGGGAGGGATTGGGGGCAGGAGGAGAAGGGGACGACCGAGGATGAGATGGCTGGATGGCATCACCGACTCGATGGACGTGAGTTTGAGTGAACTCCAGGAGTTGGTGATGGACAGGGAGGCCTGGCGTGCTGCAGTTCATGGGGTTGCAAAGAGTTGGACACGACTGAGCAACTGAACTGAACTGAACTGAAAACACCACTAATGAAAATAAAGTCAACTTCAAAAAGCTTTAAAATGGAAAGAAAAATCTTTCCACTTTTATCTAGAGTTGTTGTTGCTGTTGTTCAGTCACTAAGTCGTGTCCAACTCTTTGTGACCCCATGGACTGCAGCATCCCAGGCTTCCCTGTCCTCCACTATCTCCCAGAGTTTGCTAAAATTCATGTCCATTGCTGTCTAACCATCTTATCCTCTGCTGCCCTCTTCTCCTTTTGCTTTTGATCTTTCCCAGCATCAAGATCTTTTCCAATGAATTGGGTCTTCACATCAAATGGCCAAAGTATTGAAGCTTCAGCATCAGTCCTTTCAATGAATATTCAGAGTTGACTTCCTTTAGTATTGATTGGTTTTATTTCCTTGCTGTCTAAGGGACTCTCAAGAGTCGCTCATCCCGAGGTAAGCGCTGTTAACTATTTCTTATATATTTTTCCACATAAACATATTATATATGTGTTTTTCCCACAAAGCAGATCATAAAATATACAAATATATAGTATTCTATTGCAAGATAATAGAAAATAGATACATTGAACTGTGGTCCAGTTCCAGCACAGAGCTACTAAACCCTAAGTAATAAGAACACTGGGAGCATCTTTTGTTCTGATATTTGGTCTTCGACACTGCTTCCTGACATAGAGTTCCTAAATAGCTTTGAATTTCCTTGGGGTTTGTAGCCTCTTTTATTTTAGTGAGGTGAGCTATTGGATGGCTCCTGGATGAGGCCTGGTCTCCAGAAAGACCAAGCCAGGATTAGAAGCTTGGTATTTTCAGCCCCACCACCCATTCTCCAGAGAGGGGGAAAAAGGAATAGAAATGGAATTAATTGATCATTCATGTGTGATGAAGCCTCTATAAAAATCTTAATAGTATGGGGTTTGGAGAGCTTTCAGACAGGTGAACACATCCACTTAGTGGGAGGATGAACACTCCTGCCCTCAGACCCTCCCAGACCTTGCCCCATGTATCTTGTCATCTAGCTGTTCATCTGGGTCCTTTACATTACACTTTGTTATGTAATAAACTGATAAACATAACTGTTTCTCTTAATTCTTTGAGCCGTTGTAGCCAATAATGCAATTCAAGGGGTAGGAGATCATGGGAACCTCCAGTTTGTAGCCAAATCAGACAGAAATGGATAATCTGGGAACCTGGTTAATCTGAAGGGGGAGACAATCTCATAGAACTGAGCCTTTAACCTGTGCGATAGTGTCCAGGTAGATAGTGTCAGTGAAAGTGAAAGTCACCCAGTCGTGTCTGACTCTTTGTGACTGCATGGACTATACAGCCCATGGAATTCTCCAGGCCAAAATACTGGAGTGGGTAGCCTTTCCTTTCTCCAGGGGATCTTCCCAACCCAGGGATCAAACCCAGGTCTCCCGCATTGCAGGCAGATTCTTTACCAGCTGAGCCACAAGGGAAGCCCTTGTGTCAAGATTGTATTAAATTGTAGGACATCCAGCTCATGTCACAGAGAATTGCTTCAGGTGGGGAAATTTCCCATGTATCTGGTGTCAGAAGTGTTGTAAATGTGATTGATAGTGAAGGAGATGGAGGAGAAAGAGTGAGTTTTTCCTAATTACCTATACCTTGTTTTATTCATTTAATAATATATCAGAAATATTTCCATGTCAGCTCATACAGATCTTAAGATCTTTTAATCATTGGATGTGCCATAATTTATTTAACCACTGCCCCATTGATGAACATTTAAATAATTTCTGGTTGTTACTATAAACAGTGTCTCTATGAACATTTTTATACATGTGTCATTGGAAATTTGTATTGCTCTATCTTAGGACAAATTCCTTAACTGAAGTTGCTAGGTTAAAGTATATATACATTTAAAAATTGGGTTAGATGTTGCCAAATTGTAACCTCCAAACAGTTGTTCCATTTCCACCAACAGTAAAAGTTCACTTATACCCTTGTCAAAATGAAGTTTTATCAAACTTGCAAGTTTTTGTCAATCTGGTAGATAAAAATGGTATCACATTGTTATGATTTCCATTTTTTCTAAGTACTAATGAAATTGTATTTTTTCCAGGTAGTTTTGCCATTCTTATTTTCTTTATGAAATACCTGTTCATAGTCTTTGCCCTTTTTCCTGTTCATTTTTTCCTAGTTAAACTGTAAGATCTCTTTATACAGTAACAAAATAAACACTTTGTGTTGTGTTACAACTAATTATTTTCTTCTGTGCCATTTGTCTTTTGGCTCAATTTATAGTATTTTCTTGTTGCTTTTGTCATATTTGTTTTTACCATTAAAAAGTTTCAGGTATTTTACACTAAAGCATTTATTAGCACTTTCCTTTTTGGTTTCTGAGTTTTGTCTATGTTTTCAGTATTAGCTCTCTTACAAGATGGGTCTCTTTACAGTTGCCTAAGCTTTAGTGTACCAAGGCATGATTTGCATTTTACTACATCATAAGTATAGGCTAAAAAAACTGGATTTGGAGGACTTTCCTAGTGGTCCAGTGGTTACAACTTCACCTTCCAATGCAGGGAACATGGGTTCAACTTCTGTGGGGAACTAAGGTCTCACATACTATGAAAGTGAACATGTTAGTCGCTCAGTTGTGTTTGACTCTTTGGGACCCCAAGGACTGTAGCACCAGGCTCCTCTGTCCATGGGATTCTCTAGGCAAGAATACTTCTCCAGGGAGATCTTCCCAACCCAGGGATCAAACCCGGATTTCCCACATTGCAGGCAGATTCTTTACTGTCTGAGCCAAAATTTTTTTTAATAATAATAAATAAAATGAAAAATAATTAAATTTTACTTTGGAAAGAGAAAATTCACAATATCTTTAACAAAAGGGTGGGCCTAAAGACCCCATTCTCTTAGTGTCCCTGGCTGACCTGCTGGCCTCACAGAATGGTTTTCCAGAAAAGGGAATTCTGACCCTCTTTTGGTCTCCTTCTGGTATACAGCAAGTTTGAGAGTACCCCTATCAGTGAAAGGAATATCCAGACTGTTTTGGCACCAGGCAACCTGGATTTTGGTGCGAGCTGTTTACCAGAGTTGTCTGGGAAACACCCACAAGCTGCCCAGCCATTGGCTTTTGATCCTGTGGGGTGTTATGCAAGAGAAAGGAAGCCAGTAGTCACATGAGAAGCTGGGCTTGTGTATAGTTCCTTAGGCTGGGAGAAGCCTCCTTCCACAGCTCCAACCACTTATACCTGGTATGAGCTAACTCTTTATCCAGGCAACACAGAATGATTTAGAATGCAAGATTTATTTAGAACACAACACAAGATTTATTTAGAACAAGCCTGCTCTTTGTATCATATTAAGTCAGTAAAGAGTCACTCAGTGGAGGTGAGACTAACACTTTTTACCCCCAACATTTCATTTTGAATATTTTCAAACCCATGTAACTCAAAAGAATGATACGATGAATGACCCTATACTCTTCACCCAGATTCACCAACTGTTAACACTTTGTCACCTTTCCTTTATCTCTTTCTATAAACATATACTTTTATCCACTGAAGCATTTGAGAGTAAGTTGAATACTTTATGAGGTTTCACTCAAAATAATTCAGCATACATCTAACAGTAAAGGCATTCTCCTACATAACTGCAATACTACTTTTAGACCTAGGAAAATTAATGATTCAATATCTTTAATTCCACATTCAAATTCTTCTAATCATCAAAATATCTTTTATAACCATCTTTTCTTTTTTGCCCAAGATCGTAATAAAGTCCAGTCATTGCATTTGATTCTGTCTCTCGAGTCCAATGCTCTGAGGTAGACATTTAGCAATGCCTGGAGATACTTTTGATTGTCATGACTGGGAGTGCTACTGGCATCAAAGTGGATGGAGGCCAGGGATGCTGCTGAACATCCTAAAATACACAAGACAACCCCCCACAACAAAAAAGTATTTGGCCCAAAATATCAATTAGGCAACAAGGTAACGAAGCCAGCCTAGATTCAAGTGGTCGATAAATCAACTACCTCTTGATTGGAGTTGCCGCAAAGTCACATTACAAGGCATGTGCCTACTGCACTCAGTCTATCAAACTGACATTGTTTACCTCTTATCGCATAATATCAGGAGGTATGCATGTCAGGTTGTCCCACTGTTAGTCATGCTAAGTTTGTTACCTGATTAAGTGGTAACTGACAGTTCTCCTTTGGAAAGCTTTCTCTCTCAAATAAACAAGGTGATACTTTGGTGTACTTTGTCCTGCTTGCCGATGTGTTAATTTCCTAGGGCTGCTGTATCAAAGTACCCACAGATTGGCTGGCTTAAAACAATGGGAATGTATTGTCTCATAGTCTGGAGACAAGAAGTAGGAAAACAATGTGTTGGTAGGCTCCCTCTGAAACCCTAGAGGAGAATCCTTTCTTGACTCTTCCAGCTTCTTTTAGCTCCAGACATTCCTTGGCTTGTAGCTGCAGCACTTCAGTTCAGCCTCCATCATCCTGTGGCATTCTCCATGTGTCCACATATCGTCACATGACTGTCTTCTTACAAGGACACCAGTCATTGGATTAGGATCCCACCCTTCTACGGTATAACCTCATCTTAACTAATTACATCTCAACAAAACTATTTCCAAATAAGATCACATTCTGAGGGCTGGGGGTAAGATTTCAACATACCTTTTTTGGGAAACGTAATTCAGCCCATGATACCCATCTACCCTTTACCCAAAGGTTTTATCATCCACTGATAGTCCTTGATTGAATAAGTTATTGTATTGAGAATTGTACAACAGTGTTCTTCTTAACCCTCATCAATTATTCAACATTTATGAGCTGGCATTCTTCTGTAAAGAAGATTTGGTTTTTCCCATTTCTCCCCTATCTCTTCTTTCCTCTCCCTCCCAAATTTTCAAATCACTTTGAATATGTGACTTTTTCTTTTGATACAACCGATTGAATTGTGGTGATCGAATTGTCTCAAATTTAGTTAATTAGAGTCCATAAAGTCAACTATAGGGAAACTGGTGGCTCAGTGGTAAAGAAGCTACCTGCTTATGCAGGAGTGCAGGAAAAACAGGTTTGATCCCTGGGTTGGGAAGATCCCCTGGAGGAGGAAATGGCAGCCCACTCCAGTATTCTTGCCTGGAGAATCGCATGGACAGAGGAGCCTGGTGGGCTACAGTCCACGGGGTCGCAAAGAGTTGGACATGACTGAGTGACTGAGCAAAGTCACCTTAGCAAGTAAAAGTACAATACGTATTTAAATTTGCATTAAATTGAAAATTCTTCTTAAAACGTTACTTCTCCACTAATCTATCCCATAAGACCTACTTCGCTTGTCCAGGTAAGTTGGGGCTCACATATTTCTCCCTGGAGAGGCTCTGATAAGTCTCCTCATCATTCCCAAAGTATAACCATTAAAAAAACCCATCATTTATTGAGTGTTTTACTTTACATATGTTATTTTCATTGTCATAATAACTGTGCCTTAGTAATGTTACTGTGCTGTGCTGTCCTGTGCTTAGTTGCTCAGTCAGGTCCGACTCTTTGCGACACCATGGACTGCAGCCTGCCAGGCTCCTCTGTCCATGGGGATTCTCCAGGCAAAAATACTGGAGTGGGTTGCCATGCCCTCCTGCAGGGGATCTTCCCAATCCAGGGATCGATCCCAGGTCTCTTATGTCTCCCACATTGCAGGCAGATTCTTTACCATCTGCATAAAGAATCTGGAGTGGGAGTTCCAAGAATACTGGAGTGTGTAGCCTATCCCTTCTCCAGGGGATCTTTCTGACCCAGGAATCAACCAGGTCTCCTGCATCGCAGGTGGATTCTTTACCAGCTGAGCTGGTAAAGAGAAGATTACCAGAGAAGCCCAGTAATCTTCAGTTCAGTCCAGTCACTCAGTGGTGTCCAACTCTTTGCGACCCCATGAACTGCAGCACACCAGGCCTCCCTGTCCATCACCATCTCCCGGAGTTCATCCAAACTCACGTCCATCGAGTCGGTGATGCCATCCAGCCATCTTGTCCTCTGTCATCCCCTTTTCCTCCTGCCCCCAATCCCTCCCAGCATCAGAGTCTTTTCCAATGAGTCAACTCTTCACATAAGGTGGCCAAAGTACTGGAGTTTCAGCTTTAGCATCATTCCTTCCAAAGAACACCCAGGGCTGATCTCCTTTAGAATGGACTGGTTGGATTTCCTTGCAGTCCAAGGGACTCTCAAGAGTCTTCTCCAACACCACAGTTCAAAAGCATCAATTCTTACTACATGTGAAATGTGAAATCTGAGGCTCAAAGTGAGACACTAGAAGGAGCATGGATTTTGCAAGCCAATGCTTTGTATATGGGCTCTATCACCTATTAAGTATGTCATTTGGGGCCTCTGTGGCCTTGGTTTGTTTATCTATACTATGGGAATGATAATATTTTCCTCATAGGTTTGACCCAGCAGCTTATCTAACCTAGAGCAAGTGTATACTAATTGTCTTCTTTCCATATCCTGATGACAGGCCATTACTTCTAGGTCATGTTGAATAAATGACTGTGCCACAGAGTCCACTAGCAATTAATCAGGAGTTGATCGATTTTATTAATTCAGAATATGCTCATTACTAATTTAGGTAGCTTTACCTAAGTTTCAGCTAAAATTTACCTTTACTGTATTTAAGGGGGGAAAAAAAGTTTTGCTAATTAACGTCTTAAAAAATATTGTGGGAAGGAGATCTTATTTACTCAACCTAAGAGAACAACTTTGAGGAGATCTTTTGCATTTGCATAGGAATCTCATTTACAAATCAATCTTTAGAATATGTGGACTCTTTACCTGAAAACAGTGCATTCATTCATTCCAAAAATAGAATCGAGCATCTAGCACATGCAGTGGTCTAGGCTCTTGAGATATATCAGAGGATAAAATAAAATGTTTCTGCCCTCGTTTATCTTCTAATTGGAGGAGACAGATGAAAAACAAGTAAATATGAAAACTGTATAGAGTATTAAAGTAGATAAGTGCTAATGAGAAAAACAAAGCAGGGGTGTACGGGAGGAGATTGCTCTTTTAAATAGGGTTGTCATCCTTTAAAAGGTGATAGTTGAGCAAAGACTTGAAGGAGGAGAGGAAGTTGGGCATGTGGCCATCTGGGAGAACAACAAATACAAAGGTCCTTGGGCAGGAGTGTGCTTGGCCTTCTGGAGGCATGGAAAGGAGGCCATTGTGGCTGGAGTATAATGAATAAGAGGAAGTATGTTGTTTATCTAACACTTAGATAGGCAACCCACTCCAGTATTCTTGCCTGGAAAATCCCATGGAGGGAGGAGCCTGGCAGGCTACAGCCAGAGGGGTCACCAAGAGTCGGACACGACTGAGTGACTAACACTTACCCTTACTAGTAGCACTATTTTAAGCACTTAAAAATATTAACTAATCTTCCCAACAACTTGTGACATGGGTGCTGTTTTTTTTCTCTTTTCCAGATGAGGAAATTGAGACACAGGAAGATTAAATAACTGTCTCCAAATCACATAACTCTCAAATGATAGAGATGGAACTGGTACTCAGGTAGTTAGTCTCTAGAGACATTTGGTGCTCTTAAGTACCCGGGTATGCTCTCCTGCCGCCTAGTTTTTAAAAGATGAGGTCCAATAACTGAAGACTAGAGCCCATAGGTCATTAAAGGCCATTGGTAAATATTCAAATATTTATTCTGAGTGATATGGGGGTTTTGAATAAAAGAGTGATATGTCTGTTTTTGTTGTTGTCCTGCAAACTTTAGATATGTGTTCCTCTTGGAATTTAATATGCTTATGAAAAGTCAAACGGATTTCAATTTATGGGAACAAAGAAATTTTGATATATATAATTTAGAGATGATGTCCCATCAAATGCCATTTGTGTAAGAGTGATCTTTTCTGTTTTCAACATCTAATAGGAACCTTTTTATTGTATGAATCTAACAATTATTATGTATTTGACTGTGCTGTCTTGGGGCACCAAGGCAACATTATTTCTCTATTTTGAAGGGAAAAAAATGTTTAAAAGCAAATGGTTAAGTAAAATATGTCCTATCTACATACCAAAGGTGATGGGTTATTGGTGCTACTTTCTTAGGGCTTAATGTGTCAGGACCTTAGGGAGCCACTTCAGTCGGGCTCCATGACCCGAAGTGTGGAGTGATCCAGAGCCAGCTGCCCCTGAGAGTAACAAAGGACTCAAGCTCAAGCCACCCAACCTGCTCAAGACAGATTTAGGAGCAGCACATGGCAGAGTCAGCCAGGAGAAAAGAAAGCATTGGGAAGATTACGCAGTCATCCAAGAATGATATTAATGACTGTAATTGCCATAATTTACTTAGCATTTACTGTATGCCTAGCATCATGCCAAATACTTTACAAGCATGAGCTATATAGTATCATCATCCCCATATTGTGAGCAAAGAAACTGGCTTAAAGAGATTAAGTAAATTGCATAAGATCATATACAGCTGTGACTTAAGCACAGCTCTGCCAGTCTCCAGAGCCCATATTGAGACTCATTTATTCTATGCTGTCTAGGAATGTACTTGTCTCTGATTATTCCTTCTGTAACCCTCAGAACACTATCTTCCTGGAGGTGGTTCCAGTTCTGTCTCAGCCACGACTGCAGCTAGCTTGCTTTGTTTGGATACACGGAATCCTGCTAGCTGGGGCTGGAACTTATCTGC
This sequence comes from Cephalophus harveyi, assembly GCA_006410635.1. Taxonomy (NCBI): domain Eukaryota; kingdom Metazoa; phylum Chordata; class Mammalia; order Artiodactyla; family Bovidae; genus Cephalophus; species Cephalophus harveyi. The sequence goes on from SJYT01044759.1 coordinate 50,704, forward strand.
CACTCTCCCAGACTGGCCCTCCCCACTGAGCAACTAGGCTCATCAGCTACACACCATGAATTTCTGGCTTCTCTCTCTACTCCCCAGCTAGGACTAGAGGCCATGCCATAGAGCATTGGCTGTGGCTTGCTAAGAGACTATTAATAGGAACATATGACATAACTTAGAAGTATGAGGAAAGAAACTCTTGATGTGGTACATTTTGATCACTGGGAAATAGGAGATGGAAGATAACCATGAAGATGGGTTACTTTTACTTTCTCTGTCCCAAGAACTTACCTGAGCATGTTTTTGCCATGCAGAATGTCTAGAGATATTCTGCATGCACAGGCAGGTGTACCTACTGCCTCTGTAGATTCTTCAAACATCACCTTGCATCGCTTCCTCTCTTTCTCAGCCTCTCTTTCCTTTTTCTCTCACTCTTAACTGCCCTTGGATTACATCTTCTAAATAAAACATTAGTGTTAATTTTTGCTTTGAGTTCTGTTTTTCTAGAAAATATAGGCTAAGACATTCAGATTCATTTTCTTGCAGTGGTACCACCAGGTTCTACCCTCCCTTAGCTCAGCGCCAAGCTTCCAAAAAAATGTATTCTAAAAGATAATAGCTGGTAAAAATATTGTCAGTCTTATTAGTATGTCTGATAGAATTCAGGTATTCCTCCAAATACATACCACCATCCTTGATAGTAAAAATATTCTGAACCAGTGGCTCAAAACCAGTCTCGATCCTAAATCTACTCTTGCTCTGAAGTTCTTACAAGAACTTTCCCTTTCTTCCCAGTCTTGTTCTGGCTTGGTTCCCCGTTATTCTAACTTATGCTATTATAACACCTTCCTAATTTGTCTTTCTGTTTCCACATTTTCCTACTTCTGATCCAATCTGAATACCACTGCCATCAGATAAATAGCCCTAAAAACTGATTTTATCTTGCTCTCCCACTTTCAAAAAACCTTCAGAAACTTTTCACTGCACATAAAATAATGTTTAAAGTTCCTTCTAAAACAAATCTTCACTCAAGGCCCTCCACAAACTGTTGTGACCTACATTTCCAGCTTTAATGCCAGTGATAATGTTTCTTCATTTTAATTATACCATTAGCTATTCTGGGCTGCTTGCTTTTTCCAAACATGTGTTGTGCTTTTCAGAGACCACCATGCCTCTGCTATTGAACTAGGCAACAGAAGGACTTGTGAGTTTTGATAACCATCCTGGGAAGTGTCAGAATGCTTGCCACACCCATAACCACTTCTCAGGGATATCTGATTGACAGAACACTGAATTATGTATCAATTTATTCTGCCATTTCAAGCAAAACCATTTAGTCCAGGAGCAGGCACCTACCCTAGAGCAGTACACTTATGCTCATATAACAACTTGTCAGAGGAAGTTCTTCCTAACTGCCTATACTTGATGGTGAGCAGCCAAACCAGTCAGGCCCTTTGGAGGGCTGAATATGAAATACAAAGAGGGAGTCAGCAGTGGGGAGAAACAAAAAGATTCACCGAGGGAAGAAAGCTGACATCACGTGGCAGCAGAAACCATGAGCAATAGAAACTGTGAGACAGAGAAAAGAATAGAAAGTACTTAGTAGCAAGGGCAACAGAATAGAGTCACAATAATAGCAGATAATTAGAGTACAAAGCAACAGATATTTACTGCCAAAGAGCCCGCAAGATAACCCAGCTGCTATGACTGTCTTGTGTGCTGAATCACCTTTCAGTCCCCACTGGTCATTACTTAAACTTAGATGGAGGCAACTTGAGTCTATCTCTGTTCTGAAAATTAAATTTTTGCCTCCTGGTGTCTGTATCAGTCAAGATCATGGCAGGAAACTCACACTCCACTGGGATTTTGACAATAATTTAATGAAGACACTATTTACAAAGGTGTAGGCAGGGTTTCTGGAGTGTAGGAAGTATTGAGGCACCCAAGGACGACCGAGAGTCGAAGCCCAGGGCTGAAGAGACAAGGGATGGAAAAGGTGTTATGAGAGTGCTGAAGGAGCTCGAGCTGCAAAAGGGCATAGCTGCTGCCAGAACCTGGCGCTAAAGCAGAAGAAGGAGGAAGAAATACCTTAACCTCTTTTCTTCTCCTACCCTTTGATACTTGCTGATGCCTCCTATTGGCTAAACCCAACAGTAAGCAAGAGGGCAATGGAGCCCAGGCAAGTCATCTGTAGATAACAGCGTCAGGGGGCACAGAGCACGCAATAGGAGGATAGGAGGCTGTCATGGGCTATCTAGTGCACCGCGACAAAATATATCCACATGCTACTGCCTGGGACCTGAGAAAATTACAGTACATGCAAAGGAGGTGATTGAGTTCAGGATCCTGAGTGGAAGAGTGTACGTATCCTAGTTTACATGGGTGGGCCCTAAGTGCAATCACATGTATCCTAAAAGAGAAGCAGGCGGAGTTCTGAGAGAGAAGAGGAGGAAGCAGCATGTCCACAGAATCAGAACTAGGGTGAAGTGGCCACAAGCCAGGGAATCCTGAAGCCATCAGAAGCTGGAAGAGACAAGGAACAGATTCATCCTTAGAGCCTTTGGAGGGAGCCTGGCAATGCCAAAGCCTTGATTTCAGGCTTCTGGCCTCCAGAACTTTGAGAAAATAAAATTATGTTGTTGTTAGCCACCCAGTTTGGTAATTTGTTACAGCAGTCACAGGAAACTAATACAGGGGCCAAACGGAGAATAAGGAGCACAAAATCTATTCATCTCAAATGCTGTGTTGACTAACATGATCTCCCCGGTCACTTTGACTGCAAATTCTTTTGCCTACCTTCAGTATTCCCTTTGGTACTTCTTTTTGGACCACTCATATGATTCAGATAAAAAGCTCCCTAGTTATAGTTACTTTTGCATACAAATATTTTTTTCTTCTAACTAGATTATAAATTCTCCTTTAGAACAAGAACTTTGTCTTGCCCATCTTTGTATCCCATGAAAATCCTAGCACAGTACTTTGAACAGAGTGCACATTCTGTAATTGGTAAATGAGAAAGAAAGCTTCCATTTGTCCATCCATAAATGGAAAATAACAATTTCCACTGACTTGCCTTTCAGAGATAATAATGGCAGTGTTTCCTGGAAACAATTTCTGTACCTGTAATAGAATGATAGAACTGAAACACCCATTCCTGCTGGAGCAGTTCCTTTAAAAAAAAGAAAAACCATTTGGTTTTAGCGTGTTATCTATCCCATGTGGAGCTAAACCTGCTTCCAGTTTCACCCCAAGGAGGAAAAGGCAAGATAATTGAGAAAATATTAGAGCTGAATATTGGTTTTTCCTCAGGAATTCTGATTCATCAAATAAATATTTATCAAAAGACTATTATGTTAAAGTACAGTCCATAAATGCTGGGGGAATACACACACATGTACACACACATAGAATATGCTGTAATTCCAAGTTAGTAGCTGCCACACAACATGATGAATGCTTTTTATAAAAACAAGATGCTACGGGACCAGAAGGAACTCTATTGATGGAAGGTTTCACCAAAAAAAAAAGGTCGCATTCAAGCTGGTCTTTTAGGACTTTATCAGGCAGAGCAAAGTCAAGAACATTCGGGGACCAAGAGAAATAACTTTGCTTGAGCTGATGCCAAGCAAACCACACCCTCAGTTCAGCCCTGTTGTATCCACAAAGACCTATTTTTATTCATTATCCTCATAGTTTCTTTTCAAGAGAGGAAGAGAATGCTGGGTACTTCCCTGTTTTGCACCTAGGTTACATGTCACTGACAGATTATCAGGAGGGAAAGCAGAGGTTGACTTCTGACAAGTCAAATAATGATGAGTCCAAGTAGCCATCCTATAATGAGTTAATGAAAACGCTTGCCTTTCCTGAGCTTCTCCCTCATTTCTGAAAACTGAGGCAGGCTATGCTGTGAGAGTGTGTGATGCCAGGGCATAAATAGCTCTGAGGAAAGCAGGCAAGGAATGAAACCTCTCCCTGGTCTCACCACCCCAAATCAGGAGGCCCTTCTTTGTGGCAAAGCCCCCTTGAAGGAGGATTATGGCTGAAGCCCTCTGTCCTCCCCTAGACTGACCTTCAGATGGCTCCTTGAGGAACAGTTCTGTCCGGGGCACCGCCCAGTGTTTCTCCCAGCCCAGCCCTGCTGGGCCTCTGAGACCAGAACTGTGCTAAGTATGAGTGGGAGGAGAAAACTCGGGAAAGCAGCCAGCAGACAGGGAAAGAGCAACCTAAACCCACCAAGGGGCAGAGGGTTCCCCATCCTCACTCTGCAGCTTCCACTGGAAAACAAGGAAGCCAGGCAATCAGAATCCAGCCTGAAAGTACCTATCGCTTGTCCTTGTTTTCTCAAGAAGCCTCTACCTTCCAGACCTTGCCAGGAAGCCGGCGGCATTTTCATGAAGCAGTAATAACAAGGACAGAGCGTTCTAGCCTGCTGGAGCCTGCTGGCTGGTCACTCTTTCCACTGCCTTTTGTTTTCATGCAGCATTCCCTCACTTGCTTCTCAGATTCCTCAGGGCTTTGAAAAAGCCACAAATGCTCCACACAGTGACACCACCCAGCGGGCTGGCAGACATCGCGGACACGCACCCTGCCCTAAGCAATGGCACGTATGCAAGTCCTGACAACTGGCACCCAGCCACACACCTAGTAAGAGGCAAGATGGCTCCCAGAAAGCTAATATAGTCCCCCATCAACCCAGCTGTCAAAGGTGGGACTTTAAGTCCCCAGTCAGTGGGCTGGTCAGTTATACACCCAACATCTACAACATATGTTGGGCAGTGGTACTTCTCTACCCATCTTCAAGGATCTAAGTGCAGATAAATCTATCTATCCATTATAGATGTTACCAACAAAGTGCTAGAGCCCTTTCACCATACCAGTTGACCTACTGATGCATAGAGCTGATGCTCTCAATGATACAAATTTATTCATAATCACTGGGCTTCAGTATCCCCTGTGGCCTGTTTCAAACCACACTCCAGAGTTACCCTAACAGAATCTGTGAAAATAGGACCCAGATATGTGTAGTTTTTTAAAAAAACTTGACACTGTTGGTTAGACTGTAAAATGAGAGAAATTCTCATATGAGAGTAAGAAGTAGTTCAGCATCTAGAAAGCAATCTAGTGAAGTTGAGAATGCATAGTCCATTCCTTAATAACTTCCATTCTAGCTATGTTCCCTAGAAGAACTCTTATATAGGAGCCTATGGAGGCATACGCCAGAACATTAATTATATAACAATTTGAAATAGCAAAAAACTAGACATAACAAATATCCACCTATAGATCATCCATTCTAGAATATTTACACAATGAGACTATATTGTAGTACTATATGTTATTACTCTGTTATAAAAAATGAACTAGCTCTACAAGTATCACATGGATAAATCTTAAAAGCATGATGTTGAAAAAACTTCTAGAAAAATATGTACACCATTTATGTACATGTTTAAACACCCAAAATATATATATTTGTAGCAAAAATGTAAAAACATATGTGGGAAGGATTCTCACTATCTTTAAGAGACTGGCTATCTCTGAGGAGAGATGGAATGAAAGGGCCTATTTTTGTAAATAAAGTGTTTTACTTATAGCTTAAAAATCTTAAGCAAATATGGCAAGTTGATATAATTTATTAAATATGGATAATACATATATGTTGCACAGGTAACTCTGAGGGTCATCCATAGCAGAGGGATCTCTTGAAATTTTTAGGATTCTCAAATATTGAAATTCAAAGTTCGTTTATAGGGATGGCTCATATCAGTGAGCCTTCAGATCCTTTCTACTCTGTTTTCTTCAGACTCTCCAACTTTTAATTGTCTCTCCATCCCCTTAACTTTTCTAGAGCTCTAATTATCTGTAGTGTTCATTTGGCAATTCTGTACTTCCCTGCACGTTGCTGAAACAGGCAATTATTCATGTCTTATTTCTTGAATTAGGCTATCAGCTTCTTCAGAATAGGGATCATATCTTGTTCATTTTTGTATTTTTTATAATATTTAACACAGATTAAGCAGTAAAGCATATGAGTAAGAATATAAGATAAAAACAAGTTCAGAAATGTGGCAGGATATAAGAACAATATACAAAAATCAATTGTATTTCTATACAATACCAATGAACAGTCAGAAAATGAAATTCAATGCAATCCTCTCCATATCTTACTGCTTTTTCTTTTTTCCTTTTTCCTCTTCTTTTTAAATTTTTTTTTCAGAAATCATCAAGCTGATGCTACATTTCATATGGAAATGTAACTCAGAATAACCAAAACATTTTGGAAAAGGAAGAACAAATTTGGAAGATACACATTTCCTGACTTCAGAACTTAGAAAAAACCTACAGAAATCAAGGTAAAAGGCATAAGAACTCATGTTTAGATCAAAGGAATAGAACTGAATGTCCAGAAATAAACCATCATGTACATGGTCAATTTATTTTTTTTTGACAAGGGACCCAAGACAATTCAATAGGCAAAAGGTAGTTTTCTCAATAAATAATGCTGGAACAACTGGGTTCAGTTCAGTTCAGTTCAGTCGCTCAGTTGTGTCCACTGGGTATCCATGTGTAAAAGAATGAAGTTGGGCTATACCTTACACCATACAAATAAATTAACTTAAAATGGATCATAGACCTAAATGTAAGAGCTAAAACTACAAAACTCCTAGAAGAAAACAGAGAAAATGTTTATGACCTTGGATATGGCAAGATTTCTTAGATATGCTGCCAAAAGAAGATGTGACAAAAAAATAAATAAATCAGACTTCAAAATTAAAAACTTTTGTGCTTCACAGAACACCATCAAGAAAGTAAGAGGACAACAACAGAATGGGAGAAAACCTTTGCAAATTGTATATTGACAAGGAACTTATATCTAGAATATATACAAATGTATTATGACTCAATAATAATAAGACAACCCAGTTAAATCATGGGCAAGGAATTTGAATGAAATTCCTCCAAAGAATCTACACAAATTGCCAATACGCACAAGAAGAGACACAAAGCATCACTAGTCATTAGGGAAATGCAAGTCAAAACCTCACAAGGGATAGCTCTTCACGCCCACAAGGATGGCTATAATAAGAACAGACAATAACAAGTGTTTGTAAGGATATAGAGAAATTGGAACCCTCATACACTGTGGGTGGGCATGTAAAATGATGCAGCCACTTTGGAAAACAGTTTGGTAGTTTCTCAAAATTCTAAGGATGGACTTACTATAGTATTCATCAATTCCACTCCCAGGCACATACTCAAGAGAAATGAAAACATAGCTCCACACAAAAGCTTATACATGAACGTTCATAGCAGGGTTATTTACAGTGGTTAAAAAGTGGAGACAACCTATGTCCATAAACTGATGAATGGGTAAACAAAATGTTTTACATGCATACAATGGAACACTTTCTGCATGAAGTACCGATGTATGTGACAACACAGATAAACTTTGAAAACATTATGCTAAGCAAAAGAAGCTATTCACGAAAGACTATAGATTGTATTGATAGATAAGGTCCTTAATGAGGTTAAGTTAAAATGAAGTCTTTAAGGTGGGCCCTAATTCAATATGCACAGCAAGACACCAGGACTGCCCACGCCCAGAGAAAAGAACATCTGAGGACACACCAAGAAGGCAGACACGTGCGAGCCAAGGAGGGAGGTTCCAGGAGCAATGAGACCTGCTGACATCTTGGACTTTTAGCCTTTAGCACTGTGAGAAAATAAACTGCTGCTGTTTAAACCACCCAGTCTAAGGTATTTTGTCATGGCAGCTATAGCAAACTAACACAGTGGTTTTTTTGAGTGTGTAACCCTGGGATTTCTTTGGAAGGAATGATGCTAAAGCTGAAACTCCAGTACTTTGGCCACCTCATGCGAAGAGTTGACTCATTGGAAAAGACTCTGATGCTGGGAGGGATTGGGGGCAGGAGAAGAAGAGGACGACCGAGGATGAGATGGCTGGATGGCATCACTGACTCGATGGATGTGAGTCTGAGTGAACTCCGGGAATTGGTGATGGACAGGGAGGCCTGGCGTGCTGCGATTCATGGGGTCGCAAAGAGTCGGACACGACTGAGCGACTGAACTAAACTGAACAATGCTGTGGTGTATAAGAAAGGCCTATGCTTTGAATTATTGTATTTTGCAGAGTGGCATCTTTTGATCACTTATATAATCAATTGCTAGAAATATGAGAACTCTCTAGAAGCTCAAGTTTAGTGCAATAGTTACCATGAGCAGACCCATAAAGCCCTGGCCTTTGAAAATGCCCTATTCACCTGTTCAAGAAGGTAAACACTTAGAAGATCTCTCCAGACCCATGAGATTTTCATAAATTGGTAGAGATTGATCCAGATCTGCTTATAACTAGGGAAAATGTCACTTAAAATCATGTTAATTACTGAGAACTTTTAATAACATGGGGAAATGATTATATTATAATAGTAAGTAAAAATTCAGCATGCAAATTTAACATGTATAGATAGAATCACCTTATCTGTATAATGATATGCATAGAAGAAAGACTTAATAGAAATATAGTCCGAGTTAATATTAGTTCTTCTTTGTGGTGAGACTATGGATTATTTTTGATTTATTCTTTATACCTCTCTGTATTTCTGAATTTTCCAAAGTGAGCACATATTAGTTTATAATCACAAAATATGCTTACATTTTAAAAACTAAAAACTGAGGCAGAGGGTATATAACCCAATGCTGGGACTGAGAATCATCTCCAGGAGATATGGTTCTGGGACTCAGAGGTCAGATCTGTCAGAGATCCTCCCTTCAGACCTCTAACTCCCAATTCTAAATTTAGGCTACTCTTTCTGGATTTATGTGGCCACTTCTCTTTCTCTCCCAATGACTCAACTCAATATCCCCCTTTCTCTCCCCTACCTTTCTCCCAATATTTGTACTCTGAGGCTACCCACAGTGATGCACTGATAGCTGTGTCCTTCATGAGCAGTGTGGCTAATAAGTAGCATAAAATGAGAGGAGGGGGTCAAGAGAAGGGAGACACTGAGGGAGATGCTTCTGAGGTTTCCGTCCTTGTGGACATTTGACTCTCCTGGCCTCTGTCTGCTGCTGCTGCTGCTAAGTCGCTTCAGTCGTGTCCGACTCTGTGCAACCCCATAGATGGCAACCCACCAGGCTCCCCCGTCCCTGGGATCTCCAGTTAAGAACACCAGAGTGGGTTGCCATTTCCTTCTCCAATGCGTGAAAGTGAAGTCGCTCAGTCGTGTCTGACTCTTAGCGACCCCATGGACTACAGTCCACCAGGCTCCTCCATCCATGGGATTTTCCAGGCAAGAGTACTGGGGTGGGGTGCCATTGCCTTCTCCATGACCTCTGTCTAGTCCTCTCTTATTCCTCCTCCTTAGGGGAGGGGCTTAATCTGCTTTGTGAATTGCAAAGTACACATGGCAGGTTCAGCTTAGCTCCTCCTTTCTTTCAGAAGGTTATGTATCTACCTGCCCACAGTGAGGATATCACCTTAATTTACTCCTCCAGGGGCAGGGTCCCGTTCCTGCTCCCACTGCTACTCCCAGCGTGAGAGGTCCTACCCTGGTCAAATTTTACTTGTGACTGGGTAAACAAGTTGACCTAACTCATTTAGTGTTTAGTAATCATTAAAGGAGCCTGGTAGGCTGCAGTCCATGGGGTTGCTAAGAGTCAGACATGACTGAGAGACTTCACTTTCACTTTTCCTTTCATGCATTGGAGAAGGAAATGGCAACCCACTCCAGTGTCCTTGCCTGAAGAATCCCAGGGACGGGGGAGCCTGGTGGGCTGCCGTCTATGGGGTCGCACAGAGTTGGACACGACTGAAGTGACTTAGCATAGCATAGCATTATCTCTTACAATAAACAGCCTTTATCAACAATCGAAGTAGCATTTTGGTTTCCATCTGTGCACTCTTTTGTTTCATTTTACCAGTTGACCAGAACCCAGAATAGGGATTGGGGGAAAGAATGGGAACTTCTCAGAAACTTGAAAAAGGAAATAATACTTGTTAAGAGCCAGCTGTGTGCCCAGCACTAAGACATGTTTTACATATGTTCACTTATTTAATCCCTAAAACCACCCCCATATTTTACACTATTTTCCCATCTCACAGAAAAAGAAACTGAGGCTCAGAGAGGGTAAGAATTTGCCAAAGTCTCACAGCTAAAGAGTGGCTGATGTCTCTTTGACTTCAAAGCCCAAGCATTTTCCACTGCATTAGACATTGTCTTCAGGTGCCGCCAAAGCACTCCTCAGGGACTGAGGCAGCAATCTTATCCTTCTTAATACTTCATCCTAACCATTTGATCTATCATCCTAACCTTAATCTATCAGTGCAAGGGAGGAAACCAGGACACAACCAAAGACAAGGAGCAAGGAAATTACACAAAGATGCTAGGCCAAAAAAAATCAAGAAATGTATTTTCCCCCAGTTTTCTTGGGGACTTTTGGACAAATGGCCTTCCCTGCCCCCAAACTTGTGCTCTGGATTCCCCCAGTTGTAAAATAATTCAATAATAGCCAATCCTCCTTAGGTCAGATCACATGTCATGCTTCCCTGAGACTGACCTCATCATAGTTGTCCTTTTGCATCCACTTGCTATTAAAAAAACAAACAAATGTATGTCATATTGCTCTGGGTAGCACATGGAGTAAGAATAATTATGATGAATAATGAATCAGCTTAGCAGTATATGAAAACCAGAAGTACTGAACTGAAGAACAGAAAATGATATTAAAATGCCAGTCATAGGGGCTGACCCTTTAAAGAGACAAGCTGAAGAAGATGTTTTGATGTGACCCCTGGAGGACAGTCAGCTGGCAGGCTAAACCACAGCCAACTGAGAGGGCCAACTACTCCCCAGATGCCTAAGGACCAGGAGCATTTCCAGGAGCTCAAACCACTGTAACTTTCTTCTCAACCTCCCAATAAAAGCTCAGAAAGTGCAAGGGCACCCCACAGGCCACTGAGCACATTCCCAATTGTCCTCTAGGGAAATCTGATGCTGAAAAATGGACCTTTTCCAAAATAGTGGTTCAAACCAGATGAGGAATTACAGAGAAGACAGCCTTCCATGGTAAATACCCAGCCTCCAAATCCCCAATGTCTTCATTAGGGGACTGAAAACACAGGCACACCAGCTGGTCTCCACTGCTTTGAAGCACTGTGGCACAGTGGAAAGAGCAATGCTGTAGGGCTGGAAATAAGAGACTAGCCTTCTAGTCCCTGGCTCTGCCAAGTTTTAGCTGGGTGACCTTGACAAAGGTACTTAAATTCTCTGGGTCTCACTTTCCTCATTTGTTAAATGAGGTTGGATTAAACCATGGTGCCTTCTGGTTCTGAAATCCTATCGTAGGATTCCCACCTTACATTTAAAGAAAATCACAGCAGGTTCATGGGTGTTGTGTTTCTTGGAGCTCTTGCCTCTCACCTTTTCAATATTCTTCGTTGGCTTTCCTTCCACAAGATTAAACCTAAATTCTTTAGTGTGACGTTCAAGGTTCTTTGAGATCAGTCCATGCCTAGCTATTCAGCTGCCCTCCTCTTGCTCTCACCAATCATGTATTCTGTTCTGGCTATACTGGTCTATTTGTATGCCCCCTGCATTTCAAATACTTACTGAGCATATACTCTCCTAGACACATCAGCAAGTCTTTTCACATATTGTATTACTTTATATTAATTAAAATAGAGCTCACTGCTATACAAACAAGCTATGTAGAGTCAATAGATTAATGCAATAAAAGGTTACTTCTTAGTCATGTAACAGTTCAGTGTGGCAAGCCACCTTCCACCCAGGGTCCTTCTATTTTGCAGCTCCTCCATCCTCTAAGTTTCAGAGTCCTTTACTTCCAAAGCTAATAGCTAGGAAAGAGAAGGAAGAAAAGGCACACCTACTCTTATTCTGGCCAAGAAACGATGTACATCACTTCTGCTCACATCCAATTAATGAGAACCAATCGTTTGATTCTCCCAGAAGTACAAGGCATTAGAAACTGGTCAGGCCAACTCCCAGAACACTTGATGCCATGGAAGAAGAGCATGAGTCTTGGATGGTCAGCTAGGCATTTCATGCCCTTCCTTGATCTGCCTGCTTCAGTTCAGTTCAGTCGCTCAGTCGTGTCCGACTCTTTGCGACCCCATAAATTGCAGCACGCCAGGCCTCCCTGTCCATCACCAACTCCCAGAGTTCACTCAGACTCACGTCCATCGAGTCCGTGATGCCATCCAGTCATCTCATCCTCGGTCGTCCCCTTCTCCTCCTGCCCCCAATCCCTCCCAGCATCAGAGTTTTTTCCAGTGAGTCAACTCTTCTCATGAGGTGGCCAAAGTACTGGAGTTTCAGCTTTAGCATCATTCCTTCCAAAGAAATCCCAGGATTGATCCCCTTCAGAATGGACTGGTTGGATCTCCTTGCAGTCCAAGGGACTCTCAAGAGTCTTCTCCAACACCACAGTTCAAAAGCATCAATTCTTCAGTGCTCAGCCTTCTTCACAGTCCAACTCTCACATCCATACATGACCACAGGAAAAACCATAGCCTTGACTAGACGGACCTTAGTCGGCAAAGTAATGTTTCTGCTTTTGAATATGCTGTCTAGGTTGGTCATAACTTTTCTTCCAAGGAGTAAGCGTCTTCTAATTTCATGGCTGCAGTCACCGTCTGCAGTGATTTTGGAGCCCAAAAAATAAAGTCTGACACTGTTTCCACTGTTTCCCCATCTATTTCCCATGAAGTTATGGGACTGGATGCCATGATCTTCGTTTTCTAAATGTTGAGCTTTAGGCCAACTTTTTCGCTCTCCTCTTTCACTTTCATCAAGAGGCTTTTTAGCTCCCCTTCACTTTCTGCCATAAGGGTGGTGTCATCTGCCTATCTGTCAGATATGCAGGTTATTAGTAATGTCTTATTCACCCTTCAAACCTCAGTCCAAGTGCTACCTTCGTTGTGAAGTCTTCTCTGATCTACATAGGCAGTTCTGTTGTTCAGTCACCAAGCTGTGTCTGACTCTTTGCAACTCCATGGACTGCAGCATGCTGGGCCTCCCTGTCCCTCACCATCTCCCAGAGTTTGCCCAAGTTCATTTCCATTGCAGTTCTAGGTCTTTCCTTTTCTATGCCTCATGCACTTTTCACATTTCCCCATTATGACAATTATCATAATGTACTGTGTGGTTTGCTTGCTGGACTATGAGCCTTAAGGGCAAAAATACTGTCTTTTTATTTTTGTATTTGGAAATCTTATCATGCATGTGTGTGTACTAAGTTGTGTCCAGCTCTTTGTGAACTCCTGGACTGTAGCCCAGTAGGCTCCTCTGTCCATGGAATTTTCCAGGGAAGAATACTGGAGTGGGTTGCCATTTCCTTCTCCAGGAGATCTTCCCAACTCAGGGACTGAACCCACATCTCTTGTGTCTTATGCATTGGCAGGCAGGTTCTTTACCACTGTGCCACTGCGGAGTACTTGGTAATAGGAGTTTTACAATGAGATTTAATGAATTAATGTTAATGAATATTATCAATGAGTGTATGAATGAATGCCCTAAGGAAAAGAAGTTGGTTTTTACAGAGGAACAAAATCTCAGTTTACAAAATATATTGATGATTCAATGTTATCCATAATGCTAAAAGGAAAATAAGTTTCCATACAAATGTTACAATTATAATCAATATTTTATATTATTATCAATATTCCTTTAGCGTCTTCCTGAGGGTAGGGACCGTATACATTTTGTTCTTTGATCTGACCACCATCTAGCACACTATCTGGCACATAGTAGGAACTCAGTAAATATTTCAGGAAGAATGAATGGATATAGAAATGAATGAAGACTGCACCCTTAATCCCATGAGCCACACAATAAACACATGGCTTATGTTACAAGAGAAAAGTGTTGATGGGGAGGTGAAAACTTACACCACAACTGGAAAAACAGAACAGAGTGCACATCGGGACTCTTACTATCATTACTTCATACAATCTATGTCATCATCCTCTTTATATAAGAAGATGAACAAACATAATTGGAGGAAACTAAAATCTCAGTGGCAATAGTTGCCTGTGAGTAAAATTAGGACAAATGGATGTCTCTAAAATGGCTGTACTATGAAATAGCCTTTATAAATTGGTTAATGAGAGAAGCAGGAAGCAAGAGTGCAGACAATTACGGAGTCGTGACAACTGTGGAAAATATATTGAGAAAAGACGAAAACATGTTTTTCATAGTTTCTGAAGAGGTGAAGGGGACACAGAGGATGAAATGGTTGGATGGCATCACCGACTCAATGGACATGAGTTTGAGCAAGCTCCGGGAGTTGGTGATGGACAGGGAAGCTTGGTGTGCTGCAGTCCATAAGGTTGCAAAGAGTCAGACATGACTGAGCAACTGAACTGAACTGAAATGAGAGACAATTCTACAATGTTTATAATACATTTATTCTCATAGGTCACATGTGACAAAGTTTGGATTAGACATTGCAGATGGCTTCAAGTGGATTGCTTGCCAGACTTAGTCATGAAAAGCATTTGACGCGAAGGACAAACTGCAAAAGCGTAAGCAACTTCCAATCAGAACCTCTGCATGGCTTGGCCAGGTATCCTGAAACTCTGGGAAGTCCTAAACATAAACAAGTAAGTTTGCAGTGTGAACTGATTTGTGATGATAACAAAGTTGGTGCTGATACTGACGGATTTTTTCTATGAACTGACCAAGGTGTTAATGGTAGGTCTAGGCAACAAGTAACCTGAAAAATAGGACAGTACACTTTTGCAAACCTTTGATGATACATGAGCTTGAAACCACTGGCCTGCCCTGAGGAGCTATCTGTCTCTCCCTGTGGCAGGAACTGCTATGAGCTCAGCACATAGCTGGACTAAGCTTCCTAGCCTCTTTTTAAATTGGGCAGAGCCATATGCCAGAGTTCTGGCAAATAGAAAATGGGTGGAAGAACTGGATGCCAGTTCCAGGTCTGGCCCATGGAAACCCTCCTGTGTAATACATAGCAGGCTCTCTCCCTACCCACTGGCTGAATGGAGAGGATTCTGAGAACCTAGAGGAAGCGAGAGCCATGTGTTGGAAGAAGTCTATGAATTACTGCATAGATTTACCACTGCATCTCACTCATCCCCACCCTTACTAATTTATATTATGCTATATAGTCAAGAACAATAGCTTTTCATTGGGCCAAACCATTATTTTGAAGTCCTTTGTTATAACAGTTAGCTTATCTTGACTAATACATCCTATTTCTGAACTTTCCTCCTGGTCACAAGTAAGAAGAGAGGCTAGGGTGAATTTCAAGACTCTCAGTCTACAGCTTCAGAGGATCAAGACAAAAGAAGATAGCAGAGACAAAGCTCAACATAAGGGAATACCATATTTAGTGGAATTCTAGAGTTACTTTTAAAGCTTCGACATTCTCACAGAGCTAAAGCCATGCATGTGAGTCTCTGCTTATCTAACTAGTCCCGTCTGGGGGTTTTCATACTCTTGAGAGTACAGTGAATAACCATCTCCCAAACATAGTTATCATATGAACCCTCAGTATAGTCCATTCAAATTTATGTGCTTAGGGTCTAGTCAGATAATATGTGTGTGCTTACTTAGTCATGTTCAACTCTTTGTGATCCCATGGACTGTAGCCCATTAGGCCTCCTCTGTTCATGGAATTTCCCAGCCAAAAAATATTGGAGTGGGTTGCCATTACCTCCTGCAGGGGATCGTCCCAACCCAGAAATCGAATCTGAGTCTCTTGCATTGGCAAGCGGATTCTTTCCCACTGCGCCACCTGTGAAGCCCCTAGTCAGATAGCACAACAGTTAAAACCTGCTTTGCTTTTTACTAAACATGGTAATTATGAAGAAAAAATCAACTAGTAAGTAACTTTGTGTTTGAAGGTATATTTTTAAAGTGATTATGCAAGGTTTGGTTGAATAAAATACTAATGAAGATACAGGGGAGCCAACCAAGAACTGTGGCAAAAAATAAAAAATAAAAAAAAAATGAGGCCTTTTAGTGCTTGCCTGAAGATGTTATTGGGAAACTTTTGTTTACTTGCCAGACTTTGAAAATTAAATCCTTCTTCAAGTAGCCTCGGGTGTTAAGGACAATAAATAAGATGTGCTGATTGAAAACATTTTAAAAAACAACTTGTTATAGCTTTTAAAATAACAAGGGATAAATTCAGCTTGAAACGGGATATACCAAATTCATGTGGCCTGCTCGATAAAACACCAAGCTTTAAAGCTGGATTCTACAGGTCATCATTGTATTTATGCTCTACCAAATGAAATTTTGCAGGGGCCTGAGACAATAGCCCTAGGAAATGCTAGGTAGCTTCTACCTGTAAACCTGATCCCAATAACAAAAGGGGCAATTGATCTCCCTATCTTGAAAGTGCATAGATAAAGGGATGAACTGGAAGTTGGTCACTATTCAGGGGGAGGAAAAGGTAAGAGATTTAGGAGAAAGTCTCTTTTTTGGAAGAGTCCCTGAGGGCTTAGATGAAAGAATCAGTCTTGAAGTAGTACTTTTCAAGAATTCTCTTGCCCTATTTTCAACAGGTATAAATTAAGCTATAATGATCCTTTAAATTTCCTAAAACTTCATCTTCTATCCCTTTTTCCAAGGCACTCCATTCCTTTGTCTTCCCACCTAAAATCTCTGGCTACAGTTAGATCCTGGAGAAGGAAATGGCTACCCATTCCAGTAGCCATTTCCCCCCAAAGCTATATGCTTTGGGGGGAAAATGAATCTGATAAGAGGTTGGGAAGCACTCATGTAACAGCTTACATGGTCACACAGATCCCCCCTGAAGAACTCCTGCCAAGTCTGCACAAGGAGTCCACACATCCTTTGTGTTAATCAAAGATCCTCTCTTGAGGGAGATAGCCTTAGGTCAGTTCCCTAGCCATACCTTATCAACATTTCCTTAAGTCCACCTGTTTGTCTGTGGGCTGTGCTCAGTCGTGTCTGACTCTTTGTGGCCCCATGGACTGTAGCCCAGTTCCTCTGTCAATGGAATTTTCCATGCAAGAATAATGGAGCAGATTACCATTTCTTTCTCCAGAGGATCTTCCCGACCCAGGGATAGAATCTGCATCTTTTGAATCCCATCATTGGCAAGTAGATTTTACCACTAGCGCCACCTGGGAAGCCTTATTTGTCCGCTGGATTCCTATGTGATTTTAGACATAGCTGTGGTGATAAGCTTCAGTAAGTACCAGGTCTGTTCTGGCTATCTAACTGTGTGTGAAAGTTGCTCAGTTGTGTCTAACTCTTTGCAACCCCATGGTCTATACAGTCCATGGAATTCTCCAGGCCAGAATACTGGAGTGGGTAGCCTTTCCCTTCTCCAGGGGATCTTCCCAACCCAGGGATCGAACACAGGTCTCCCACATTGCAGGCGGATTCTTTACCAGCTGAGCTATCAAGGAAGCCCAAAGAAAATATACTAAGAATTTATTAGGTAACAGGTATTTCATTAGTGAGTGCTTTACACACATTATCTAAAATCCTCAAACAGTCTGAAAAATAGAAACAATTATCCCATCTTACAGACGAGTAAACTGAAGTTCAGAGGTGTTAAATAAATAGCCCAAGTCTTACTGTTAGAAACTAAATTCTGATTGGCCTTACCTCCATACCCACATTCTTTCCAATAAACTCTCTACCCTACAGATAACACACACAACCAATCAGAAATTCATACTGTGAAGGCACAATCTTTATAATGAGCCAGTGTGGCATAATCCCCCATATTCCAGGCCTCTGCCTCCCTACAAAAGAGAAAAGCTTTGCATTACTTAGTCAATCTGTTCAGGCTTTATTGTGAATAAATATACAATATCTTCTAGGCTTTTTTAAAGTATTGGACATGGTTCAAGTAAGTCCATTACTATCTGACTCTGAGATCCCAGAAAAAGTACCTTTACCACCTTGCCTATCTAACTGGTAACTTGCAAGCCAAAATCTTTAAAAATTACAGAATAAACGAAGAAAAAGGATATTACTAATTCCAGTAGTAAAATGAAAATTGTTAGGCCAGTATCCTAAGATTACGTTCTCTCCTGCTATGCAGAAAATTTCCAACAACTCCCTTGTTTTTGTGCTACCTGAAAAACAAATAACGAAAACAAACATAAAAAGCAAACAAGCAATAGTAACCTAAAAGCCCTTCTGGGTATCCAGAAATACAGGACAACCTTAAGCAAAGTTTAGCTGGCTGGGTATTTAACTATTGTAAAATCAAAGTGTTTATTTGGAGATTTTAAAATAACTCATCTTCCTTAGAAACCCAAATTCTTACTTTTAGTAATGAACTCCTTTAACCTAGTTGCTTATATTTTCAATGGATTAGTTATTTATAGCAGCTCAAAGATAAGAAGTAAACATCAACCAAAGAGAACAGATGCATACTTTTTCCTCACTCTTGAATTTGAACAGTACTCAAGAAACATCGAAAGATCTGGCTATTTTGCATCCAAAGAAAATGCTCTTCCTTAATTGTTTATTCTAGAGTCTAAAGTGGTTTTGGTTGGGGGGGAGGAATGTAAGGCAAAGGGAGAGTTATTTTAAAATGCCATAAAAGAGTCTTCTGTATCTGAACTCCCCAAAGTGTTCTGTCTTAAATATGTGTTAGCAAAAAGATTTGTTTATTCATAGCTAAATTCTGGCTAATGACTGATTTCGGGGTACCTTTTTCTGGCTCAGAGAAAAAGTAGTCTCTGCTAGACTTCATATTCCAGAAAGTTCTGCCCTGATTGACTAACCTCAGAGATAAACTTGAGCTCCTGCATCAACTCCGTAAAGAGGATAAAACCTCAGTCTTAATCTTCTTATCCTTTACACAGGATAAAGGCTGTCTCCTAGGTGTCCCTGGAGAAGGAAATGGCAATCCACTCCAGTATTCTTGCCTGGAGAATCCCATGGAGGGAGAAGCCTAGTAGGTTACAGTCCATGGGGTCGCAGAGAGTCGGACATGACTGAGCGACTTCACCTTACCTTACCTAGGTGTCAGGCAACAACTCAGAGCCCTTTTATCTGAACATTCAAAGTAGGGATATCATTTTAAAACAGTACAAGCAGACAAGTTCTGTTTTTAAAAACCCATTTTTTAAACTGGCTATGATCACCTTCACCCAGTGATCAGTACTAGCTTCATTAGTAGTGGGACATTCAGATATAATGTAGGCCTAATACGAGGCAGTCGGAAGTATACAGCATTCCCCAATGGAGAATTCTTACCAAAATGTTTAATCTGATTTTTCTCAAGTTTTTAGATCCAACTTTGAGTTTACAAGAAATACAGAGGACAGAGAAGAACAAGTTTAACAACACCAAGAGGAAACAATCAGACAAATCTAGCAAGTGGGACATTCTGTAGAACAATTTGCCCAGAATGCTTGAGAAGTCAATGTCATGAAAAGAAAATGCATGTGGGTGTGGTGCTGTGAGACAGGTCTAGATTAGGAGCCTTAAGAAGCATCAGAACCAAATGAGATATGTGGACCTTGTTTGAGTTAGCCATCTTTAAAAGACATTTGCGGGGGGAGGGAAAAAAGGGGAGACATTCTTAAAGGGTACACAGCTTGTTTCAGTTCAGTTCAGTTCAGTCGCTCAGTCATGTCCGACTCTTTGCGACCCCATGAATCGCAGCACGCCAGGCCTCCCTGTTTATCACCAACTCCCGGAGTTCACTCAGACTCACGTCCATCGAGTCAGTGATGCCATCCAGCCATCTCATCCTCGGTTGTCCCCTTCATGTTGACCATCTGGTGATGTCCATGTGTAGAGTCTTCTCTTGTGTTGTTGGAAGAGGGTGTTTGCTATGACCAGTGCATTTTCTTGGCAAAACTCTATTAATCTTTGCCCTGCTTCATTCCGCATTCCAAGGCCAAATTTGCCTGTTACTCCAGGTGTTTCTTGACTTCCTACTTTAGCATTCCAGTCCCCTATAATGAAAAGGACATCTTTTTTGGGTGTTAGTTCTAAAAGGTCTTGTAGGTCTTCATAAAACCGTTCAACTTCAGCTTCTTCAGCATTACTGGTTGGGGCATAGACTTGGATAACTGTGATATTGAATGGTTTGCCTTGGAGACGAACAGAGATCATTCTGTCATTTTTGAGACTGCATCCAAGTACTGCATTTCAGACTCTTTTGTTGACCATTGGTATCTCTAATTTTCTTGAAGAGATCTCTAGTCTTTCCCATTCGTATAACAGCTGTAGTAAAACAACAGCCCAAAGAGAAGAAAACCCCTCACCTTTCTCTGTGTTTATACTGGATGCAGCTTGTGTTCAGAAAAAGTTAGGACATGTCCTATTGTGGTGCTCCCTGGTGTACCATTACTCACAAATATTTCTAAGTGGTTTCTCCATGAAACCCAGGACTTGCTCTGAGATACAGAATGAAGTATCACACCACAGGGGTTGATGAAATGTATTTCTTCCTCTTAGTGACAGTGTTTTACAAATAGAGGAACACTGCTCTCAAGTACCATCATCAAAGTCCAATGGCTCGCAACCCAGTTTTCTCAAATGGCATTCCAGAAATTATTTCAACAGACAGAACAAAAATACAACCCCCCAAACAAGGTAGAAGTTATCCAAGAAATGTAAACAACAGTTAAAGGCTATTTTCCAGATGAAATTTTTTAGCCTGTTTCACTATGGATCACAAATCCACAGGTCAAGTTTTTCCTTAAGCTGAAATCCTTTGGGCTGAGGGAGGCTGGCCTCTTAGCACCCAGGTTAGGCAGACTTTCAAGTTCAGGGTAATGTTTGCTATGTGCTATGGGAAGCTAGTGGTAAACACTAATGCATTTCTTCAGAACAAACATGAAAATTGCTTCTTTCTGCAATAAGGAAACAATTATTAGTAAATAGGGTTCTCTCCCCAGCTGTTAGTCAGATTCTGACCCCAACAGGAGTTTTCTATTTTCATAAATCTTCACAAACTCTTCACTCTGGTATAGGTTTAAATTTATGGATTAAAGGGATACTGTGTGGCTGGAACATGCAATATAGTTGGAAATACATCTCTGGAAGAAAAGAGTTGGGTGACATTAGATAAAAGCTCCGTGAATCCAAATAAATACAGCACATAGTATTTTTTCAGCCTGTTTGTCATTTGTCTTTGGATTTCAGGTATTTCTCATCCATAAAAGGCAGTTGCCTTTTCCTCATGTGACTCTGTCTGTAATTAAATTGAAACAGAGATGAGTCCAGGGGGTCGGTCCACCATGTCATTTTCTTTAAGACGTAAATGTTCAGGATTTGCTGGGAGAGAATAAAAGCCACAATTGTCTTTTTACCTCCTGAACAGTACAGCAAAGCAGAGCTGAAAGAAGCAATTCACTCTCTTGGTGATTTTGAAGCTTAGCTGCTGGACATGTATTTTTAAAATTTTGAAATATAGATGAGAATTTGGAAACCATCTTAAAGAGACGATAAGGCAAAGAGAAACAAACCCCAGAAAGTATATTGTTTCTGGTGGCTGAAAAATGGTAATGTTGTAAGTAAGACTACTACAGGTAGTGTTTTAGGTAAGAGGTGGATGAAATTCCTGTATCAGAGGGAACAGGAGAGTGAGAGAAAGAGAGAGAAAGAAAGAAAGGAGGGAGGGAGGAGGAAAGAAAGAAAAAAAGGAGGAGGAAGGAGAAAGGGAGAGAGAGTTTGGTCTGAGAGCTGCTGACCTAGGAAGTAACAAGTATCCTGCATTCTGATCAACAAGCAGCAGTAAGTACTATAAACGGAGGCAGTGATGAGGAAGAAAATTCTCTTAAGGATAAGACAAAACGATGCAAGTTTGCCAAGCCACTGTCTGCAGCCCGCTGATTTAAAAAGAACAATTTGCCGGGCTATACTCCCTGACGAACCGTTTCTGTGTTTCTGCTTTCCATGTCTGCGCTATCTGGTTGCAATTTGGACTTCCTGTGGGAACAGTCTTGTTCAAGAGATCAGTCCTCAGTGGTAACATTCTGCTTTCCACGGCTCCGAGGACAGTTCTTTACACCTTGGCTTTTTCTCTTGCTGTCGGTCATCCTAGTCTAGTCCCTGTCAGATTACTTTCACCTCGGGATTTCCCTCTCTTGAACTTAGCCCCAGAAGATTCAATCATGATCTTAACACAGGTTGGATCTGACCACTTTGTCTGTCACCCTCCTCGGGCTACACTCTTACAATCTGTAGCCTTGTCTCCCAGCATCTCATACTTGGCTGTTACTGATGAAATCTTGCCAATTAAAAAAAAAAATAGGCCTTGTCTCTTTGTACAACTTTGGTTCCTTAGTCATGTTTGCTTACTTAGCTTCATTGTATCAAGAGACTGTAGCCTATCTGAAGGACCTTACTGACCCCGGAGAGAGTCCACCAAAATAAGAAATTTGGTAGTTTGAAATCATTATTTTACTGCCTTTAGAATATTTTAAAAATACTTTATCCAACTCGAAAATTCTATTCCAAGAAGGATCTGGAACAAATTAGATTTAATGGATTGGTCTGAGTGTTGCAGACAGTTTGTTTCAAAATGCTTTAAATGGTAGAATATGGGGAAATCACCACATTCATATCCTGTGTCCCTGCCCTGGACCGTGAAGCCTGGAGGCAGAACCTTTACAGCTGCTTCTGCCCGAAGCAGGCAGAACCTGCTTCTGCCCCTAGGATTATAGAAGACCGATAAATAAAGTGGAGCCATCATGGGAGGAACAGAAAACGAAAGACTGCAACCTTTTCACTGGGAGGCGGGAGTAAGAGCAGGGGTGACAGTGGCACCCCCAAGTGCCACGCCTCACGCTTGCTTGGGCTGTGCACCACCAGGAGTTGTGCACCTCGCTCAAGCTTTTCCTGAACTCCATCATCTCCCCGGCGCATCCACCCACCCCTGACTCAGATGTTGGAACAGGGTCACAGAGAAGACTGAGTGAATCCCCACGAAGCCTAATATAAAGCAAGTACTGATACTTAATAAAAACTTCACTGACTTCTGCTTGCATCCTCCATCTCCCCCAACCCTAACTTAGTTGTTGATGGTCTGTATTTGGCAATAAATGAGGTGTTGTGCCCAGTGTCTCCTGAGACAGTCACAGGTCTTAGGAGAACATGAATAGCGTGGTGGCTTTTCAACATGATCAGTGTCTGTTCATCAAACCTTGTGGACATTCAAGTCACTGATGGGATAAGCAGACAGTAATACCTCCTGTTAGAACTGAATCCCATCAGGCCTATTCAGACTTAGAGGCTTATGTGAGCACAGTGGCATTTGGAATGCATATTCAATTTATAGACAGGTTGTATTTCAGAAGATTTTCAGCTAGAAGTTTGGCACTCCAAATACCTTTCTCTTTGGAAGTCAGGCCAGCCCACAGGAAAACCTACTTCATCCATAATATGGCTTTGATGCATACAACTAAGTATTTGCAGTAAAAATTAAAGCTGGGGAGGTTACTCCAGGAGTAATTTTTTAAAATAGAAAAAAAATGATTGTGTTAATTACATTATATTAAATACTGATAGATTTAATGAGAGTAAGCCTTATGGAGATTCTGCAGAGGACATCTGGGGAATTTCAAAAGTTTCAGAGTTGGTGGCACTGATTCCTTAAAGTGAGTGGCCTAGAAAATGTTTCAAAGGAAATCTGATGGTTTCTAATTCATACGCCAATTTCCTTAGAACATGTGAGAGTTGGAGTGAGTGAAGGAGGGAAATGAATAAAAATGACATATTTATATATTATACAGGAGGAGAAGCTGACTAAAAAATTGTATGTGAACACAAAAGAAAGAGATTTTTCTGAAGGGAAATCAACTGACAGTCTGGAGAGGAAAATGATGGGGAACTTTGGAAATCCTCTGGAGGAAACTTCAAAAAGTAGATAGTTCTTCCTCTGACAGGTCCATGGTTGGGACAATTTGGTGGCTCACCCAGTGGAGACTGGAGCATTCTCAGAAAAGACTTGCAGATGCAGAGGTTTCAAGAGGCACCCACTTCCTATGGCTCTACTTACAAAGGAATCGTAGAACCATATAGTAAGGAAATTTACCTTAGTCCACTCAGGAGGGAAGATTTAATGTGCATGTGTGTGCTCAGTTGCTCAGTTATATCCTACTCTTTTCAACCCTATGGACTATAGCCCATCGGGCTCCTCTGTCCGTGGGATTTCCCGGGCAAGAATACTGGAGTGCATTGCCATTTCCTCCTCCAGTGGATCTTCCAGACCCAGGGATCCAACCTGCGTCTCCTGTATTACAGGCAGATGCTTTACCACTGAGCCACCTGGGAAGCCACAAGATATAATACTATGATTTAATTTTGCCTATACAAATATATTTCTGCCTCCCTTTTCATTATTACAGATCTACCATCTCTCTGCTTCTCAGTTAAAGAGCTAAGTTAAAAAAATTAGCTAGTTTAAGATAAAACTACCAGTACTCCAATTAAAAATACCCTTCAAATTAGCTATGTTGCAAGAATCTGAAATTGATATTAGACTTAAAAATTTGCCCAGCCTATTCTTTTGATGGTAACAAATATAATAAATAATTTGCTAATTTCCAATTTACATTTAAGTCAGTAAGTAGACTGTTTAGCTTTGCATTACCCAGAAAGAAATTTCCAAGTAAATTAATAGTAACTTCACCAAGAAATTATTTACTATCTTAAAAGGAAAGTAATTTTCAAATACTCTCAATTGTTTATAGCTATTCATGTAAAAAATATGGTCATTATCAAGTTTTAAAATCTATTTATTGATAAAAAGTCATTTAGACTCTTTGGGTCATACTTGTTAAATATAGGTAAAAGTACTTTGAGAATCTGAAAGTAATAATATTTCAAGTTTTCCATGAATTCAGAATTTCAAAAACTCATGACTTGTTATAATTAGTTATTTTATCATTGTCTTACTTTCTATTGTAATCAAATCTTCTTAATGATATGGTTTTTTAAAATATATATTTATTTATTTATTTGGCTGAGCCAGATCTTAGTTACTGCACATGGGATCTTTAATTATGGCATTAGAATTTTAGTTGCACATGCAGGATCTAGTTTCTTGGTCAGGGATCGAACCTGGGCCTCCTGCTTTTGGAGAACAGGCTTAGCCACTGGACCACCAGAAAAGTAGCTCTAAACAAATCTTGTATTATGTTTCTATAGAAAAAGTTTTATAAAATGAGCATAACTAAGCTGCATTTTGCACTAGCCTTGGAAAGATTTTTAATTGAAATCTATACTTTAAGGAATAACTGGGTAGCAGGGAATGTAGGTAATGGGGATATACTCCCACCCAGCTTGCACCAACCTGTCAAAGTTTAAGGCTAGTTACTATTGGTACAGATCCAGCCAGTGTAAATGATCATTAAATTGCAACAAAGAAAAAATAACTCACAACCAACACAATTCAGTTCAGTTGTTCAGTCATGTCCGACTCTTTGTGACCCCATGGACTGCAGCACTCCAGGCTTCCCTGTACATCACCAACTCCCAGAGCCTGCTCAAACTCATATCCATTGTGTTGGTGATGCCATCCAACCATCTCATCTTCTGTCATCCCCTTCTCCTCCTGCCTTCAATCTTTCCCAGCATCAGGGTCTTTTCTTCTAAGTCAGTTCTTCACATCAGGTGGACAAAGGATTGGAGTTTCAGCTTCAGCATCTGTCCTTCCAATGAACACCCAGGACTGATCTCCTTTAGATGGACTGGTTGGATCTCCTTGCAGTCCAAGGGACTCTCAAGAGTCTTCTCCAGCACCACAGTTGAAAGGCATCAATTCTTCTGCACTCAGCTTTCTTTATAGCCCAACTCTCACATCCATAGATGACTACTGGAAAAACCATAGCTTTGATTAGATGGACCTTTGTTGGTAAAGCAATGTCTTTGCTTTTTAATATGCTGTCTATTTGATCATAGCTTTTCTTCCAAGGAGCAAGCATCTTTTTATTTCATGGCTGCAGTCACCATCTGCAATGATTATAGAGCCCCCCCCAAATAAAGTCTCTCACTGTTTCCATTTTCCCCATCTATTTGCCATGGAGTGATGGGACCAGATGCCATGATCTTAGTTTTCTGAATGTTGAGTGTTAAGCCAACTTTTTCACTCCCCTTTCACTTTCATCAAGCGGCTCTTTAGTTCTTCTTGGCTTTCTGCCATAAGGGTGGTGTCATCTGCGTATCTGAGGTTATTGATATTTCTCCCGGCAATCTTGATTCCAGCTTGTGCTTCATCCAGCCTGACATTTCTCATGATATACTCTGCATATAAGTTAAATAAGCAGGGTGACAATATACAGCCTTGACATACTCCTTTCCCGATTTGGAACCAGTCTGTTTTCCATGTCCGGTTTTAAGTATTGCTTCTTGACCTGCATACAGATTTCTTAGAAGGCAGGTCAAATGGTCTGGTATTCTCATCTCTTTCAGAATTTTCCACAGTTGTTGTGATACACACAGTCAAAGGCTTTGGCATAGTCAATAAAGCAGAAGTAGATGTTTTTCTGGAACTCTCTTGTTTTTTCGATGATCCAATGGATGTTGGCAGTTTGATCTCTGGTTCCTCTGCCTTTTCTAAATCCAGCTTGAACATCTGGAAGTTCACAGTTCACATACTGTTGAAGCCTGGCTTGGAGAATTTTGAGCATTACTTTGCTAGCATGTGAGATAAGTGCAATTGTGCAATTGTTTGAACATTCTTTGGCATTGCTTTCTTTGGGATTGGAATGAAAACTGACCTTTTCCAGTCCTGTGGCCACTACTGAGTTTTCCAGATTTGTTGCCATATTGAATGCAGCACTTTCACAGCATCATCTTTTAGGATTTGAAATAGCTCAACTGGAATTTTATCACCTCCACTAACTTTGTTTGTAGTGATGTTTCCCAAGGCCCACCTGACTTTGCATTCCAGGATGTCTGGCTCTAGGTGAGTGATCACATCATAGTGGTTATCTGGGTCATGATGATCTTTTTTGTATAGTTCTTCTGCTTATTCTTGAAACCTCTTAATATCTTCTGCTTTTGTTAGGTCCATACAATTCCTGTCCTTTATTGTGCTCATGTTTGTATGAAATGTTCCCTCAGTTCAGTTCAGTTCAGTCGCTCAGTCGTGTCCAACTCTTTGTGACCCCATGAATCACAGCACACCAGGCCTCCCTATCCATCACCAACCCCCAGAGTTCACTCAAACTCACATCCATCGAGTCGGTGATGCCATCCAGCCATCTCATCCTCTGTCGTCCCCTTCTCCTCCTGCCCCCAATTTCTCCCAGCATCAGAGTCTTTTCCAATGAGTCGACTCTTCGCATCAGGTGGCCAAAGTACTGGAGTTTCAGCTTCAGCATCAGTCCTTCCAAAGAACACCCAGGACTGATCTCCTTCAGAATGGACTGGTTGGATCTCCTTGCAGTCCAAGGGACTCTCAAGAGTCTTCTCCAACACCACAGTTCAAAAGCATCAATTCTTCGGCACTCAGCTTTCTTCACAGTCCAACTTTCACACCCATAAATGACCACTGGAAAAACCATAACCTTGACTAGATGGACCTTCATTGGCAAAGTAATGTCTCTGCTTTTGAATATGCTATCTAGGTTGGTCATAACTTTTCTTCCAAGAATAAGTATCTTTTCATTTCATGGCTGCAGTCACCATCTGCAGTGATTCTGGAGCCCAGAAAAATAAAGTCTGACACTGTTTCTCCATCTATTTCCCATGGAGTGATGGGACCAGATGCCATGATCTTAGTTTTCTGAATGTTGAGCTTTAAGCCAACTTTTTCACTTTCCTCTTTCACTTTCATCGACAGGCTTTTTAGTTCCTCTTCACTGTTCCCTAGGTATCTCTAATTTTCTCTTCAAGAGAAAATCTCCCATTCTATTGTTTTCCTTTTCTTTGCATTATCACTGAGGAAGGCTTTCTGATCTCTCCTTGTTATTCTTTGGAACTCTGCATTCAGATGGGTATATCTTTCCTTTTCTCCTTGCCTTTAGCTTCTCTTCTTTTCTCAGTTGTTTGTAAGGCCTCCTCAGACAGCCATTTTGCCTTTTTGCATTTCTTCTCCTTGGAGATGGTCTTGACCACTGCCTCCTGTAGTGTCACAAACCTCCATCCAAAGTTCTCCAGGCACTCTGTCTATCAGATCTAATCCCTCGAATCTATTTCTCACTTCCACTGTATAATTGTAAGGGATCTGATTTAGGTCATACCTGAATTGCTACTGCTAAGTCACTTCAATCGTGTCCAACTCTGTGCAACCCCATGGACAGCAGCCCTCCAGGCTCTCCTGTCCCTGGGATTATCCAGGCAAGAATACTGGAGTGGGTTGCCATTTCCTCCTCCAATGCATGAAAGTGAAAAGTGAAAGTGAAGTCGCTCAGTCGTGTCCGACTCTTTGTGACCCCATGGACTGTACCCCACCAGGCTCCTCAGCCCATGGAATTTTCCAGGCAAGAGTACTGGAGTGGGGTGCCATTGCCTTCTCCACATACCTGAATGGTCTAGTGGTTTTCCCTACTTTTTTCAATTTAAGTCTGAATTTGGCAATAGGAGTTCATGATGTGAGCCAGTCAGCTCCCAGTCTTGTTTTTGCTGACTGTTTAGAGCTTCTCCATCTTTGGCTGCAAAGAATATAATCAGTCTGATTTCAGTATTGACCATCTGGTTATTTCCACGTGTAGAGTCTTCTCTTGTGTTGTTGGAAAAGGGTGTTTGCTATGACCAGTGAGTTCTCTTGGCAAAACTCTGTTAGCCTTTTACCTGCTTTGTTTTGTACTCCAAGGTCAAATTTGCCTGTTATTCCAGGTAGCTCTTGACTTCCTACTTTTGCATTCCAGTCCCTTATAATGAAGAGGACATCTTTTTTGGGTGTTAGTTCTGGAAGGTCTTGTAGGTCTTCATAGAACCATTCAACTTCAACTTCGCCAGCATTACTGGGTGGGGCATAGACTTGGATTACTCTGAATTTGAATGTTTTTCTTGGAAACGAAATGAGATTATTCTGTCATTTTTGAGACTGCATCCAAGTACTGCATTTTGAACTCTTTTGTTGACTATGATGGCTACTCCATTTCTTCTAAGGGATTCTTGCCCACAGTAGTAGATATAATGGTCATCTGAGTTAAATTCACCCATTCCAGTCCATTTTAGTTCACTGATTCCTAAAATTTTCACTCTTGCCATCTCCTGTGTGACCACTTCCAATTTGCCTTGATTCATGGACCTAACATTCCAGGAGACTATGCAATATTGCTCTTTACAGTGTCAGATTTTACTTCCATCACCTGTCAAATCCACAACTGGGTATTGTTTTTGCTTTGGCTCCATCTCTTCATTCTTTCTGGAGTTATTTCTCCACTGATCTCCAGTAGCATATTGGGCAACTACCAACCTGGGGAGTTCATCTTTCAGTGTCATACCTTTTTGCCTTTTCATACTGTTCATGCGGAGAAGGCAATGGCACCCCACTCCAGTACTCTTGCCTGGAAAATCCCATGGATGGAGGAGCCTGGTAGGCTGCAGTCCATAGGGTCGCTAGGTCGGACACAACTGAGCGACTTCACTTTCACTTTTCACTTTCATGCATTGGAGAAGGAAATGGCAACCCACTCCAGTGTTCTTGCCTGGAGAATCCCAGGGATGGGGGAGCCTGGTGGGCTGCCGTCTATGGGGTTGCACGGAGTCGGACACGACTGAAGTGACTTAGCAGTAGCAGTAGCAGTACTGTTCATGGGGTTCTCAAGGCAAGAATACTGAAGTGGTTTGCCACTGCCTTCTCCACTGGACCACATTTTGTCAGAACTCTCCACCATGACCCATCCATCTTGGCTGGCCCTACACGGCATGGCTCATAGTTTCATTGAGCTAGGCAATGCTGTGGTCCATGTGATCAGTTTGGTAAGTTTTCTGTGATTGCAGTTTTCATTCTGTCTGCCCTCTGATGGATAAGGATCAGAGGCTTATGGAAGCTTATTGATGGGAGAGACTGACTTACTGAGGGGGAAACTCGGTCTTGTTCTGATCAGTTCAGTTCAGTCGCTCAGTCGTGTCCGACTCTTTGCGACCCCATGAATCACACCACGCCAGGCCTCCCTGTTCATTACCATCTCTCGTAGTTCACTCAGACTCACATCCATCGAGTCAGTGATGCCATCCAGCCATCTCATCCTCTGTCGTCCCCTTCTCCTCCTGCCCCCAATCCCTCCCAGCATCAGAGTCTTTTCCGATGAGTCAACTCTTCGCATGAGGTGGCCAAAGTACTGGAGTTTCAGCTTTAGCATCATTCCTTCCAAAGAAATCCCAGGGCTGATCTCCTTCAGAATGGACTGGTTGGATCTCCTTATAGTCCAAGGGAATCTCAAGAGTCTTCTCCAACACCACAGTTCAAAAGCATCGTTTCTTTGGCACTCAGCCTTCTTCACAGTCCAACTCTCACATCCATAAATGACTACTGGAAAAACCATAGCCTTGACTAGACGGACCTTAGTCGGCAAAGTAATATCTCTGCTTTTGAATATACTATCTAGGTTGGACATAACTTTTCTTCCAAGGAGTAAGCGTCTTTTAATTTCATGGCTGCAGTCACCATCTGCAGTGATTTTGGAGCCCAAAATAATAAAGTCTAACACTGTTTCCACTGTTTCCCCATCTATTTCCCATGAAGTGATGGGACCAGATGCCATGATCTTTGTTTTCTGAATGTTGAGCTTTACGCCAACTTTTTCACTCTCCTCTTTTACTTTCAACAAGAGGCGTTTTAGTTCCTCTTCACTTTCTGCCATAAGGGTGGTGTCATCTGCATATCTGAGGTTATTGATATTTCTCCTGGCAATCTTGATTCCAGCTTGTGTTTCTTCCAGTCCAGCATTTCTAATGATGTACTCTTCATAGAAGTTAAATAAGCAGGGTGACAACATACAGCCTTGACGTACTCCTTTTCCTATTTGGAACTAGTCTGTTGTTCCATGTCCAGTTCTAACTGTTGCTTCCTGACCTGCAGACAGATTTCTCAAGAGGCAGGTCAGGTGGTCTGGTATTCCCATCTCTTTCAGAATTGTCCACAGTTTATTGTGATCCACACAGTCAAAGGCTTTAGCATAGTCAATAAAGCAGAAATAGATGTCTTTCTGGAACTCTCTTGCTTTTTCCATGATCCAGTGGATGTTGGCCATTTGATCTCTGGTTCCTCTGCCTTTTCTAAAACCAGCTTGAACATCTGGAAGTTCACGGTTCACATATTGCTGAAGCCTGGCTTGGAGAATTTTGAGCATTACTTGGCTAGCATGTGAGATGAGTGCAATTGTGCGGTAGTTTGGACATTCTTTGGCATTGCCTTTCTTTGGAATTGAAATGAAAACTGACCTTTTCCAGTCCTGTGGCCACTGCTGAGTTTTCCAAATTTGCTGGCAGATTGAGTGCAGCACTTTCACAGCATCATCTTTCAGGATTTGAAACAGCTCAACTGGAATTCCATCACCTCCACTAGCTTTGTTTGTAGTGATGCTTTCTAAGGCCCATTTGACTTCACATTCCAAGATGTCTGGCTCTAGATTAGTGATCACATCATCATGATTATCTGGGTTGTGAAGATCTTTTTTGTACAGTTCTTCCATATAGTTTGTTTGGCATAATGAAAAAGTTTTGGAAATAGTGGCGGTGATTACACATTGTGAATTTACTTAATCCCTCTGAATTTAAAACTTTAAAATGGTAAATTTTACATTGTGTATACTTTACCACATATTTTTTAAAAAATATTTTGGGAACAAATAGTGAATATTTGAATGTGGGTGGGTATTTAAATACTATTGAGAAGTTATATGAATTGTGTGAAATGTGATAATGGAACTGTGTACCTAACAAAGATGTGTATATTATTTAGAGATGAATGTTGAAACATTTAGGGGGGAAATATATTATATATATTATATATAATATATATATATTAAGAATATATATATGAAGAATATTATATATATAATATATATATATTAAGAATATATATATGAAGAATATTATATATATAATATATATAAAGAATAATATATGAAGAATATCATGAAGAATATATATATATATATATATATATATATATATATATATGCTTCTATGAGTGAAAAGTGAAAGCATCAGTTGCTCAGTCGTATCTGACTCTTTGCAACCTCATGAACTATAGCCTTCCAGGCTCCTCTGTCCATGGAATTCTCTAGGCAAGAATACTGGAGTGAGTTGCCATTCCCTTCAGGGGATCTTCCCAACCCAGGGATCAAACTCGGATCTCTTGCATTGCAGGCAGGTTCTTTACCATCTGAGCCACCAGGAAAGCCCCATATGCTTCTATAACTTGCTTTAAATAACTTCAGCAAAAAAGAAGAAAAACAAAAACTTGAGAACATCTGGCAAACTTTTAGCAATTGTTTGATCTAGGTGATGAATATTGGATGTTCATTATACTATTCTGATTCCTTCTCTCTATCAGGATTTTGCAAAGGAATCACGGACAAATCACCCTTCTGTAAAACAGCACAAGCAATGATTGGAATTCTGAACTGGAGATATAATTTACTTTGAGGTGATGCTCTCTGGAAGGCCAGAGTTTCCAGGGTAAGGAGGATGGTGGCACAGGATGAGTGTTGGTGGTTAGAGTCATGTAACCCTAACAGAGGTGTTACATATAAAAAAGCAGCTGAAAAGAAAGTTCAAAAGGGAGAAGCAAAAGTTTCAACCCAAAACCAGAGTGCCGGAAATCTGCACAGAGAATCATTGCTCTCAGCTATAACTGGCTCCTCTGCTACCCTCTACGTCCTCCCTTGGGGTTTGGGCTGCTTAATTGCACTGAAAGGTCAAGAATTGTTGCAGCTCTGGGAGCTAAACAGAAAGGAAAAGGACTATTTTCACCAAAGGCACTGTAGGTCACTTCCTTTTTACAAAACAATCCACAATAATGCAAGTCACTAGATTGTGTCTCTCCTGTACAGTTTTGAAGTTTATCTCCATCCTCATACTTCATGAAGAGAACTTTAGTAAACCCTGACTAGAAGTGCACCCGGAAGAGAAAAGACGACTTTGAAAAAGAACCACCCAGAGCACTAATATAGTAAATTCATGACTTCCCCTGCCCAAAGTGTTTCATTTATACCAACAATTGTAACCTTGTTATAAAACACAAATTACTTTAATAATTCTTCAATTTCCCTATGGGTTAAAATCTTCCTTGGAAATCTTGAACAGCTTCTTCTCATGGATCTTTGATTTTAATGGCACTGTGAAGCATTCTTACTCACCAAGGTATTCTGCTTAGGTTTGGTTTGACCTGTCTTCTCTGCTACCTGCATTTCTATATCTCGGTCAGGAACCTTCCTCTGACTACAAGCATCAAGGAGAGGAACATCAATCTTCTCTCTATCCTCTCCTTCCTACTCTGCGAGAGGGGACAGTACTTTGATAGTAGGCAGAGATCTACATTTACAGTGAGTAGGGTCACTGGTCCTTCCTCATCCTCCTCCTTCTCTCTCTACCCTCTTCCTTCCCTCTCTTTCCTCCTTCCAGGAAGCATCATCAATTTATGAGGGCAACTTTCCCTCACACTACAAAGTTCAGCTATTTTGTTCTTCTCCATTCTCTCCAATGTTCTTGATTGCTCTCTTATCAACACACCCAGTGGAGAGTGATAACACTGCAAGATTCAAGCTTGGACTTAGGGCGAGGAAAAAATGTCCCCTAAATCTTTTAACTTGGTTGTAAGATCTAGACCAGTTTAACAGAGAGCTCTGTATTAACATTTTAGGTGCAGCCTGATTAACAAAATATTATATTACTGTTGACTCTATGATCTGGGCAAAATCTGGATTTAGGTTTTCTTTTATCCTTTGTCCTAATAATACTTTATCTATCCATCTACTAATCCAACCATCCATTTGTTCATCTATCTATCTTTCATCCATCTTTCTATATATATCTAACAGCTTTTTTGAGATAAACATCACATAATATACAATTCACCCATTTAAAGGATACCGCTCAATATTTTTATTATATTTACAGAGTTGTGTAAACATAACCACAGTCAATTTTAGAATATTTTATCACCCCCCAAAAGAAACTTTGTACCCATTAGCAGTCACTCTGCATTTCC
This sequence comes from Cephalophus harveyi, assembly GCA_006410635.1. NCBI lineage: Eukaryota > Metazoa > Chordata > Mammalia > Artiodactyla > Bovidae > Cephalophus > Cephalophus harveyi. Next base: position 84,820 of record SJYT01044759.1, read on the forward strand.
TCCTAACCTCCTCCATCAAACCTCAGCAATTAAGCAATTGCTACTCTATTTTCTGTCTCTATAAAGTAGCTTTGCTGGATATTTCATATAAATGAAATCAAGGTTTTTTCACATAGCATGGTGTGTTCAAAGTTTATCCATGTTTCAGTAATTCATTCCTTTTCATTGCCAAATAACATCCACTGTATTGATATATCATATTTTATTTAACCATTCATCAGCTGATAGACATTTGGATTGTTTTCTTCCTTCCTTTTTTCCTTTCTTCCTTCCTCCCTCCCTCCTTTTCTTTCATTCTTTTTTCGTAGACTGGAAAAGCATAACCATTTTCAATAGCCAAAGAATGGAGAAGCAGGACTCTAGTTCAGGAATCAGCTCCTCTGGATTGTTTCTGATTTTAGACCCTTATGAGTACTGCTGCTTGCACCCCACTCCAGAACTCTTGCCTGGAGAATCCCATGGACAGAGGAGCCTGGTGGGCTGCAGTCCATGGGGTCGCTAAGAGTTGGACACGACTGAGCGACTTCACTTTCACTTTTCACTTTCATGCATTGGAGAAGGAAATGGCAACCCACTCCAGTGTTCTTGCTTGGAGAATCCCAGGGACGGGGGAGCCTGGTGAGCTGCCGTCTATGGGGTCGCACAGAGTCGGACACGGCTGAAGCGACTTAGCAGCAGTAGCAGCAGCTATGATCATGCATGTACAGTTTCTGTGCTGACATTTATTTTCATTTCTTTTGGTTGTATATGTAGGAGAGAAGTTGCTGGGTTATACAATATCTCTCTGTTGTAGTCTTTTGAGGAGCTGCCAGACAGATTTCCAAAGTGGCATACCATTTTACATTTCCACCAGAATGTATAAAGATTCCAATTTCTCCACATCTTCACCAACCTTTAACATTTTCTGTTTTTTTGATTATAGCCATCCTAGAGGGTACGAAGAGGTATCTCAGCTTAGATTAAAAAAATTTTTTTTTCATTTATTTTATTCATTTAGTTTTGATTTTATTTTTGGGTGCTCTGGGTCTCCGTTGCTGCGTGCAGGCTTTCTCTAGTTGTGGAAAGCATGAGCTACTTTCTAGTCGCGGTGTGTGGGTTTCTCACTGCAGCGGCTCTTGTTGTGGAGCACTGGCTCTGAAGCCCATGGGCTTCAGTAGTTGTGGCACAAGGGCTCAAGAGCACAGGCTCAGTAGTTGTGGTGCACAGGCTTAGTTGCTCCACGGCACGTGGGATCTTCTTGGACCAGGATCAAATCAGTGCCTTCTGAGTTGCAAGGCAGATTCTTAACCACTGGACCACCAGGGAAGCCTTCATTTTAGTTTTGATTTGTGTTTCCCTGATGGCTAATGATGTTGAGCATCTTTTCATGTACTTTTAATTGGCCTTTTTTTTATATCTTCCTTAAAGGAATGTTTATTCAAATTCTTTGTTGATTTTATTTTTTTAGGGTATCAGATGTGATTGATTTTTATTGCTTTTGTAAGCAATTTAGGGTCTTCTGGGTATATCCATTTTGGGAGGAAACCAGGTTGCTTTTGTAGGGCATGCCTGATGTGGTCCTAAGACTGGTTCACACAGTTCTATTTTAAAAAAGATTTTTTGGAGTATAGTTGATTTACAGTATTGTGTTATTTTCAGGTGTACATCAAAGTGAATCATATATATATATATATAACTAGTTAGTATAATCCTTTTTATTTTTGTGGAGTTGATAGTAATGTCCTCTTTTATTTCTGATTTTAGTAATCTGAGTCTTCTCTCTTTGTTTCTTGGTCAGTCTAGCTAAAGGTTTGTCATTTTGTTGATCTTTTCAAAGAACCAGCTTTGGGTTTTGTTCATTTTCTCTATTGTTTTTCCTATCTTTTGTTTTATTAATTTCTGCTCTAATCTACTACTTCCTTCCATCTGCTTGATTTGGATTTAGTTTGCTCTTCTTTTTCTAGTTTCTAAAAATGGAAGAATAGGTTACTGATCTGAGATCCTTTTCTTTTTTTCTCTTCAACATAAGCATCCACAGCTGTACATTTCCTGCTTCGGTACATTCCATAAGTTTTGTTATGTTTTGCTTTTATTTTCACTCATCTCAAAGTATTTTCTAATTTCTTTAGCAGGTTTTTTGAGTTTTTTTTTTGGACCTATTTGTTATTTAGGAGTAAATTGTTTACCATCCAGATATTTGTGTACTTATCAAATTTCCTTGTCTTATTGATTCTACTTTATTTCCATTGTGGTCAGAAGTCATGTCTTATATAACTTCAAATCTTTAAATATATTAGGGTTGTTTTATAACCTATAGTATAGTCTATCCTGGAGAATAGTCCATACTCATATGAAAAGAATGTGCATTTTGCTTCTGGTTGTTGGATCATTTTATAGATGTCTGTTAGATCTAATTGGTTTATAGTTTTGTTACAAACTCAACAATACATATTATAATTATTAATAAATATAATTTTATGTCATTTTTTTAAAGTTAAGAACAGAAAGGAAAGCAGGTTATATTTAGGGTTTGTTTTATCGCCTTCTTATTTACCAGTTCTGGTTATCTTCATTTGTTCCTATGGATTCGAGTTACCATCTTGTTGCATTTCTTACTCTACTATAGCTTTTTGTTCCCACCCATCTCCGTTGTGAAATGTGTTCTTTTATACAATTGCTTTCTAGATCATTAAAGAGAAAAAAAGAAAAATTATGCATTGATATACTGTCTTTTATTCTTACATAATTGTATTTACTAGTGCTCTTTGGTTTTTTGTGTGGATTTGAATTACTGACTGGGATTACTTGTGTTCAGTTTGAAGAACTTCCTCGTTTCATATAACTCTACCTAGCAATTAATTCTCTCAGATTTTGCTTATTGGAAATGTCTCTATTTCACTTTCATTTTTGAGAAATAGTTTCCTGGATAAAAGATTCTGATTTGAGAAGATTTTTTTCCCTCAGCACTTTAGTTTCTTTAAATATATATATATATATTAATATTTATTTATTTTTGGCTGTGCTGGGTTTTTGTTGCAGGCTTTCTTTAGTTGCAGTGTCTGGGCTTCTCATTGGGGTGGTTTCTCTTTTTGTAGAGCCCTGGCTTCAAGGAGCATGGGTTTAGTTGCTCTGGGGCATGTGGAATCTTCTCAGACCAGGGATCAAACCTGTGTCCCCTGCATCTGCAGGTGAATTCCCAACCACTGGACCACCAGGGAAGTCCTCCCCTCAGCACTTTATATATGCCACTTCACTGCCTTCTAGCCCCCATTGTCTCTGGTGAGAAGTCAGCTATTAGTCTTATTTGGATTCCCTTGTTTGTGATGAGTTTATCCTTGCTGTTTTCCAAATATTCTCCTTCATCATTTTTACTATGATGTGTCTGAATGTGGATCTAGGTTAATTCTACTTGGGATTAGTTGAGAAGTTTTCAGCCATTCTTTTTAAAGTATTTTTTCTGCTCCTTTCTTTCTCCTGTACTCCCATTATACATATGTTGATGTACTTAATGCTTCTCACATTTCTCTGAAGTCCTGTTCATCACTTCTTCATCCTCCTTTCTCTCTGTTCTTGAGATCAAATAATAGCTATCTATCTCTTTTGCTGATTCTTTCTTCTGCCAGTTCAATTATATTATTGAGCTCCTCTAGCGAATTTTTTTTTTCTAATTATCACAATTTTCAAGCTCAGGACATCCATTAGGTTCTTTCCAAAATAATAATAATTTCTATCTCTTTACTGATTATCTTATGGGAGATTTTTATTCTACCTTCTTTTGCTTCTTTAAGTATGGTTTTCTTCAGTTCTTTGAATATATTTATAATAGCTGCTTTGAAGTCTTTGTCTGCTAAGCTGGATCTGAGCCCTCTCACATGGTATTTCTATTGACTGCTTTTTTCCTCCTGTTTGGGTCACATTACACTTCCCAGTTTCTTTGCATGTCTCATAAGTTTTTTGTTGAAAACTGAACATTTTAGATAATATATTGTAGCAAGGCTAGATACTGATCCTCTCAAACTTATTGTTTATTTTTGAACTTATGAGCTTATTGTTGTAATTTGCTTTTTTATTTCTTCCGTGACTGAGCTAAACTATCTTAGTAAATTCTATTTCCCTGCAGTTTGAAACCTCTGATGTTGCTCCTCAGAAGATGCATATTTGGTCTTGTGCACAGTCATCCTGGGATAATGTTGATTTTAGCATAGTTCTCTTTGACTGTCTCTATCCCCAGTCTCCCTAAATTGTCTGTCTCTGTTGTTATGATCCCTAGATATTAGGCTCTATTAGTTGCTAGCAAATCACTCTATTGTTTTCAACAATGCTTGTTGCATACATTGCTACACAGTCTGATCCAGTTAATTTTAAGACCCTTTGCAGAGGTAGTTTTTGAGGCCAGTCTTTGAGATTTGTTCTGACCCTAGGAGGGCTCTTCTTAGCTGTCTTTTTCTCTGGTCCTGTCTAGTAAAATTAACTGGCCTATAGTCAGGCTTGTTGTTCTCAAAGAGATACCAACTCCCCCTTAACTGCTTATCACCAAAATCTCCATTGTTTTCCAAGACTCTCTTCAGCTTGAATTTCCCCACATTCTTTTCCAAATAAAGTCTGTTCCCTTGTTGAGAGCTTCTGAGGGAACAGTGACCCACTTCTCATGGAGTGATACCCTTTTTTTACAAGTGAGGCACCAGATTGGGGTGGTAGCCTTTGATCTTCTTGGCTTTCATCTCCCTTTATGGAACAACAATGTTAAATGGTAAATAATTTTCACCAGGTATGGTTGTTTTGTTGAGGAGTGAGTCTGTGAAGCTCTCCGTACCACCATTTTGGAAATCATCCCCTAATGCAATCTTAAGAGTATTAAATCTCTTCTAGACTGCTAATAACATTTTTCTGAACTATGCAGAATTTGGGTTCTGAACTAATTATGATATGAAGACTAAACTGGAGGTGAATTTGGAAGTAAAGGACCGATAGATCACCCCTAACAAAATGAAAACTTCATAGAGAAGATCTGAGAACCATCTCCCTCGTGCATTCCAAGGATAGAATACCAGCAGATCCTGATCAAAATAAACCACTAAAACAGGTATCAGGAAACAAAGGTACTAAATCTTAGCTCTCTTCCTGGTTTTCCGGATGACCCTGAGTAAGCCAGTTAACCTCCTCTGAGTTCTAGTTCCCAGGAATAGCAAAGTGTTTTAAACTATTTGTCTTACCACTGGCCCTCAAATAGGACTTGTGGTTTAGACTGTATTTGTGATGGAGTGATTTTCACTAAATCTTCCCTATTCTTTTCCCCTCCTGCTGTTTCTTGTGACTGACATCATGCATCTGGGAAATATCTGCCTGGGCTTTGAGAGCTATTGCTACTTGGGTTTGTGAACTCCGGATTGAGTCCTGTCTGATAAGCATCATGTTATAAACACCTCAAACTTGTTGGACGAAGAAAGGAAATCACAAAGGCTTATCCCTACCCGCATAAATGTTTTAATTTGTGAAAGAAAAGACAGTAGGAAATTTGGAATTTCCAGCTCTGATCTTTCAGTCATGATCTACTGTTCCAAGTCAGAATCATGTCTTATCCTCCTTGGGCACTATCATTTTTGGTCGCTTAAAATGAAGTTGTTCCTAGACAATTCATCTCCCAGCTATTTTTGGAACAAAGTTTGCCTCTAGTAGAATCTTTATAAGATCCTGTGGTCCTGACAGTTTTTGCTGACTTCTTAATAAGCACTGCCACAAGCCATTTGAATACCTTGGAGATCAAGATTAACAAGTCCCATCAGTCATTAAGGTGGTTAAAAATCAGGCTCCCTCCCTCCAGAGATTAGGTTTAACAGGCTCACCCACAGGATTAAAGGAGTCTTTAGCCAAAAAACCCCAGATATAAATTGAAAGCTACTGACCAAACAAAGACAGAGCTAGTTTTCTTATTAGCAGCAGTCACACTATTCTCCTGACTGGGAGCAGAGTTTTCACGACATAATACAGTTGTTAAAAACATTTGGAGCCCAGAAGGGCATCATTGCTTAACAGTTACAGAGTTTTTATTTTGGATGATGGTAAAGTTTTGCAAAGAGACAGTGGTAATGGTTACACAAGATTATGAATATACTTATTGCTGCTGAATAGCATATTCTAAAATGGTCAAAATAGTCAACTTCATGTTATGTATATTCTATCCTCCCCCCAACACAAAACACGTGGGTCCCCACTGCTGCTGGCTCTCTGTCCAGAATGTTCCTCAAATTGTTTAATAATAACATTTAATCTGAGGCTTTGCCAGCACCTGAGTTTCCCAAAGAGCTCCAAAGATTTCCTGAGTTATTAGTGCCAATAACATGGCAAATGGGAAAAAAAAAAAAATTAACTTCCCATATCCCTGCCTGTTTCCCCAGAAATTTGGAAATAATATGTAGCTACTTAGAGTCCAGGGGTGCAGAAGGGCTTAAGATGGGTGTATGAACATTTGGAGTTGGCCTCAGCTGGCATCCACTTCCTCGTGCCCTCATTAAGTGGTACCTGAAATAACTAGCAGGATCATAAAGTGGCTTACCCTAATCCTTCAAATTGTTAGATTTAATCAAGAATTATGACACTATATCTCCAATTAACCACCAATAGTTTTGAACATTTTTTTCTGATTGACTGTGCCTTTTTCCTGTTTATCTGTTAGCCCACTGAAGCCTTGTGACCCAAGGCTCTGGAGTGGATCAGCCCTCCTACTCACTCCCTCCTGCGCACACCGCATCTCCATGGAAACAGCTTGTCAGGCCTTGTTTGGCTGCAGGTTCTGAAGACCTCTCATCTGCAGCCCCAGTCCTGCACAGATTCAGTCTTAATAAGCCAGGCTTCTAAGTAGAAACTTGTATTAGGAGGCCCATCCTCTCTTGCTTGTGGGGTCTGGAATTGTCTTTAAGACTCCTTCGGGGTACACCTGAAGAATCCCCAGTGCTGGCTAAGTTGCCCTGATCTTCCACCACTGGTATTCAGGTCAATGGCAGGCTTTATCTTGAGTTCCTGCTTCAACCTGAACTCATCATCTCCTTCCAGCAAGCCTTCAGCTCCCATCATCTCTCCCCACCCACCAGAGGCAGAGTCTTTCTGAATCTGCATGCCCCACCTGTGGCTAATCACCAAGGTCACTAGGTAACTGCTTTTGTGTCTCTCAGTCTCATCTTTCTTGCATTTCTATTGCCTCTGCTATGGCTCAGGCCCACATTATTTCCTTCCTCAGTTACTGCAAGTTCCTCCAACCTGGTCCTCCTGTAGCAAAGCACAGCCAAACACAGTCCTTAGCAGATGGCTGCTGCTGTGGGCCATCATTCCAGTACTCTGTTACCAAGCAATGGGTCCTGCTCAGCCACTGGTTGGCACCACAGTGGGCCCTGCCCACAATCAACCAAGTGTCAAGCAGCAACCTGATGTTGTTCAGTCACTAAGTCGTGTCCGACTTTGTGACATCATGGACTGCAGCACCAGGCTTCCGTGTCCTTCACCATCTCCCGGAGCTTGCTCAAACTCATGTCTACTGAGTTGGTGATGCCATCCAACCATCTCATCCTCTGCTGTCCCCTTCTCCTCCTGCCCTCAATCTTTCCCAGCATCAGGGTCTTTTCCAATTAGTTGGCTCTTCACATCGGGTGGCCAAAGTATTGGAGTTTCAGCTTCAGCATCGTTCTTTCCAATGAATATTCAGGGTTGATTTCCTTAAGAACTGACTGGTTTGATGGTTTGATCTCCGTGCAGTCCAAGGGACTCTCAAGAGTCTTCTCCAGCACCACAATTTGAAAGCATCAATTATTTGGCACTCAGCCTTCTTTATTGTCCAACTCACATCCATACACGACTACTGGAAAAAACATAGCTTTGACTCTGTCACCCTTGTCAGTAAAGTGATGTCTCTGTTTTTTAATATGCTGTCTAGGTTTGTCAAGCTTTTCTTCCAAGGAGTAAGCGTCTTTTAATATCATGGCTGCAGCTACCATCTGCAGTGATTTTGGAGCCCAAGAAAATAAAATCTGCCACTGTTTCCACTTTTTCCCCCAGCAATTTGCCATGAATTGATGGGACCCGATGCCATGATCTGGCATTTTCTTGTCAGAACAGAGAATAACATTCATTTGGTGGAGGTTTACAGAAACATCATTACCTGACTATGATGTGACCTCAAGAACAGAGGCTCTGACACCAAGAAGTTTGCAACAACTCACCACATCCCTCCCTCCCCTTTCCTAGACAAGGGCTTTGCTGAGAGCTTTTGAGGAGTTTGGGGGTTTTGCAGGCATGAGCTACCCATCTCCTTGCAGGGTCCTGCAATAATAATAAATATTTCTCTGTTTCAAACTCCAAAGTTTTCGTATCGTTTGGCATCACTGTGAGTCAGGCACACAGACTTGCATTTTGGTAACACTCCTTGCATCCTTGAATCCAATCTCTAGATTACAACCAGTGAGAAAACTTCCTTAAAAAACATATTTGATATATCCTTCCCAAACAGAAGGTCAGTTAGTCATTCCCATTGGCCTCGGGATAGAATTCAGACCCTCTTACACACACATACAGGGTTATACCTTTACAATCTGATCCCTGCTCACCTCTCCAGGGTTACTTTTTGCCCATTCCCCTGCATATTCTGATCTAGGCCACACTAAACCACTTTACTTCTCCAGTGAACCTCCTGTTCTTTCTCGCCTCTGTGATTTTGAACTGCTACATCATTCACCTGGAGGGTCCCAACTCCACGTCCCTCTCCACCACCCCACCCCGCCTACCCGCCGCTCCATAAGCCTTTCACATTCTTGGGGAAGCTTCTCCAACTGTCAAATCTTAAGTCCTTCTTCTATATTCTCTTAGAGGTCCTATGTTTACTCCCTTTCTGCTTGACTGTCAACTCTCTGAGGGCAAGGAATATGCCAGCCTCTAGTTCAGTGCCTAATATGTTTGTTCAATATCTGTTGTATATGTGAAAGAATAAAGAATAAAATTCTAGAATAAAAATGCCAACACATGCTAATTACAAGTACATCCTTTTCCAGAGTCTTCTGTTGTCAGGCATCATTCATCCACCAGATTGGACCAGGCATTGCTATACCACCAGAACACTGACTGGGACTGCTGACCACCATCCTTGAGGGGCCATCTACAAATGGGTCAGCTGTCCCAGTTCACTCTGGCTAGTCCTGGTTGCCTCTTTTTCGCTAGTCACTGGGGAGGTCACTGCTGGCCTCGTGGCTGAACCCGTGTGGCCTCAGTCAGCAGCTGGAGAGCCATTCCTGAGGGCTGAGATAGTGACTCAGCCCTTCTTTCTCATTGCCCAGGCAAGATTCCTTCCTCCCTGGTTATGCAAGGTCACACAGACTATGTTTTCCTTAGTGGAGTCCAAAATTTGGAATCATGGTAAGAGGAGAAAATGGCAGTTAGTCTCAGGAATAGATAAGATCCATCATGTTTCTCCAGGAGAGGTTTCCTTTTTTTCTCTTTTTGTTTTTTGGTGGGTTGTGGGTGGGTGAAAGAAGTGGTAAGGAACCTGTGTTCATATATAAAGAAATACATCCAAGGAGAATTTGCACGTATATGGTTGCTTTTTGCTGCAAAGTTCAATGTATTATTTGGGAAATAAGCCAGAAAAAGAGAGACTTCTCACCAGAGGTAGTTGGCCACCCATGTGTATAAAACAGCATTTAGCCCTCAGCGCTGTTCTGTTCACTTATCCCTGAATGAACACATCTCTCATTTTCCAGAATGAGAAACCAACCAATTTTTTGCTGTGGACCTGAATGACATGAAAAAAAAAAGGGATTTTGCAAAAACTAGGTTCCCTTGCTTGGAGTATAAGGCTGACACAGACAGAGAGGTGTAAGGACTCTAGGAAGAGGAAATAGCAAAGTAAAGGCACAAGCTCACCATCTTCCCTGCAATAAGAAAGTAAAAGATCTATTAGATCAGAAAATGTACCTGAAAGCACTTAGCACAGTGCTTGGCAAATGGATGAGATTCAATAATATTGACTCTTTTTGTTTTTCTCTATGCTCTGTGTAGGGACTCATAAGGCAGATTTTGTGTAGGAAGAATATAGGGGGGAATAGTGGGAATGAGGGAGCATTCTCTACGTGGATGATAGTTAAAATCTCGCTGTTGGAGTTTCTTTCCTTTGTATCAAAAAACAAACACCAACTAGAGGCAAAGCACATTGTTTTCAGACATTTCTATTTTAGTAACAACGGTTCGTTATATTCTTTTTCTTTCAGGCAGTAATGGTATGAATTTATAGGCATTAAACTCACGGATGAGGGAGGAAGTACACATTTTCTATTACTCTAAGCTAGACAAAAACCTATCAGTCTAAACTGGAATACTACCACTCAACATCTACTATATAAATAAACAATTTTAACAAGTATCAGGTTCTAGCAGAGATGAGACAGCTAAGGAAGAGACTAAGGAACAACTGGGTCATTAGCCTCAGTACTGAGATAGTTTCTTAATTAGACATGTCAGGAGACAAGATCTTGTCTGTTGACAACTTAGAAAGTTGCAGTTGTGGAAGCAAAGGGAAAACAGAAAGCATAAGCACTTTCACGCATATTAAACTCTTAACAGGCAGCTTCTAACTCTACGTATGTACTAGAGTATGTACACTCTACTGAGTGTACCAGATAAGCACACTCAGAGTACTTGACAGTGCTCAATAACTTAAAAAAAAAAAAAAAAAAACTAACTAAAAGCAAAACAAAATGAAACAAACAAAACTGGTACTTGTTAACATCAGTCAGCTATGTCCCACTTTAGGTTCAATAATGAAAAGTGAAAGTGAAAGTAACTCAGTCATGTCTAACTCTTTAGTCCATGGAATTCTCCAGGCCAGAATACTAGAGTGGGTAGCCTTTCCATTCTCCAGGAGATCTTCCCAACCCAGGGATTGAACCCAGGTCTCCTGCATAGCAGGCGAATTCTTTACCAGCTGAACCACAAGGGAAGCCCAAGAATATTGGAGGGGGTAGCCTATCCCTTCTCCAGGGGATCTTCCTGACCCAGGATCTCCTGCATTGCAGGCAGATTCTTTACCAACTGAGCTATTAGGGAAGACAGGTTCAATCATGCTATCAGATTAATATAAGCTCTGAAACCAAGTACCCAAGTTCTATAATTATACAGCATCATCCCACGTGTACTTTCTTTTTATACCCAACAGTTTTATACACAACATATACTCAATATGTAGTCTTTACCACAGGTAAGTCAGCTTGCTCAGATTAACAAGAAAATTAGTTAACCTAGAATCTAAGATTCCTAGTTCCAAAATGAACAGATGAAAGGTTGAAACATCCTTTATTAGGGGCAAAGAGATCCTCCTTAATATTTTAATAGAAAACTATTACAACTATTAATTAAAAGACAAAGACCCTAATAGAAAAGTTGGCAAGGGATACAAACTAATGAATCATAAAAGGACATCTCTAGCAATCAGAGAACATCTCTGATTAAAAGGACATCTCTACCCTCTATATTTCTATATTTTTTTGTTAATCAGGCTCTGCTTAAAATATGAGTTCAGAGATCGCTGGTTAAGTGGCCTAGACTAGCTCTCAGAACAAAGGTTAAAGATAAATGGGCCTTTTCCTTGCCCTAATCCCAATTTGAGCCTTGCAATTTTAATACCCTCCACTGGGAATAAAGACATGAGAAAGCCATGAGCATTGAGGAGAACAGACCAGCATTGTCCAGGCCTCACACGTAATTGTCAGCAGCTGAGGAGAAGGAATGCACAGGGTAGCATCCCAGAGGCTCTGGGTCCCCAATGTTTCTCAGGGACAGAGCCAAGCCTTGTCTGGCTCTGTGTGGAACCCCTGTGGTCCTGCTCCTCAAAATGTGGTTCCTGGGCGGCAGCAAGAATGTCTCCAAGGAGCTTATGGAAATGCAGAACCTGACTCCAAGTCTTTTGAATCAGAATCTGCATTTTACCAATTTTCCCAGGTAATATCAGACACAGTGAAGCTTGAAAAGCACTGCCCTAGGGGGCGTGGCTCAGGGTCTGTTCATCACAGGTGCTCAGTAAATACATGCTGATTAAATGAGTGACAGGACAGGGGGATATCTGCATTCCCTTTCAAGAGTAAATCATCTGACTTACTAAAAACTAGTCACCATCCAGTTGGGTAAAGTATCAGCTATTTTACAAAGGGTTTTAAGTAGGATTAATAATTAATTAATAATGAACTGATAATTCATTATTAATTCAATAATAGTGTTTTGGTGTTGAAATTTTCTACAGCGAATTCAGAGTTTATTATCAGTGTCATTTCACTAGGTTTCTTTATATGCCCAGGAGGCATCAACAGGCATAAATCCTTCTGATTTGTCCTCTCTGTTCCACCTTTCACAAAAAGGAAAGAATTGGGAATGTAAAATTGAATGAGTAGAAAGGAGAGTAAATATAAAAATCCTGGAGAAAAGAGTGCCCACCAACGTAAGGACATTGCTCTTTTACCTGCCTTTCCAGAGAGTGGAGTCTCTAAGCTTTCACTTTGTGCCATATGGGCATGTGTGTGGAGGAAGGGGTGGTGAAGAGGGAAAGAAGAGACAAGGAAGAGACCAAGAATTAAGGACCCCTGTGCTGTCCTATGAGCTGACACAGGCAAAGGTACCAAATCTGGCCATTAAAATGCATCCGAAGCAATTGTGTGCACCATTATCATTATTGTTATCATCATCATCATCATCATTTTTAGTTCTCCTTGCAGTCTGCCAACCTCTTTATGGAGCAGATCATCTTAATAGTGACCCAGCCCCTAGCTTCAAGGTTGTCCACAGATCTGACGCTGCCAGAAAACCAGTTACAAGAAGGGAGACGAAAGGGATCTGGAGGATGGAGAGGCATTCTGAGTTCCACTAATGAGTGAGGTGACTCATGGCTGACTCAGACAAATGAAGGCAAGCCTGGGAGAGGGGAGGCAGTAGGGGGCAGATCTCAAAAGAGCCCTGCTGAAACATTCAAATGGGAGCTAGGAGGCCAGGGACATGGTGTTATTTAGAGAGCAGCCTGCAGCTCTGGCGATGAGGGAGGAGCAGATCTGAAAACAGAGGGAGAAAATTACATTTGAGGCCGAAACTGAGTTGTGAATCTGTAGTTTTGACAAATGTGTAACATTCTCTGGTGACATCGAGCTGCTCCAAGTCAGCTATGTCCCACTTTAGGTTCAATAATGAAAAGTGAAAGTGAAAGTAACTCAGTCATGTCTAACTCTTTAGTCCATGGAATTCTCCAGGCCAGAATACTAGAGTGGGTAGCCTTTCCATTCTCCAGGAGATCTTCCCAACCCAGGGATTGAACCCAGGTCTCCTGCATAGCAGGCGAATTCTTTACCAGCTGAACCACAAGGGAAGCCCAAGAATATTGGAGGGGGTAGCCTATCCCTTCTCCAGGGGATCTTCCTGACCCAGGATCTCCTGCATTGCAGGCAGATTCTTTACCAACTGAGCTATTAGGGAAGACAGGTTCAATCATGCTATCAGATTAATATAAGCTCTGAAACCAAGTACCCAAGTTCTATAATTATACAGCATCATCCCACGTGTACTTTCTTTTTATACCCAACAGTTTTATACACAACATATACTCAATATGTAGTCTTTACCACAGGTAAGTCAGCTTGCTCAGATTAACAAGAAAATTAGTTAACCTAGAATCTAAGATTCCTAGTTCCAAAATGAACAGATGAAAGGTTGAAACATCCTTTATTAGGGGCAAAGAGATCCTCCTTAATATTTTAATAGAAAACTATTACAACTATTAATTAAAAGACAAAGACCCTAATAGAAAAGTTGGCAAGGGATACAAACTAATGAATCATAAAAGGACATCTCTAGCAATCAGAGAACATCTCTGATTAAAAGGACATCTCTACCCTCTATATTTCTATATTTTTTTGTTAATCAGGCTCTGCTTAAAATATGAGTTCAGAGATCGCTGGTTAAGTGGCCTAGACTAGCTCTCAGAACAAAGGTTAAAGATAAATGGGCCTTTTCCTTGCCCTAATCCCAATTTGAGCCTTGCAATTTTAATACCCTCCACTGGGAATAAAGACATGAGAAAGCCATGAGCATTGAGGAGAACAGACCAGCATTGTCCAGGCCTCACACGTAATTGTCAGCAGCTGAGGAGAAGGAATGCACAGGGTAGCATCCCAGAGGCTCTGGGTCCCCAATGTTTCTCAGGGACAGAGCCAAGCCTTGTCTGGCTCTGTGTGGAACCCCTGTGGTCCTGCTCCTCAAAATGTGGTTCCTGGGCGGCAGCAAGAATGTCTCCAAGGAGCTTATGGAAATGCAGAACCTGACTCCAAGTCTTTTGAATCAGAATCTGCATTTTACCAATTTTCCCAGGTAATATCAGACACAGTGAAGCTTGAAAAGCACTGCCCTAGGGGGCGTGGCTCAGGGTCTGTTCATCACAGGTGCTCAGTAAATACATGCTGATTAAATGAGTGACAGGACAGGGGGATATCTGCATTCCCTTTCAAGAGTAAATCATCTGACTTACTAAAAACTAGTCACCATCCAGTTGGGTAAAGTATCAGCTATTTTACAAAGGGTTTTAAGTAGGATTAATAATTAATTAATAATGAACTGATAATTCATTATTAATTCAATAATAGTGTTTTGGTGTTGAAATTTTCTACAGCGAATTCAGAGTTTATTATCAGTGTCATTTCACTAGGTTTCTTTATATGCCCAGGAGGCATCAACAGGCATAAATCCTTCTGATTTGTCCTCTCTGTTCCACCTTTCACAAAAAGGAAAGAATTGGGAATGTAAAATTGAATGAGTAGAAAGGAGAGTAAATATAAAAATCCTGGAGAAAAGAGTGCCCACCAACGTAAGGACATTGCTCTTTTACCTGCCTTTCCAGAGAGTGGAGTCTCTAAGCTTTCACTTTGTGCCATATGGGCATGTGTGTGGAGGAAGGGGTGGTGAAGAGGGAAAGAAGAGACAAGGAAGAGACCAAGAATTAAGGACCCCTGTGCTGTCCTATGAGCTGACACAGGCAAAGGTACCAAATCTGGCCATTAAAATGCATCCGAAGCAATTGTGTGCACCATTATCATTATTGTTATCATCATCATCATCATCATTTTTAGTTCTCCTTGCAGTCTGCCAACCTCTTTATGGAGCAGATCATCTTAATAGTGACCCAGCCCCTAGCTTCAAGGTTGTCCACAGATCTGACGCTGCCAGAAAACCAGTTACAAGAAGGGAGACGAAAGGGATCTGGAGGATGGAGAGGCATTCTGAGTTCCACTAATGAGTGAGGTGACTCATGGCTGACTCAGACAAATGAAGGCAAGCCTGGGAGAGGGGAGGCAGTAGGGGGCAGATCTCAAAGGAGCCCTGCTGAAACATTCAAATGGGAGCTAGGAGGCCAGGGACATGGTGTTATTTAGAGAGCAGCCTGCAGCTCTGGCGATGAGGGAGGAGCAGATCTGAAAACAGAGGGAGAAAATTACATTTGAGGCCGAAACTGAGTTGTGAATCTGTAGTTTTGACAAATGTGTAACATTCTCTGGTGACATCGAGCTGCTCCTTCGCAAATCTCAGAATACTAAGTCAATAGGAATTAATTGTCATCAGTTTCCTGGGGACTAGAAGTAAACCAGGCACTACCCTCTATATTTCTAATGATCTCAATGAGAAAAATAAGCCTTTTTCTTTAGTATTTTACATTTGGAGAACTCTGTGACCTGACCTATGCTTATAGATAGATTTTTCAAATTAATTTATTTTTTAACTGAAGGATAATTGTTTTACAGAACTTTATTGTTTTCTGTAAAACCAACATACCATTGAAGTGTCTTCTCTCTTGTTAATGGCTACTCGAGGTTTCAAGTTTGCAGATTCCAAAGTCAAATATTGTTATGAAGGTTTACAATTGCATTTTCCTTTATGGACTGTACTGAAATGATATGTCCCACCATATGTTATGTCTAGGTCCCCTAAAGATCATGCATTTCTGAGATGGCTAGATGTAGGTACAGACAGCTTGGGTGACACAGTTTTCTGTGTACTAAATATCCCATACAGAGATCAAACCCATGACCTCAGTCTCATCAAGGCAATGAAAGCGAACTGAGCTATCTAAAAATAATTTTGGTTGATTACATATTTATATATGATTTGATGACTATTGTCACAAATGCACTTCACTGGAATGGCACGACGGTGGAAGAGACAAGGGATTCTTTGCCAGCTTGGCCCCCTGTGAATTTTCACTAAGATGAAAAATAATTTGCTCCAAAAGCAAAATTTTTTCTGCTTTGTCTGCCCCCAACAGACAGCAATGGCAGTTGGATGCAGTTGTTTTAGTCTTGGCCAACTAGTTTTTTATTACCAGGAGGTTTACTGTATTTAATTTGGGGTGTTTTGCAACATTATTAAGCCCAGTATGTCTGACAATTGCAAAAGCAATGGGAATGTTGAATGTGCTATTAAGAAAAGGCTTATGATTATGATGAAAATAAAAATGAAAATGAAAGAGATTAACAAAAATGAATGTTAGGAATGGTAAGAAAAATCACCAGTGTTGCATGTGGCTAAGAGCTGGATCATTAGTCAATAGAGGTGATTCTGAAACACAAAGAGAGATTCAAAACGTTTGAAAAATGTTGGCTGGATCTATGCAAGGTACATCAATCATCAAGAAATGAGGAAAAGTAATCCAAGAAATGGAAACAATTTGGAGTATGTGAATGCCTATAATGCAAGAGAAGAAGGGGACGACCGAGGATGAGATGGCTGGATGGCATCACTAACTCGATGGACGTGGGTCTGAGTGAACTCCGGGAGTTGGTGATGGACAGGGAGGCCTGGCGTGCTGCGATTCATGGGGTCGCAAAGAGTCGGACACGACTGAGCGACTGAACTGAACTGAATAATCCAAATATTAATTCAGATAAGGGCTAAAAAAGGACTTCCCAGGTGGCACAGTGGTAAAGAATCTGCCTGCTGATGCAGGAGATGCAAGAGATGCAGGTTCTACCCCTGGGTCAAGAAGATTCTCTGGAGCAGAAAATGACAACCCACTCCAGGACTCTTGCCTGGAAATCCCATGGACAGAGGAGCCTGGCAGCCTACAGTCCATGGGGTCACAAAGAGTCAGACACCACTGAACATGCATGGACAAGGGCTCAAAAAAATATGTTCAAACATTTAAAAGCCAAGTGTGGTAAAAATTCTCATTCTGGAACCTTTACTGAAAGTCAGTGATGGTTCCATAGATTCAAGATCTGTTAGATCTATTCGGCAATAACTTCTATATGGAAGATGAAAAAGAGTTGTTTATGACACTTGGCAGAGGCGGTCTTACTCTTCTCTAGTCGCTAAGTAGCTTCCAACTCTTTTGTGACCCCATGGACTGCAGCACGCAGGCTCCTCATCCCCCACTAACTCTCACACTTTTGCTCAAATTCATGTCCATTGAATCGGCGATGCTAACTAACCATCTCATTCTCTGCTGCCCCCTTTTCCTTTTGCCTTCAATCTTTCACTGTCTTGATTGCCTTTCAATTTACATGGACTGTTCTATTTTGGATAAAGGAGCCCAGTAGAATGGATATCAGCAAGGAGATTAGAATGCCATCTAGTTTTAAAGCTTTGAAAGACCATCAAACCCCTTTTTTGTAGAGATGTGTCTTCCTAAATCATCAGTAGCTAGTTTTGTCTTACTAATAGTTTTACAGAATTCACCTGTTTATAAGATTCGTGGCATATGGCAGGCACTCAATAAATGTATTTGGATGGATGAATGAATATTTGAACACCTCTGGAAATGGAGAATTAATTCACTGTCCCCTCAGCCAGTTTAATACATCTCAATCAGCTCGAATGATTGGAAAATTACTTGTATGGAGCTAAAACCTATCACCATCTTTACCCTCCTCTGGGAACATTTGGTAACTGTTAACTGTTTCCTATTCAATGGGTACTCAGGACAGAATGTCGTTTTCTTGGCAATGCTGACCAGCCTGTAAGGGTACCAACTGCCCCTCTTAGTAAGGATTCCATACTTCAGTTAATGCAGTTCAATATTATAACAGTCTCTTAGGTGGCCATATCACCTATTGACTCATCCTGAGCTTGTAGTTGAGCTTCCAGCCCATCTTCTCTCCTCTTCCTGACCCCCAGCAGACACACTAATTCCCTAAATGACCTTAAACAAATTATCTGCCTGGGACTCATTTCTCATGTGAAAAATGAGGGTGTTGGGCCCAGTGATTTCTGAGTTGTTTTTCTTTCCCGTTTTAATATTCTTTGAGCCTAAAACCAGTTGAGCTATTTCAAATCCTGAAAGATGATGCTGTGAAAGTGCTGCACTCAGTATGCCAGCAAATTTGGAAAACTCAGCAGTGGCCCCAGGACTGGAAAAGGTCAGTTTTCATTCCAATCCCAAAGAAAGGCAATGCCAAAGAATGCTCCAACTACCGCACAATTGCACTCATCTCACACGCTAGTAAAGTAATGCTCAAAATTCTCCAAGCCAGGCTTCAGCAATACGTGAACCGTGAACTCCCTGATGTTCAAGCTGGTTTTAGAAAAGGCAGAGGAACCAGAGATCAAATTGCCAACATCC
>SJYT01044759.1:103703-115015 GCA_006410635.1 Cephalophus harveyi
GGAAAATTCTGAAAGAGATGGGAATACCAGAGCACATGACCTGCCTCTTGAGAAATCTGTATGCAGGTCAGGAAGCAACAGTTAGAACTGGACATGGAACAACAGACTGGTTCCAAATAGGAAAAGGAGTACGTCAAGGGTGTATATTGTCACCCTGCTTATTTAACTTATATGCAGAGTACATCATGAGAAATGCTGGGCTGGAAGAAGCACAAGTTGGAATCAAGATTGCCAGGAGAAATATCAATAACCAGATATGCAGATGAAACCACCCTTATGGCAGAAAGTGAAGAGGAGCTCAAAAGCCTCTTGATGAAAGTGAAAGAGGAGAGTGAAAAAGTTGGCTTAAAGCTCAACATTCAGAAAATGAAGATCATGGCATCGGGCCCCATCACTTCATGGGAAATAGATGGGGAAACAGTGAAAAACAGTGTCAGACTTGATTTTTTGGGGCTCCAGAATCACTGCAGATGGTGACTGCAGCCATGAAATTAAAAGACGCTTACTCCTTGGAAGAAAAGTTATGACCAACCTAGATAGTATATTCAAAAGCAGAGACATTACTTTGCCGACTGAAGTCTGTCTAGTCAAGGCTATGGTTTTTCCTGTGGTTATGTATGAATGTGAGAGTTGGACTGTGAAGAAGGCTGAGTGCCAAAGAATTGATGCTTTTGAACTGTGGTGTTGGAGAAGACTCTTGAGAGTCCCTTGGACTGCAAGGACATCCAACCAGTCCATTCTGAAGGAGATCAGCCCTGGGATTTCTTTGGAAAGAATGATGCTAAAGCTGAAACTCCAGTACTTTGGCCACCTCATGTGAAGAGTTGACTCATTGGAAAAGACTCTGATGCTGGGAGGGATTGGGGGCAGGAGGAGAAGGGGACGACTGAGGATGAGATGGCTGGATGGCATCACGGACTCGATGGACGTGAGTCTGAGTGGGCTCCAGGAGATGGTGATGAACAGGGAGGCCTGGCATACTGCAATTCATGGGGTTGCAAAGAGTCGGACATGACTGATCAACTGAACTGAACTGAACTATGGAAACAAATGAACAATAATTTTAACAAGGATCTGCTGCTGGTGGTGCTGCTAAGTCGCTTCAGTCATGTTCAACTCTTTGCAACCCCATAGATGGCAGGCCAACCCGGCTCTCCCGTCCATGGGAGTTTCCAGGCCAGAGTATAGAAGTGCGTTGCCATTGCCTTCTCCGAACAAGGATCTAGAAAATATCAAATGCGTTCAATCACTAAAAAGGACATTAGAAGGAATAAATAGCAGATTAAGTGAATCAGACATATAAAGCATCTGAAGGATAGACTAGTGGAAGTCATCCAGTGAGAATCAGTCAGTTCACTTGCTTAGTCATGTCCAGCACTTTGTGAACCCATGGACTGCATGCAGCACATGAGGCCTCCATGTCCATCACCAACTCCCAGAGCTTACTCAAACTCATGTCCATGAAGTCGGTAATGCCATCCAACCATCTCATCCTCTGTCGTCCCTTTTTCCTCCTGCCTTCAATCTTTCCAAGCATCAGGATCTTTTCCATTAGTCAATTCTTTGCATCATGTAGCCAAAATATTGGAGTTTCAGCTTCAGCATCAGTCTTTCCAATGAATATTCAGGATTGATTTCCTTTAGGATGTACTAGTTTGATCTCCTTGAAGTTCAAGTAATTCTCAAGAGTCTTCTCCAACACCACAGTTCAAAGGCATCAATTCTTTGGTGCTCAGCCTTCTTTACAGTCCAACTCTCACATCCATACATAACTACTGGAAAAACCATAGCTTTGACTACATGGACCTTTGTTGGCAAAGTAATGTCTCTGCTTTTTAACATGCTGTCTAGATTGGTCATAGCTTTTCTTCCAAGGAGCAAGCCTCTTTTAATTTCATGGCTACAATCACCATCTGCAGTGATTTTGGAGCCCAAGAAAATAAAGTCTGTCACTGTTTGCATTGTTTCCCCATCTATTTGCTGTGAAGTGATGTCACCATTTGCCATGATGTTAGCTTTTTGAATGTTTAGTTTTAAGCCAAATTTTTCACTCTTCTCTTTCACTTTCATCAAGAGGCTCTTTAATTCCTCTTCACTTTCTGCCATAAAGGTGGTATCATCTGCCTATCTGAGGCTATTGATATTTCTCCTGGCAATCTTGATTCCAGCTTGAGATTCATCTAGCCTGGCATTTCTCATGATGTACTCTGCATATCAGTTAAATAAACAGGGTGACAATATTCAGCCTTGATGTACTCCTTTCCCAATTTGGAACTAGTCTGTTGTTCCATGTCCAGTTCTAATTGTTGCTTCTTGACTTGCATAGATTTATCAGGAGGTAAGTAAGGTGGTCTGGTATTCCTATCTCTTGAAGATTTTCCACAGTTTGTTCTGATCCTCACAGTCAAAGTTTTTTCCACAAACTGCATGGGCAATTATACCAAAGACATTCTCACACTGTTAAGAAAGTTCTAGGACCCACAGCAGTTTCCCCAACCTGGGGATCTGGCCAAGGAACTGAGAACCCCCAGGCAATTTGACTTTGGAGGCAAGTGGGATTTGATTATAGAACTTCCACAGGACTGGGGAAACAAACTCTTGGAGGGCACAAACAAAATCCTGTGTGTACCAGGACCCAGGAAAAAGAAGCAGAGACCCCACAAGAGACTGACCCAGACTTGCCTGTGAGTGTCTAGTAGTCTCCAGTGGAGACGTGGGTCAGCGGTGGCCTGCTGTAGGGTCAGGGACACTGAGTGCAGCAGTGCATGCATGGGACTTTTTGAAGGAGATCACCATTATCATCATTACCTCCACCATAGTTTGATCTCAGGCCAACAACAGGGAAGGAACAGAGCCCCACCCATCAACAGAAAATTGGATTAAAAGTTTACTGTGCATGGCTCCTGGAGAAGGAGATGGCACTCCACTCCAATACTCTTGCCTGGAAAATCCCATGGATGGAGGAGCCTGGTAGGCTGCAGTCTATGGGGTCGCGAAGAGTCAGACATGACTGAGCGACTTCCCTTTCACTTTTCACTTCCATACATTGGAGAAGGAAATGGCAACCCACTACAGTGTTCTTGCCTGGAGAATCCCAGGGACAGGGGAGCCTGGTGGGCTGCTGTCTATGGGGTCACACAGAGTCAGACATGACTGACATGACTTAGCAGCAGCAGCAGTGCATGGCTCTGCCCATCAGAACAAAACCCAATTTCCCTCTCAGTCAGTCTCTCCCATCTGGAAGGTTCCATAAGCCTCTTGTCCTTATCTGTCAGAGGGCAGACAGAATGAAAACCATAATCACAGAAAACTAATCAAACTGATTACATGGACCAGAGCCTTGTCTAACTCAATGAAACTATGAGCCATGTCATGTAGGGTCACCCAAGACAGACGGGTCATGGTGGAGCACTCTGATAAAATGTGTTCCACTGAAGAAGGAAATGGCAAACCACTTCAGTATTTTTGCCTTGAGAATCCCACGAGGCATCTGAAAAGACAAAAAGATATGACCCTGAAAGATGAACTCCCCAGGTCAGTAGGTGCCCAATATGCTACTGGAGAAGAGTGGAGAAATAGCTCTAGAAAGAATGAAGAGATGGAGCCAAAGCCAAAATAATGCCCAGTTTTGGATGTGACTGGTGATAGAAGTAAAGTCTGATGCTGTAAAAAGCAATATTGCATAGAAACCTGGAATGTTAGGTCCATGAATCAAGGTAAATTAGAAGTATTCAGACAGGAGATGGCAAGAGTAAACATGAACATTTTAGGAATCAGTGACCTAAAATGTGCTGGAATGGGTGAATTTAATTCAGATGACTGTAACATCTATGACTGTGGGCAAGAATCCCATAGAAGAAATGGAGTAGCCCTCATAGTCAACAAAAGAGTCTGAAATGCAGTACTTGGGTGAAATCTCAAATATAACAGAATGATCTCTGTTTGTTTCAAAGGCAAATCATTCAATATCACAGCAATCCAAGTCTATGCCCCTACCAGTAATGCTGAAGAAGCTGAAGTTGAATGGGTCTATGAAGACCTACAAGAACCTCTAGAAATAACACCCAGTGAGAATAGCAAAAAACAAACAAACAAACAAAAAAACCTCCAAATGAAAACAGTTTAAGAGATCATTATTATCTTTGACAACATCAACCATAACAACACAGCATATTATAGGGGCTCCAGAAGGCAAAAAGGGAGAAGGGGATTGAAAATGTATCTGAAGACCTGAAGGAGGAAACATATCCAGGTCCAGTGAAACATAGAGGGTTCCCAACAAGATGAACTCAAACCAAGACTCACACCAAGACATGCCGTTAATCAGAATGACAAAAGTTAGAGAATTCTAAAAGCTGCAGGAGAAAAGCTCCTATACAAGGGAAACTCCATAAAGCTATCAGCTGGTTTTCCTGCTGAAACATTGCAGGCCAGAAGGGAGTGGCACGGTATATTCAAATTGCTGAAAGGGAAAAACATGCAACCTGGGGTTCTCTACCCAGAAAGATTATCATTTAAGATCAAAGGAGAGAGAGAGAGAGAACTCAGACAAGCAAAAATGAGAAGAGTTTAATACTCATGTGCATGCATGCATGCAAAGTTGCTTCAGTTGTGTCAGACTTTGTGCGACCTTGTGGACTTCAGTCTGCCAGGCTCCTCTGCCCATGGGATTCTCCAGGCAAGAATACTGAAGTGGGCTACCATGCCCTCCTCCAGGGGATCTTCCTGTCACAGGGATCAAACCCGTGTCTCTTATGTCTCCTGCATTTACAGGCAGGTTCTTTACCACTAGTGCCACCTGGGAAGCCCGTTCAACACCTAACTTACCCTAAAAGAAATGTTGAAATGTCTTCTCTAAGTGGAAAGGAAATTAAATATAGAAAAGGAAAAATCCTACTAGGAAAAGCAAATATATAGTAAGGGCCGATAGTCAGCCACTTAAATAAGCTAGTGAGAATATTAAAAGATAAAAATTATAAAAGCAATTATAACTACAATAAACAGCTGAGATAAACATGAAGATGTGAAATATGAAATACAATGTAGCTCAGAGTCAAATTATCTAGATCTTCAAAAATACAAATACAATGTAGCTCAGAGTCAAATTATCTAGATCTTCATCTTGTGTCCTCCACTTCCTTGCTCTGTCGATTAGGAAAGAAGTATTATTCTGTGCCTTGGTCCTCACTTTTATACTGTGGATGCACTTATTTGCAATGGATGGTTACTTACTTATTTTGATTGCAAAAGTCTTTGAACTTAAAAAATTCCACTCATGACAGCAACTTAGATACCTGAATCAGATAAATCCAAAAGATTATTTCAATAACAAGCTTATTATTTACATATGTCAACTATTATTCCAGGAATCTCATTCCTGTGATTTTATTCTAAGGAATAATTAGATGTCTCAAAATGTATATCACAAATTTTTCATCACAGTGTTACTTATGACAAAAATTAGGAACATTAAATTTCCAGTAATAAGCCATGATTTAACTACATCAAGATAAGTACAAAGTGGGATTCCCAAGTTTCTCAGTGTTAAAGACTCTGCCTGCCAATGCAGGAAACATGGGTTCAATCCCTTGGGGAAGGAAATGGCTACCCACTCCAGTATTCTCGCCTGGTGAATTCCATGGACAGCAGAGCCTGGACAGTCCATGGGGTCACAAAGAGTCCAACATGAATGAGTGATTAACTCTTTCATTTTTCATTAATGAAAATAACCCAGTACTTTAAATGTCTCCTAGTTAGAGTTAATGATCAGTAAAAGTTTATAATCCAGGCTCCTCTTGTGAATTCTGGGTAAAATCATCACATAGCAGAGCAAGTACTTGGTATAAATGGAGGGCAGCACATCCTGAAGGTGTAAGACTGAGTTTTATCACCATTTAGATTATTTTTAGACCAATCAGTTATTGATAGTATATCAACTTATTAAATTACAGTGATTTCTGGCAACAGTTTCTTAAAAGGTAAATCCATTAGTTAATTCAGGTAACACATTTATCCTGTTTCCTAAAACCTCACATTTTATAATTACTACCCTGAAGTTACTGACAATTTTATCAATTTGCATAAATAAACCACCCTATCAAATTTCCCATACTTACCGAATTTACAACATTTTCACATAGTTGGAAACAAATTGTGTATGTATGCAAAGCCCACTTTGGTAATTCACTGGAGGGAGAAAAAAGTGTTCTCCTCACTGTGGTAGATATGTTTGTTCTTGTTTCAAATCATCTAAATTCTAGAGCTTATTGTACACTACCAATCTTGTTTCTATGGTTACCATGGAAAAGAAAAATGCATATTATTACACACAAATCCACTATTTAAAGAATGACCAAAAAGGTTAAGAAATCACACATGCATTTCCATTATTTTTTACCTAGGTCATCACAAGATTAGAGGGAAAAAGTATAAAGTGAGAAGTGAAAGTCAAAAAGGAAAAATAAAAAGAGAAATGTGCACAGAAATTTTTGAACACAGTATTATACTATTATACCCTCCAAGGACATAAAGCACACAGTGTGTATGTGTGTGTGCCCATGTGTACGTGAGTATACTTTAAAACCATGTAAATCGATAGGAAGGAGTAAGTTTGATAGACTATGAGTTTTAAAGATGACCTTCTGCAGTATAAACCTGGAAAAAAAAATAAATTTTGCTTCTCCAATCATTAAAATAAAGTTGAATTCTTATCAATCATTACTTTAAAGTTAAAAGATTATAAAACAGAACTTTTGAATGTATCATTAAGTGCTATAGAATAAAAACCACAATATTGTGAATTTGTATTTGAAAAATCAAGATGAAGTTACATGCTATCAGTTCAGTTCAGTTCAGTCGCTCAGTGATATCTGACTCTTTGTGACCCCATGGACTGCAGCACGCCAGTCTTCCCTGTCCATCACCAATTCCCAGAGCATACTCAAACTCATGTCCATCAAGTCAGTGATGCCATCCAGCCATCTCATCCTTTGTTGTCCCCCTCTCCTCCCACTTTCAATCTTTCCAAGCATCAGGGTGTTTTCAAATGAGTCAGTTCTTCACATCAGGTGACCAAAGTATTGGAGTTTCAGCTTCAGCATCAGTCCTTCCAATGAATATTCAGGACTGATCTCCTTTAAGATGGATTGCCTGGATCTCCTTACAGTCCAGGGGACTCTCAAGAGTCTTCTCCAACACCACAGTTCAAAAGCATCAGCTCTTCAGCACTCAGCTTTCTTTAGAGTCCAACTCTCACATCCATACATGGCCACTAGCCTTGACTAGACAGACCTTTGTTGGCAAAATAATGTCTCTGTTTTTTAATATACTGTCTAGATTGGTCATAGCTTTTCTTCCAAGGAGCAAGCCTCTTTTAATTTCATGGCTGCAATCTCCATCTGCAGTGATTTTGGAGCCCCCAAGATAAAGTCTGTCACTGTTTGCATTGTTTCCCCATCTATTTCCCATGAAGTGATAGGAGCAGATGCCATGATCTTAGTTTTCTGAATGTTGAGTTCTAAGCCAACTTTTTCACTCTCCTCTTTCACTTTCATCAAAGGCTCTTTAGTTCTTTTTCACTTTCTGCCATAAGGGTGGTGTCATCTGCATATCTGAGGTTATTGATATTTCTCCCGGCAATCTTGATTCCAGCTTGTGCTTCATCCAGCCCAGCATTTTGCCTGATGTACTCTACATATAAGTTAAATAAGCATGGTTGCATTCTATATTAGATGTTAAAATGTGAGGGCAAGAAAAAATGCAGTCCAAGAAAAACAAAAAGAGATCAAAGGAGATAAGTTGTCACACTGAAGACACATGTCACAGAGCTTTCAAAAACATTTTAAAATGTGTTACTAAGAACAGTATTTATATTGTCAAATGCTGGAGTGCATTGTGGGGAGATACCACATTCTGTTTTGATAAGAATATGAACCAAATATGAACCAAATATAGCCACTTCTTAATAAAATGGAGAAGAAACATTTCCTATGACCCTAAAATCCCCCCAAAAAGGGTTATGAAGGCAGCACTTCTATGGTAATGATGAATTGGAATGACATGATCTCAGGCAAGTGGCTAAGTTATAGAGAATTCTATAGCAATCAAAGGAAGCACAACCTGAAGGCATAAAACTGAGCTCTATAACCATTGTGATTATTCTTAAATCATCATCTATTGATAATGATAATTATTATAGTGATTTCTGGCAACAATTTTTTAAAAGATAATCCGTTAATTAATTCAGGTAGCACATTTATCCTATTTCCTAAAACCTCATTGACGAAAGTGAAAGTGGAGAGTGAAAAAGTTGGCTTAAAGCTCAACATTCAGAAAACGAAGATCATGGCATCTGGTCCCATCACTTCCTGGGAAATAGATGGGGAAACAGTGGAAACTGTCAGACTTTATTTGGGGCGGCTCCAAAATCACTGCAGATGGTGACTGCAGCCTTGAAATTAAAAGACACTTACTCCTTGGAAAAAAAGTTATAACCAAGTTATATACTGCTTAGTATATTCAAAAGCAGAGACATTACTTTGCCGACTAAGGTCCGTCTAGTCAAGGCTATGGTGTTTCCAGTAGTCATGTATGGATGTGAGAGTTGGACTGTGAAGAAAGCTGAGCACTGAAGAATTGATGCTTTTGAATTGTGTCCTTTGGACTGCAAGGAGATCCAACCAGTCCATTCTGAAGGAGATCAACCCTGGGTGTTCTTTGGAAGAAATGATGCTAAAGCTGAAACTCCAGTACTTTGGCCACATCATGAGAAGAGTTGACTCATTGGAAAAGACTCTGATGCTGGGAGGGATTGGGGGCAGGAGGAGAAGGGGACGACAGAGGATGAGATGGCTGGTTGGCATCACTGACTTGATGGACATGAGTCTGAGTGAACTCCAGGAGTTGGTGATAGACAGGGAGGCCTGGCGTGCTGCGATTCATGGGGTCACAAAGAGTCGGACACGACTGAGCAACTGAACTGAACTGATCTGAAAACCTCATATTTTATAATTACTAACCTGAACTTACTGAAAATTACATTAGTTTGTATCAATAAATTGCCTTACTCTTCAGCAGTTTATATGTAAGAAGTTACATGTTTTGCTTTATAAAAATACTTTATGAGTAGAAATTAAAAAGAATGATTCTATAACACAATATCATTTATGTAGAATAAACAAAGGTACAGATACCTGTGGACAAACTTGTGGAAGGAACCTAAATGGGAAA
Organism: Cephalophus harveyi; assembly: GCA_006410635.1. NCBI lineage: Eukaryota > Metazoa > Chordata > Mammalia > Artiodactyla > Bovidae > Cephalophus > Cephalophus harveyi. The sequence continues at coordinate 112,932 of SJYT01044759.1, forward strand.
AAGGCTGAGTAGGCAGAGGAGATAGAGGGGAAAGGAAGGCTTTAAGTATATTAATGATGACAAAGGAGATTAATTGAGTCAACACTCAACTGTCTGTCCTAGAGTTAAAGAAAAAAAGCAATAGTGACAGTATTTCACATGTGCTTTTGAGTTTTTGAAGCTCAATTATTGTAAAGAAGCATTTCAGTATCTAAGGATTCACAAAGCTTTCAAGCATACCTATATTGAAGAGACTTAGCTGTTAGATCTTTTTAGTTTCCTTAGTAAATGTTCATTAGACTTGTAATGTATATATTATGTCTTTTTACAAGCTGCTGCTGCTGCTGCTAAGTCTCTTCAGTCATGTCCGACTGTGTGCAACCCCATAGACGACAGCCCACCAGGCTCCCCCGTCCCTGGGATTCTCCAGGCAAGAACACTGGAGTGGGTTGCCATTTCCTTCTCCAGTGCATGAAAGTGAAAAGTGAAAATCAAGTCATTCAGTCGTATCTGACTCTTAGCGACCCCATGGATGCAGCCTACCAGGCTCCTCCACCCATGGAATTTTCCAGGCAAGAGTACTGGAGTGGTGGGGTGCCATTGCCTTCTCTGCTTTTTACAAGCTAGGTGCATTCATTTTAAAATAGCTGTGTTTCTCCCTAAAAATAAAACTACAAAGTTTAGTAGCCATAGGACTTAAGGACATTGACTATCTTCATCCTGGTTGGGAACACATCAAAGGATCCTATATGATAAGATTCACTGTGTAATAAATATCTATATTTCTATCCATTTGCTGAAAAACTCCCTTTGCTTTCTAAGTAAAAAATAATATACCTGGAAGGAAATCATATTCTAGTCTGGAATATTTTTACCTGGGTGTCAAACATGAAAATGCTAAAAGATGGAGGAGATTTGACAGTTTATTTACATCAATGTAGTAGTTCCACAGCTTTTTATTAATAGGTTCGAATTTCACTAAGACCAAAGAAAAATGAGTGTATATGGAAATATGAAAGTAGGTAATTACTGAAAAAAAAAACAGGAACAAGTACAACTCCTGCCTTCAGGGATCTAATTCCTTCATGAAAAACACCAGCTAGGAAGCAGATGTCTTTCGTATAGTGATTTTGTACCATGATGAGGAGGACATAATGCAGGACGTTATGTAAGAGTTCACAATCTTAGGTTATTTCAGTTTGCTCTGAAAGGAAGAGATACTATCCTGAGATTTGAGGAGCAAGTTTAATATATCCAGGTGATGGGACAGACAAATATATTCCTAGAAAAGGAAAAATAGAGTAATCTATAAATACACATAAAGACAGAGCACAGTTCATTCTGTGAACTGCAGTTTCTTCGGTATGGCAGGCTATGCGAAATGAAGGAAAAGAGATAGGCAGGGTCCAGTATTGACGAGCTTTGGATCATTGAATAATAGGACTTTACACTGGAGACAGTGAAAAGTCATTTAAGCATGACACTGGGATGATTAAATGGTGCCTCAGAAAATCAACTTTCTATATGGAAAATTAATAGGAAGGGAGATTTATTAAAATAGGAATGCATATCCTGAGTAAAAGAAGAAAACAAACATAGGAAAGCAAAACTGTACAGACAGTAACAAGATTAGTGGTTGTCAGGGGTTGAGGAGGAGGGAAGGTGAAGTAGGTAAAGCATTGGCTGTTTTTAGGGCTTGAAGCTACTCAATATTACAATGGTGGATGCATGTCATTATATACTTGTCAAAGCTCACTGAATTGGAAACACCAAGGATGAGACTTCATGTAAGCTGTGAACTTTAGGTGATAATGATGTGCCAGTGTAGGTTCACCAATGGTAACATTTGACGCACTGTGGTCAGAATGTCAACAGTGGGGAAGATAGTGGGTGTCTAAGAGACAAAGGGTGTAAGAGAATGCTTTGTACTTTTCATTCATCTAGCTGTGAGCACATACTTCAGTTCAGTTCAGTCGCTCAGTCGTGACCGACTCTTTGTGACCCCATGAGTAGCAGCACGCCAGGCCTCCCTGTCCATCACCATCTCTCGGAGTTCACACAGACTCACGTCCATCGAGTCAGTGATGCCATCCAGCCATCTCATC
>SJYT01044761.1:15775-26551 GCA_006410635.1 Cephalophus harveyi
TGTATTCTAAATCTTCAAAATTTACAAGAGTGCTCTTATAAACAATGAAACTTTAAAATAAAAATATTTTATTTTTAAATTTTTTTTTCTATTTTTTTTTTAAATTTTATTTTTACTTTATTTTACTTTACAATACCGTATTGGTTTTGCCATACATTGACATGAATCCACCATGGGTGTATACGAGCTCCCAATCCTGAATCCCCCTCCCACCTCACACCCCATATCATAAATTTAGCTGTATCAATAGGTTATCACTCGAAAGTTTTAAAGTGAAATTATTTATGTCACGTTCAAACCATATATAACCACATATTTTTAAAAATAAATTTATTTTAATTGGAGGCTAATTACTTTACAATATTGTAGTGGTTTTGCATTTTATCTTACGGTTCAGTTCAGTCCCTCAGTCATGTCTGACTCATTGCAACCCCATGGCCTGCAGCACATCAGGCTTTTATCTTACAGATACATGTATATATACCTATACATATATATAGAGGTAGATATATTCTTTCTAAAATCTGGATTTTGTCTCAGAAGGATGAAATCATCTAATTAACTTGAAGTTAAAGACTTTTTGTTGATGAATAGCTTATATTGACTTATGTGGGAAAAGCCTATGTAGTTTGATCCTGTGTGTATCGTTTTTGCCTGGAGAATACCACGGACAGAGGAGCCTGACGGGCTACACTCCCTGGGATCGCAAAGAGTCAGACACGACTGAAGTGACTTAGCGTGCCTGTGTGATAAATAAGAGTTCATTTCACTATGATTTGTACATAGTAATTGTTTAATACAAGTTTGGGTAAATGAATGTTTAACTTCTGGAAACTAGTCACTTTCTAAATTGTATCTTAATGATGCTAGTACAATTATTTTTTTAAATTTAGAATTTTTAGAGATTTCAGGTATCATACAGTGACCTCACTTACGGAAAAATCAAGATACAAAGATTTTGTACCTTGCTCAAGGGCCCACAGTTTATACATTGCAGCTATGCTAAGTCACTTCAGTCGTGTCCAACTCTGTGCGACCCCATAGACCCCAGGCCCGCCACGCTCCCCCGTCCCTGGGATTCTCCAAGCAAGAACACTGGAGTGGGTTGCCATTTCCTTCTCCAATGCATGAAAGTGAAAAGTGAAAGTGAAGTTGCTCAGTCGTATCCGACTCTTAGCGACCCCATGGACTGCAGCCTACCAGGCTCCTCCGTCCATGGGATTTTCCAGGCAAGAGTACTGGAGTGGGGTGCCATTGCCTTGCAGAGCTAGTACTAAAACAAAAATTGCTTAATTCAGCAACAAAAAATTAGATGAGTAGGACTATTTCTAAAAAGCTTCTGCATATCAGAAGTGACAGTTAGCAAGATTGAAAAGTCAATCTGTGAAATGGGAGAAAATATTTGTAAACCATGTACTTAATAAGGGATTAAAATTCATACAAGGAACTCTTCTCACTCATTATCAAAAAAAGCAAATAGTGCAATTAATAAATGAACAGAGGACTTGAATAAATGTTTTTCTAAAGAAGACATAGAAATGGCGAACATGTATTTGAAAAAATGCTCAACATCACTAATCCTCAAGGTCATACAAATCAAAGTCACAGTGAGGAGTCACCTCACACCTGTGAGGTGGCCGTGTGTGTGTATGCTAAGTCTCTGCAGTTGTGTCCAATTCTTTGAGACCCTATGGACTGTAGCCAGCCAGGCTCCTCTGTCCATGGGATTCTCCAGGCAAGAATACTGGAGTGGGTAGTCATGCCCTCTTCCAGGGGATCTTCCCCACCCAGGAATCGAATCCATGGTTTTCATGAATCCCGCATTGGCAGGCGGGTTCTTTACCACTAGTGCCACCTGGGAAGCCCATGAGGTGGCTGTTATTACAGAAAAAATAAAAACAAAAAGATATTAAGCTTTGGTGAGGATATAGAGAAATTGAACCCTGTACTCTGTTGGTTGGAATGTAAAGTGGTGTAGCCGCTAGCGAAAAGAGTATGAGGGTTCTTCAAAAAATTAAAAGTAGTGCTACAATATAATTCAGCAATCTCCCTTCTGGATATTTATCTAAAAGTATTGAAATCAAGATATTGAGATGATAAGTGTACCCCCATATTCACTGAAGCATTATTCATAATAGTCGAGCTATGAAGACAACCTGAATGTCTATTGACACAGAAACGGATAAGAAAAATGTCATACACACACACACAGACACACACACACACACACAATGGAATATTACTGAGCCATAGAAAAGAAGGCAATTCTTCCATATGTGACAACATCAGTGAATCTGGACGATGTTAGACTAAGTGGAATAAGCCTGTCACAGGACAAATGCTGCGTGATTCCACTTAAATGAGGCATTTAAAATAGTCAGATTTGTAGCAAGAGCAAGTAGAGTAGTGGTTGCCAGGGGCTGTTGGGAAGCGTAAGTGGGGAGTTGCTGTGTAAGAGGTGTAGAGTTTCACTTATGCAGGATGAAAAAGTTGTGTAGATCTGCTGTGTGCACCATTGCAGTTAACAGTATTGCACACTGAAAACATTTTTTAGAGGGTAGATCTCATGTCAAGTGTTCTTACCATAATAATAGTTTTTTAAAAAAGCACACACAGACACACAGGCCTAGGTAACTCCCCAAGATCTTTCTAGGCACAAAGTTGTAGAACAAGAAATGTAATAGAAACACAAACACACCTCTAGATATAGCAGCTTGTGAAAACTTTAAGATTAACCATGAAGGAAAGTATCATCTACCAGTTGGTTCTTTTTCCTAACGTTCAAATTCTTAAAGCACAGAAACAACAATAAACACATTCTTGAAGTTAAAACAAATAAAAAATCTTTATTTAAAATTAGAAATAATGCCCTAAATCTTCACTCCCTGTTTTTTTTCTGTTTATCTTTCAAAGTATGTATTGCTTTTCCATTTACAGTGCATAATAGCTCAGCTGTATTATTAAATATGAGAAGACTTTTATACAACTCTTTATATAGAATATTAATTTTAATAGATATCCTATATTAATTCAAATTTATATCACATCTGGAGTGTTAACTTTCATCATGGTCCTTTGTGGTACTCAAATGTTTTCCTCTGGACGAGGGAATGAATCATTTCTACACACTTATTATTAATTATCCATTTAGTAGATAAAAACAGAGACTCTTTTTTTAAAGAACTCAATTGTGTCTTATAAAGATAAAACCAAGCATATTCTCTTTAGTTCAAATAACTAAATGTAAACTAAACTTTGCATCATGATATGTATATTTATATATTTAAGTATATTGACTTAGGACAAATAAGTTTAGAAGTACCTATGATATATGTAGGAGAATGCTTGTCTGAAAATCAGTCAAAAAAAGTTTAGCGACAGTACTTTTAAAGTATTGAGATGATATTTTTTTGCTTTGCCAGTCTGCAAGTCAGAGGATGGCTTCTTAAACACTGGGGATGATTTAGAGATGAGCTAACTCTGCCTCTAGATATACTAGGGAATTTCTCAACTCTGGCTGTAGACTTCAATTCAATTGTGATTCTGTGTTACATTATATAGTAAGACACTATTTCCACAGGCCTATCAATTTCTTATAAATTTGACATCTTCAATATTTCATTGTTTTCCTTTTACCTGCTTCACTTAATCTTTTCTGTAGTGTGCTTTATTTTCCCAGAGGTCCTTTTGATCCTTAAATATTTATAGACTTTCTCTCCTACCTTGGAATGTCATTACCAATCAGATACCTGTTACTTCCTCCTATTTTTCATTTTACCTTCTTTTTAATAAGCCTCTGTAAATGTTTTCTTTCCAAGTATGTTAGTCTGTTAATTAGTTTGTAGAATCTCCTATTTAAATTTCTGCTCATTTCCTGCCCCAAATCATATGGTAATTATAACCAGCAGCTCGTTAGTAGAAGGACTTTTGCCTACCATCAGTTTTCTGAGTTTTCAAATATTATGGCTTTGGTTCATATGTTTATAAGTTTATGCCTTATGATTCAGTGTTTTCTTTAAAGTTTCTATGTAAAAGAGTTTTTGATCTTTCCTTCTTTGGTTCCTGATATTCAGTTTCCACTCTCCTATAAATTATGCATGCATTTATTTCTTTGTGCATTTATTTTCATATCAGGAGATACTCCATTATCATCAGTGTTGCTGCAGCCATAGATAGAATATAAATTCCATAAGGGCAGGGATTTGGTCAGCCTTATTTACCTGGTACAAAATCAGTTTTAATAACTATATTTTATAAATGAATGAATGAAAGAATAAGTTTAATTCCAAAATACATATCTTCAAAATAATATTTAACTGAGTATCTTATGTGGTCTTTAGGCCTAACCCTGTTTGAGTCCAGCTTCAAAAGTGCAAGTGGATTTTGGGGCATGAGCAGAAAGGATTCTAGCTGTGGGCCAGTGAGTTCTTACTTCAAATCTTGACCTTGCATTGAATAGCTGTGAAGCTCTAATACTTTGGCCACCTGATGTGAATAGCCAAGTCACTGGAAAAGACCCTGATGCTGGCAAGGATTGAGGGCAGGAGGAGAAGGGGGCAACAGAGGATAAGATGGTTGAATTAGCATCACTGACTCAATGGATGTGAGTTTGCGCAAACTCTGGGAGATAGTGAAGGACAGGGAAGCCTGGCGTGCTGCAGTTCATGGGCTTGCAGACAGTTGGACATGACTTGGCGACTGAACAACGACTGCCTTAGGCAAGTCTTTTAACTTCCCTGAGCCAAAGTTTAATAGGGAAGAAGAGGATAACTATAACTTCCCTTCAGGATGGTTTTAACAGATGTGAAAAAAGTTGTAGTGCCCAGAAAAGATGCACAATGTGTAATATTAGCTTTTATGTTTTACACTGTGAGATAATGTGATCCATGTAAATCAGCACACAGATTTGAAGAATAATTTGTGAAAATATTGGCTTCAGAAATTGTTCACTATTGCTTAAAATTCTAATGATGTATTTTCTATGTTTTGTCTATATTTTCTTTCCTTTCTACTCTTTTTATTTCTGTATCTCACTTCATTTGCACAACTTCATCACCTCTGAAACTTAAGAAAATGTTCTTCCTTAGCTTATCCTCTTATTTCTTCAGTTCTATAATAATACTGGTATTAGTCAGGTATTGGTTGCAAAACGATGTGTTGCTCTAAAGTATTCAGTGAAGAGATTTGCTACAAAGAATTAAGTGCTTTACTGAACCACTCTGTGAGGCTGAGGGAATGAAATTCAGGGGAAAAGGCCACTAGCTCTTTGATTAACTACAATCTTTTGACAGTCAGAAAATTGCATAGGCCACAGGAAACCACCAATAATTTTCAGTACTGTTTGTATCATCAAAGGTGATGATTTGTAGGGAAATGCCCAGTAGCTGCTGTAAAAAACCCATGTCTGCAGAAGCCCACTCCCCTGTCCAGCACCACTAGGGGAGCCATAATAAATCTTCAGCCTTTCCTTGGCTCGCTCATCTGATACAAGACTCTGAAAAATGTGATCGATACCCAGTCTTTTGGCCCCTGTGATACAGTGAGGGAGCATGGAAGGAGGAATGGAATTGAGTTGCCAACAGACAAACCAGCACAATTTCCCTGTATATGATTGTTCATTCTTATTCTAATTTCTCTGACATGCTCTTTCTAGTTTGAATTCTGATCTCCAGTTCTTCCTGTTATTGCAGTAATGATGTCTGATGTTTCAAGAAAGAGGTTTATTCTTGTTTAGCATGCATGCTGCTATCTCTCTGAATCTTTCTATCTCATTCCTCTCAAAAACTTACCCTTTTGAAAAATGTCTGTTGACCAGAGGTAGGCAAACTAGGGCACATAGACCAAGCCTGTTGGTTAACTGTTTTTGGAAAAAAAAAAAAATTATTGCTAGTCACACCCATTTGTTTTCCTGTTGTCAGTGGGTGCTTTCACACCCCAGTGTTAAATATTTGCAATGGAGGCTAGGAAGCCTAAACTATCTAGCCCTTTATTGAAAAAGAGATATGAAAAGAAAGGAACCACCCCGCGTGGCTTTTCTCCTTTATTTGCCGATTGAATTTCTTTCATAATCGGTTCAATGAGTAAAGACTTTCTGATCTGATGGTTATACAGTGTCATCAGACTGCAGGTACTGGTGTGGAACTCTGTCCACATTCTTAAAAATAAAAATGTCATGTATCCAACACAAAACAGTTCATTGAATCAAAACGATATATTAGTTCCAAATCTTCCTCTTATGCCAGGGATCGTTACTTTACTTACATTCTCCAAGTATCTGTTTTCTAATAGTGCACAATGCCAACTTGAATCTCTTTTTCATATTCTTAGAGGTTATTACAAGATATTGAGTATAGTCCCCTGTGCTATACAGCAGGTCCTTATAATCTATTTTATATATAGTGGTGTGTGTATGTTAATCACAGTCTCCTAATTTTTTCCCCCTCCCCTTTCCCCTTTAGTAACCATTGCGGTACATTTTTAAATCTATAACATGTTTCTAAGTCTATTTTTCTGCAAGCAATTAGGGCTCAAATCTTACTAGCAACTTGATCACGCTGGTGACTTTTGGGCTGTGAAGATGTGTAATAGCAAAGCCTTTTTTTTTTTTTTTGCCTGAGGATTCACCCACATCTTTCCTCCTGTGTCCTCTGTATCTTTTTCTGCCTTTGAAGTCATTGTTTAAATAAAAGAGAATTGAGGAGAAGAGAGGGAGAGGGCAAGCCCTAAAGACATTTTTTATCAGCCATTATCAATTGCTGTTTCTTATCAGCTATTATCAGCTATTTCTCATTCATCATCTTCAGTTGTCTTTTTTAATCTTATAAAACAGAATGCTTTCTTCTGGAGCATTGTAAGTTGTCTCTGGGTAGTGCTTTATTCTTGTATGACCTCTTCCTTTGCTCATCACCTTCGCTCTTATTCTACATACTTTGCTCACTTGATCTTTGATTTCTACTATTTTTGCTCCAATTCTTATAATTTCTTAACCTCTATTTTTAAAACTCTTCTCTCCTCATCATTAAATGATTCTGTGGATAGAAGTATTCATTTTGTTATGGTGTTTCAATATTCTTCATCCCTGGAGTATACTTCTTAGACCATTTTAACTTGCTTCTTCACAATCTGGAATCTTTAAAGGAATATAATAGTTCATTCTACCTCTTGATTATGACTGTATATGTATTAAATTATCTCCTTGCCCAACAGTAATTTATTCCCCATCCACAGTTTTGACAAATGCACGAGTTTTTGAGAAATTAATTTAACCATTACTAAGACATAGACTTATACTTTGCATTCTAGTATATCTACTTGTACCTACACATTTCTGTAAGTATCCTGAAGACGTCCCCATCTATATCTGTTTTGTCATAAATCTGATAGCAAATATCTCCATATAAAATTCCAAATCCTATATTCTTATGAAGTGATTCTAAGTATATTTTGTTGGATAACTTCCCATTACTTCCAGCCTCATCATCTTTTTGTGGAACAACATTGGAAGCCCTTTTGAAGACATAGTCTCAGTGAATCACAGATATTAAATGCTTCCTTCTTTTATATTTCTTTAGATGTAGGACAGCTGCATGTATAAATGTGACATTCCCTAATCCCTAATTCATTTTCATGATTGTATATCTTTCATTGCAGATCTTGAATTATTAACTATCTTCACAGACGGAAGCCCATGGTAGCATTATTCATGTCTCATTAACCCCTATGAAATTAGCTTTATATTTACATTCTCAAATGTGGTAGCTGCTAGCCGCCTGTGACCATTTAAGTTTAATGAAAATTCAGTAAAATTAAAAATTTAGTTTTTTAGTTGAACCAATCACATTGAAAGCACTCAGTATCTACTTGTGGCTAGCAGCTACCACATTGGACAGTGTAGATACAGAGTATTTCCAGTATCATGGCAAGTTCTATTGGATACTTTAAATAGTTGAGAATGTAATTCCTTCATTTGTTGTACATTGCTCCCAATCATGTTAAGCCCTTCCTTTTTGTACTAAGATTGTATAAATATGGTTCCTCTTTTTATCAGTATCCATGGACTGCAACTTTAGTGGTCAGTTGCTCCTTGTATTACATGCTCTTATTTCTGGCCCCCTCCACCCAGTGTTTGTCATTTAATTCAGTAAAATTCCCTGTTCTTGCTTTCACCTTTCTGTCTGTTCCTTTGACCAGTAATGTGCCTCAAAATCACTTGGAGGGTTTGTTAGAACACAGATTGAAATCTCCCACCCTGCCTCCAAATTTCTGATGCAGTAAATCTGGGGTGGGGCCCGAGAACTTGGATTTCTATGAAGTTTCCAGGTGCTGTTAATGCTACTAGTCTGGAGGCCATCTCCTTGACAACTCTTGCCTAAGGAAGGCTTCTCCTTCCCTCCGTCTGCTTTCTTGTGCACAGAGCTGTTCTTCATACACTCCTGACACACTTCAGTATTTTTTCGATGTCGTTTATTCAAAACTCCTTCTTTTTTTGTTTTTTTTTAAATCACCCTGTATTTCCCCCATAACTTGAAATCTGTCTTCCTTAACTGTACCTAAGTCTCCCAGCCTTGTCCCCCACCCCCATGTTCTTGCTTTTCTCTTCTCCAAGGGACTTTCAACATTGTATATGTACAAATGTTTCCAACTTTTACTAAATGAACTCATACTTAGTCACCTTTTAAAAACAATGTCACTCTGTCTAAATTTTGTTCCTGTGTTTGACCCTTTCCCACACTAGTTTCTAGAAGAGTTTTTGTTTTCATGCTGTATTGGAACTGACATCAAGCTTTTTATTTTCTAGCATTTGAATGATTACATATGTGTACCCTGGATTCATTCCAGTTGAATTAATAAGCAGATCTCAATTTTATTTCTTGCTAGACTGTAATGCTCATTCCCTGTGAAGCAACTCTGTAGGATTTAGCCTACTATTATTAAAGAGGAACCTCTAGAGTTAGAAAATCTCTTTCATATTCTGCCTTTGCTTCTCGTTTTTTTCATCTGCATAATAGGTGATATTAGCATCTGTCTTCTAATATCATTGAAAACAGCAAATGAAAGAAGGTACTTACCATGATGCCTGGTTCATGGTAACTATTAAATCTTGGTTATTACTAATGTTGTTATACAATCATACCTTCCTGTGAGAAAAATTATTTTTTTCCCTTTCCTTTCTTTATCTCACAGAAGATGTAACAGACGCATTAGCAGATAAACTTGCAAGAAAGATTTTCCTAATCTTTATTTTACTTTTCCGTTGTTTTTTGTCTTTTCTTCATCTGTCTCAGTTGTTATAGCCTTTACCTTTTTTTTTTTTTTTAACTCCTAATCAGGTTACCACCAACACAAAACAACAACAAAATAAAAATACAAACATACAATGGAATTCCTAATTCCCATAGTTCCAAATGATCTTAAAGCTTTACTTTCTGTCACAGCTTGCTTGCTTTCAAGTCTGCACTCCACAGCGGTACAGATCATTGACTACCGTTATCTTTGTAATTAACCAAGTGAAGCAGATAGAGCCAGAATTAGTGTGCTTTTTTTTCTTTCCGATCAGGAAATTGAGGCCCAAATGACAGACATGACTTCACAATGATAGTATAGTTTTAGAATGTAAAAAAGGCTAATGTTCATGGCTATGCAGGTGGTGCATTTCAACTTGAATTAGTGCCTCAACGTTGGAGACACCACTGATTTTTGATATATTAAGATGGTTTCTGGTAGTGTCTAGAGGAAAGTCTCCTATTTGCAGTTTGTCCAAAGATGCCATAGGGACTGTCACTGGTCCTGAAAAGTCAACACACATGGATGGGCAGCTTGCAGTTTAGTCTTTATTCACTGTTTCACACAAGGTAGCTTAATATTTTCCCTTTTCTAATTTATTGTATCTTCTTATCTTTTATCAATCTCTTTCTCACTCAGCAATCCATTTTTTGGTCATATAGAAAAATCTTCACTTCACAGTTCAGTTAGGAAGGCAAATTGAAAATATATAAAGCTTTGAAAAGCCAGGCAACTATTATTGCATGTGATACATTCTAGACTAAGTGGGATAACTGATATAAATGTGGAGCATAATTAGGGAGCTTATTTGTTCACGTGAGATAGCTAGAGTGAAGATGAAAGTGACTTGGCACATCGCAGATGTCACTGCAGGAGACCATGAGAACCTGGATTGGTGTTCCACAAGTTAATAATGGGGATGAATGGGTTTGTATAAGGGGTTCATGGCAAGAGTTAATTGTAAAAGTTTGTATTTGGTTAACTGTAAGAGAACAAGAGGAGAGAGAGATGACACTGTTTTTGAATCTACATAACTGGGATGGTGATGGTACCATCAGGAGAAACAGAAAGATAATAGAACAGATTTTAGAAGAAAAGAAAATATTTGAGTGAGTTGGGCATTGAGTAGAAATTTCATCTAGGTGATAGAAAGATGTGACAGGAAATTGGAAGTAAAGTTAGAGATGGAACAAAATAATACAGGTAATTCAATAGAATGTGCTTTTGAAAGTTATCAGAGGGGTACAGTTGTTAAAGAACAAAAGAGAAAGGCTAGTAATTGTGAAAGCACCACAGATAGGGGAACTCCTGCGGGTAAGTAGGAACTTGATCATAATCAAGAAAATGATTTGAGACTGGGGTTCTCAAGTAAAAAGGAATGCTCAGGATTGCTGACTATTCCTCCTAAATTAAAATAAGGACTGTTACATTATTTCCTGATTTTCCCCCTGGTGATTGTCATAATTTATTTTTTATTATAGCTTGCTATTTACT
>SJYT01044761.1:26713-38914 GCA_006410635.1 Cephalophus harveyi
AACCCTCACGAGAGCTTGTCATTTTAAGAGATTTCACCAAAACTGTCTTTTTTATATCTCTCCTTCAGTCTTAGATTCTTAAATGCTCTCCTTTTCTAACCCAAATTTCTTTCTATGAAATAAAGGTTTAATTTAAAAGTAATGCCTTTCACTCTACATAAACATGAGAATATACTTTCTCCTTATCCAGGAAGGCAGATGTTTTTGTTTGTTTTTTTTAAAGCATCACGAGGATTCATCAGCACCTCATTATCTCATGCAGGAAGGAGCTCTGAATGCAGTGCTTTGTGTCTTCAGTTAAAAATGAAGGCAGAGCATAAATTGAGACAATTTGATCACCAGTAAGAGTAACAACTACAATGAATTGGGACACATCAAGTGTTTTAAAACTCATGAGTTCATAAACGTACTAAAAAAAAAAGATACCTCGTTAGTCATCATTAGAGGTTTCTAGGACCCCAACTCATTATTTGAAAAGAGACAAAGAGAAAGAAACACCCATTTGACCTGCCTTTTCTGTACCAACTGTATTTCAGATGACCACATTGGAAATAACAAAAATATTTTTTAAGAATAGTTTCAGCCAGTAAATGCAGAGAATATCATCATTTTTCAGCCCATAATGAAATGATCAACTTGCTGCTAGGAAGTATTTTTACCTGTTTTTTTAAAGTATTACTGTTCTCTAGATCTTTTATGCCTAGCTTCATGAGCTACCTTACCCTAATTCTTCATGAGGTATTAAAAATCATCTTTTATGATTTTAGGACTCTAATTGATTAAAAAATTAATAATTTTTGAAGATAAAAATTTAAACATTTAATCTTCACTCTCTTTATGGGCTTGCAGAATGGGAAGTATGAAGTCATAATGAAGAAAAGAAAAGTCAGTATCACATGACCTTATGACAGTATGATCTTCATTATTATTTAGTGAAAAACTACAAATGCTGTGTTCATATATTACATATTACTGTAACCAAATACAATTCAGAAATGTTAATAATTGGAAACTAAGAGAATAACTAGTGTGTAAAGTCCTCGATCTAGTATCTAACTCCACTGACCTTGGTTTTTACTGTATCATACAACAAACCTTAAATAACCACAGAAAAAGGAATAAGAAAGGATTGTTGAAAGTTGGCAGATCGTACAACAAAAAGAGCCAGCTATAGAACATTATATGATCTAATAAAGAACAAACTTCATTTTAGGTTGGTGACTGTCAAAGTGCCTGCACTTTCTTCAGACCTAGGTGAACCATCTCTTTTTCCAGCTCAGATAGTTGGATCTTAAAAGCAGTAATAAAAAGTTTAAGTTTCACTTTATAAGACTAATTCTCATAAATAAAATACTATAAAATGTATAAAAGTAAAAATTCTCTCTTTGGTTCACATATACTTCAATATATTAAGAAAACTATAGATCCAAATTCTTAATTTAAAATAGTATTTTTGTGAAATGAAAAAGGACATACTTAGGTTATATCCTTGATAGTATAGTTGTAGGAATCAATAATACCTGAGTTTTAATCATGGCTCTGCCATGTAGTAACAAGTTCCCTTACATTTCTAAACCTGTTTGCTCATCCTTAAAATGAGTCTAAAGATGGTATGATCTATGAATGAAGGGTATAATTAAAAGATATAAAAGAGAAAGATATAAAATATGAAATTATAAACATAAAATATGGGAAGAAGAAAGAAAAACATAGTTTTTAAAATGTGTTCAAACTTGTTCAAACTTTAAGTTGATACTAACTTAAAGTAGACTGATACGGGCCATTGTATGTGAACCTAATGGAAAGCACAAAGCAGAAACCTAGAGGAGAGAATACAAAAAATAAGGAATCTAAATATAACACTAAAGAAAATCATTAAATCACAGGAGAAGAGAGCAAGAGATGAAGGAGGAAAAAGAGAGGAACAATGAAAACAAACAGAAAATACTTAGCAAATGGCACCAAGTATTGACACATGCCTGCTAAGTTGCTTCAGTTGAGTCTTTTTGCGACCCTGTGGAATGTAGCCCACCAGGCTCCTCTGTCCATGGGATTCTCCAGGCAAGAATACTGGAGTAGGTTACCATGCCCTTCTCCAGAGAATCTTCCCGACCCAGGGATCGAGCCTGCATCTCTCTTGTCTCCTGCATTGGCAGGCAGGTTCTTAACCACTATCACCACCTAGGAACTATTGATACATTTGTTGTTCAGTTGCTGAGTCATGTCCAACTCTTTGCAACCCCATGGACGGCAACACACAAGGCTTCCTGTCCTTCACCAACTCCTGGAGCTTGCTGAAACACATGTCCATGGAATTGGTGATGCTATCCAACCATCTTGTCCTCTGTTGTCCCCTTCTCCTCCTGCCGTCAACCTTTCCCAGCATCAGGGTCTTTTCCAGTGAGTTGGCTCTTTGCATCAGGTGGCCAAAGTACTGGAGCTTCAGCTTTAACATCAGTCGTTCCAATGAATGTGCAGGGTTGACTTCCTGTAAGATTGACTGATTTGATCTTGCAGTCCAAGGGACTCTCAAGAGTCTTCTCCAACACCAGAGTTTGAAAGCATCAGTTCTTCAGTGCTCAGCCTTTTTTATGGTCCAGCTTTCACATCTGTACATGATTACTGGAAAAACCATAACTTTGAGTATATGGACCTTTGTTGGGTATAGTAATCTCTCTGCCTTTTAATATGCTATCTACATTTGTCATAGCTTTTCTTCCAAGGAGTAAGTATCTTTTAATTTCATGGCTACAGTCACATCTGCAGTGATTTTTGAGCCCAAGAAAATAAAGTCTGTCACTGTTTCCATTGTTTCCCCATCTATTTGCCATGAAGTGATGGGATCAGTAATTACTTTAAAGATAAATGGGTTAAATTCTCCAATCATTGGTGATTGGATTACAAAACAAGTCTCATGTTACCAGCAAGAGACCCACTTCCAATATAAGGACACAAAAGGACTGAAAGGGAAATGATGGAAAAAATACAGTATGCAAAGGAAAACTAAAAGAAAAAAATAGACTTTAAACAAAGATAGTAGTAAAATACAAAGAAGGTCTTTATTTAATGATAAAGGCATAAATCCAATTAGATAATATTTATTAATATTTATGCACCCAACATAGGAACATCAAAGTATATAAAGCAATTATTAAAAGACCTAAACACCAATACAGTAGTACTAGGGAACATAATATCCCACTTACATCATCCACACAGAAAATCAATAAAGAAGCATGGGCCTTAAATGACATATTGGATTAGGTGGATTTTATAATACAACACACACACATATATATAACATTCCATCCAAGAGCAGCAGAATACACTTACGTCTCAATGTGGAGATTAAACAACATGCTACTGAACAACCAATGGGTCAATGAAGAAAGGGTAAATTTAAAAATACCTTGAGACAAACGAAAATGGAAATGCAACATTACAAAACCTGTGAGATGCAGTGAAAGCAGTTTTGAGATATTCAGAATGATACACGCTTACTTCAAGTAAGAGGAAAAATCTCATATACATAATCTAACTTTAAACCTAAAAGAACTAGAAAAAGAACAAATGAAGCCCAAAGCTAGTAGAAGGAAGGAAATAAAGATCAGAGGGGAAATAAATGAAACAGAAAAAAGAAAAGTGAAAGGAAGAGCTGGTTCTTTGAAATGATGCAAAATTGTCAAGCCTTTAACTAGACTCAATAGCAACAACAAAAGAGGGCTCAACATAAAAGGAAGAAAATATAATGCAGCAGGGATTTTCCTAGCAGCCCAGTGGTTAAAACTCTGCAGTTCTTGTGCAGGGGACTCAAGTTTGATACCTGGTTGGGGAGCTAAGATCCCACATGCCACACTGTGCAGTACAAAAAAAAAAAAAAAAAAAAAAAGAATACTTCTTGGCAGAAATAATGTAAATCAGAAAATTATAGACCAGCATCTTTAAAGTGCAAGGGAGAATGACTATTTTGAATTTTGTAACCAAGAAAAATATTTTTCTCAGTTGAAGGTGAAATATAGTCTTTTCAGAAACAAAAAACCTAAAAGAATTTATTACTGGTAAACCTGTCCTACAAGAAATGTTAAAGGAAATCCCTCAGATAGGAATTGTTACCAGATGAAATCTTGCAACTACTAGGAATAAAGAACATCAGGAAAGGTGTTTACATAGATAAATGTATGAGTATTTTTCTTATTATTTAGATAATCTCAAATTATAATTGGGAGTTTAAAGTCAAGATAAAAAAAAAATATTTGCAGCTTTTTCTCCTAAACAAGGAGTGTGCTTAGTTACTCTGTTGTGTTTGACTCTTTGCGACCCCATGGACTGTAGCCTGCCAGGCTGCTCTGTCCATGGGGATTCTCCAGGCGAGAATACTTGAGTGGATTGCCATGCCCTCCTCCAGGGGATCTTCCCGACCCAGGGATCGAATCCAGGTCTCCTGCATTGCAGGCAGTATTTTTTACAATCTGAACCACCAGGGAATCCACAATAAAAGGAGGAGGGATTGAATAAAATCAGAATTGAAAGATACAACTAATACCACAGATTATAAGAGACTGCTATGTACAATTATATGCCAACAAATTAGACAATTTGGAAAAAAAAAAAGTGTACATTCCTAGAAACATACACTCTCCCAAAATTGAATCATCAAGAAATAAAACTGAATAGACTAATGACTAGTAAGGAGATTGAATCAGTACAGGCATCTCTCACTTTTTTGTTTGTGCTTTTGCTTCACTTTAATGTGCTTCACAGATGCAGCATTATTTTACAGATTTAAGGTTTGTCCTACATTGAGCAAGTATATTAGATCCATTTTTCAAACACTGTTTACTCACATATATATATGTACATGTTTTGGTGGCTTCCCCAGTGGCCCAGTGGTAAAGAACCTACCTGCAATGCAGGAGACACAGGAGATTCTTGAGGCGGTCCCTGGGTCGGGAAGATGCCCTAGAGGTGGGCATGGCAATCCACTTCAGTATTCTTGCCTGCAGAATCCCATGGACTGAGGAGCCTGGCGGGCTACAGTCCATAGAGTCTCAAAGAGTCGGATATGATTAAAGGAATTGAACACAAATGTACACACACATTTCACATTTTGGTAGCTCTTGAAAACTTTTTCATTTCATACTCTTTCATCTTATATTCATTATGACGATCTCTGATGTTACTATTGCAGAAAGATTTTGACTTGATGAAGGCTCAGATGATAGCTAGCATTTCTTAGCAATAATGTATTTTTACTTAGGTATGAACATTGTTTTTCAGACCTCATGCTATTGCATCCTTAAGAGACTACAGTATGGTGTAAACATTGCTTTTATATGCACTGGGAAACTTAAACGTTGGTGTCTCTTTGTTTCAATGTTTGCTTTATTGTGGTAGTCTGGAACTGGACCTGTAGATATGCTTATAATTAAAAATACCTCCCATCAAATGAAACCCAGTCTTCACTGGTGAATCCTACAGAATATTCAAAGAAGATTTTATACTTATTCTCATACTTTTCCAAAATATCGAAGAGGAAGGAATGCTTCTAAACTTATTCTGCGAAGCCAGTATTACCTTGAAACCAAAACCAGACAATGATACTACCAAAAAAAGAGAAAATTACAGGCCATTATCCCTGATGAGCATAGACACCAAAGTCTTCAAGAAAATAATAACAAGCTAAATTCAGCATTACATTAAGAGAATCACATATCATGATCAAATAGGCTCTGTTTCAGGGGTGTAACGATGGTTCAACATCCACAAATCAATTAATGTGGTATACCACATTAATAAAATGAAGGATAAAAATCATAAAGTCATCTCAATAGATGCAGAAAAAGCATTTGACAAAAATCAATATCCATCTGTGATTGAAAAAAAAAATACTCAACAGCTTGATTCATGTAATCAAACAGAAGAAAGACACTATGAAAGAGGCCTTACGTATTACAAAAATGAAGGACTTCAACAAAATCAATAGTCACTCTTCTTGGACTTAACTCTTCATGTCACTTTTGAATTCTTAGTCAAGTTTTCCCTGTTTTATCAGGGAGCATGAACATGAATAACTCCATTCTAGAATCCTCATGCCTTCCTATTCAGAGAAGAAAAGACTTTCTCTTCTAAATCTAATTAGCAGAATTCCAGAGAAGAGCTCTGTTGGACATTTGAGTCATTTACTTATTCCTGGACCAGAACGTAGTCAGGGCTATAAGTAGCCCAGATTGCATCAGTCCAGGGATGAACCATAAGTCTGTTATAAGAAGAAGTGAGTGAAACAGTACTGGCCAGAGAAAAGCAATGATTGTCAGGCTACAAATATCCCATTAGGCATTTAGCCTTTTCTACACTGATGAACATTTAAAGGTTTTCTAATATTTGATCTTACATTTAGTACTCTGAAAATGGTCCTTGTGCATGAAGCTTTGTTGAAATTTGTATTGGTTTCATGTTTCAGGACATTTTAGAATTGAAGTTATTTTGTGCGATCATATGTCCATCTTTAAGGTTTTTAATACATAGCTTGGAACCATAGCTTTCATGCCCTCAACATATACTGATTCAGCTATGTCTCATCAGAAATCATCAGAGACAAGAGAGATCAAGAAAGCAATAGTGGAGAAAGAGTGAGCAAGAGATAAAAAAGAGTGAGAAAAGTGAAATCTAGTTCAGTAGGTGGCCTGCACTTCCCTCTGAGTCAGTGACCTTAGTCTTGGCAGGGAATAGCATGAGTGAGGATTTTCTAATCCTGTGTCATCTCAGTTCTCCTTGTTGGCATGCCCCCTCTTAGTGCAAGATTATGCTTAGCTGAGTTTCATTCTACTGATTAAAGTTAGATTTTCTTTTTCTGTGCAACATGGATCCTAAACACATGCCAGCCACTTTATCTAGTACTCCACCAAAAGAAACAGCAATCTGTTCAACACTAGAGGAAAACCTGGCTGATTTCTACTTATCAAGTCTGCATACTCTATTTTTAAAACTAATTGAAATGGTTTCTCAAGGATAATTTTGAGCAATTCTGATTTTCACCATCCACACCAACTTTGAAGCCTAACCCCAAGTAAGATGCAGCTCTGCTATATTGCTAAATTATTGTTATCAGGTAATTTATGCCAATTTGTATTCTCACTAGAGGGTATGCAAAAGCACATTCCACCTCCTTCTTTCCTATTCTTGTTAAGAGTGCCCTACACTTAGTTTGAAAAAAGTCTAATTAATAGAAAAAGTACAAGTTAATATAATTAAAATACAAGAGTTGCCCGTCACGTTTTGTTTTTATGAAACACCGCAGTGAGACTGCTGCTAAATCACAACTTCTCTAAATCAATGTAAAATAAAATTGTTGGTCTCTTTTCACCTGGTATAGGCTAGAACCAAGATGCCAATAAGACTGATTTATTTTTTATTGGGGTCAGATCATCAGACATACTCAAGCATCTTATTGTATTATGTTAAAATGATTTTAGAAAGTCTGGGAAAGATGTATTCTTTAATATGTTGCATTAATGTACCTAAAGTTACTTCATGTCCATCAGGCTACTTTTAATGTGTTGAAAATTTCAGCGTAATATAATTTCCAAAGTCAAATTTAATTCTAGTTTTTTTCCCAAAAAGTTTAATAGACTTAAAGATATTTGACAGTGCAAACCACTGATGCTTCAGTCATATATTAATTATATTATGAAAATCCTTGTATAAATTGGTCCACTCTAAGGTAGCATTTGATAGCTTCTCTCTCTAGTTGGTAAGGTTAGTTTGCTCTTCTGTAAAATTCTCTGCTGTTACTAGGATCTTACCATTTAGAGCAGAATACTGGGGTATTCTTTTCATTTGTGAAAGTGAAAGTGAAGCCGCTCAGTCGTGTCCGACTCTTTGGGACCCCATGGACTATAGCCTACCAGGCTCCTCCCTCCATGGGATTCTCCAGGCAAGAGTACTGGAGTAGGTTGCCATTTCCTTCTCCAGGGGATCTTCCTGACTCAGGGATTGAACCCATGTCTCCCGCATTCCAGGCAGACGCTTTAACCTCTGAGCCACCAGGGGTTTCATTTGTAGGTGACTCTAAAAGGGTAATTATTTTTGAGGATAAGGTGGGTTTGCTTCAGTAGAATATTTGTTGAACTAAATGAACTAAAGTAACATAATGAATAATTCATTTTATGATACTTTAAATACTAAAGTGGTAAAGGCAAGGAATGGTTTACTTTTAAAGTAAGGCATACTAATTTTCAGTTATTCTTTACCTATCAGAAATTTTAACATAGCACATACTGGCATACCTCAGAGATGCTGTACATTTGGCTGCAGACCATTGCAATGAAGCAAGTAGTGCAGTAGAGAGAGTCACTCAAGTTTCTCACTGCATGCAGCAGTTATGTCTACAGGCTTCCCCGCTGGTGCTAATGGCAAAGAAGCCGCCTGCCAGTGAAGGAGATGTAAGAGACGTAGGTTCGATCCCTTGGTTGGAAAGATCGCCTGGAGTAGGAAATAGCATCCCATTCCAGTACTCTTGCCTGGAGAATCCCATGAACAGAGGAGCCAGACGGGCTATGGTCCATAGGGTTGCAAAGCATCGAACATGACGGAAGAGACTTAGCACACACATAATGTATTAGGTGTTCAACTTGGGCAGTGAGGAGATCAAACCAGTCAATCCTAAAGGAAATCAACCCTGAATATTCACTGGAAGGACTGATGCTGAAGCTGATGCTCCAATACTTTGGCCACCTGATGCGAAGAGCCGAGTTATTGGAAAAGACCCTGATGCTGGGAAAGATTGAAGGCAAGAGGAGAACTGGGCAACAGAGGATGAGATGGTTAGACAGCATACCCAACTCAATGGACGTGAGTTTGAGCAGACTCTGGGAGATGGTGAAGGACAGGGAAGCCTGGCATGCTGCAGTCCATGGGATGTCAAAGTGTTGGACTTGACTTAGTGACTGAACAATGACAGCAAGCATTATATCTAAGTAATGGATGTACCTTAATTTAAAAATACTTCATTGTTATAAATGCTGTTATCTGAACCTTCAGCAAGTTATATTTTTTTAGTGGAGAGCTTTAAAAACCATGAGAGTTACCAGAAGGTGACACACGGTTATGAAGCGAGCAAATGCTTCTGGAAAATGGGATGGGTAGGTAGACTTGTTGCACACAAGGTTGCCACGAAGCTTCAATTTGTAAGAAACACAGTATTTGTGAAGCACATTAGAATGATGTATGCCTGTAGTTCAATAAAGCTGAAATAAATAAAATGACATAGATGACAAAGTTTTCTTTTAGAAGAGACAAAACATTTCCTCCTTACCCTAGTCCACCTCATCTCCCATCTTGAGCTCCAAATATACCTACTGTCTCTACCGTCATCTGAAGTACGTTTTCTCTTTGTGGTAAGGAAAGTATGATATTGGGTTAGGACATTGCTAAACAGAGCTTTGCAGTTGTTAGATTGATCATGTTTTAAGTGAATGAAAGAAAGCCTCATTGAAGGAAAATGGATCCCATGGACAGAGGAGCCTGGTGGCCTACAGTCCCTGGGGTTACAAAGTGTCAGATACGACTAAGAGACTGAGCGCAGTACTACCCAACACGTGCTGGACATAAACCAAGTACCAGAAACTCTGTACACTTGTGTTAACTCAATCCTTGCAACAGCCCTCTGAGGTAGATTCTGTTGTTAACTCCATTTACAGATGAGGACATTGAGACTTCGTTCAGTTCATTTCAGTTCCGTTTACTCGCTCAGTTGTGTCCAACTCTTTGAGACCCCATGGACTGCAGCATGCCAGGCCTCCCTGTCCATCACCAACTCCCGGAGTTTACTCAAACTCATGTCCATTGAGTCGGTGATGCCATCCAACCATCTCATCCTCTGTCGTCCCCTTCTCCCACCTTCAATCTCTCCCAGCATCAGTCTTTTCAAATGAGTCAGATCTTCGCATCAGGTGACCAAAGTATTGGCGTTTGAGCTTCAACGTCAGTCTTTCCAATGAATACTCAGGATTGATTTCCTTTAGGATTTTGGATCCTCTTGCAGTCCAAGGGACTCTCAAGAGTCTTCTCCAACACCACAGTTCAAAAACATCACTTCTTTGGTGCTCAGCTTTCTTTATGGTTCAACTCTCACATCCATACATGACTACTGGAAAAACCATAGCTTGGACTAGACAGAATATTGTTGGCAAAGTAATGTCTCTGCTTTTTAATATGTTGTCTAGGTTGGTCATAGCTTTCCTTCCAAGGAACAAGTGTCTTTTAATTTCATGGCTGCACTCACCATCTGCAGTGATTTTGGAGCCCAAGAAAATAAAATCTGCCACTGTTTCCCCATCTATTTGCCATGAAGTGATGGAATTGGATGCATGATCTTCGTTTTCTGAATGTTGAGTTTTAAGCCAGCTTTTTCACTCTCCTCTTTCACTTTCATCAAGAGGCTTTTAGTTCCTCTTCACTTTCTGCCATAAGGGTGGTGTCATCTGCATATCTGAGGTTATTGATATTTCTCCTGGCAATCTTGATTCCAGCTTGTGCTTCTTCCAGCCCAGTATTTCTCATGATGTACTCTGCATATAAGTTAAATAAGCAGGGTGACAATATACAGCCTTGACATATTCCTTTTCCTATTTGGAACCAGTCTGTTGCTCCATGTCCAGTTCTAACTGTTGCTTCCTGACCTGCATACAGATTTCTCAAGAGGCTTCATCGACTGAAGCCGATCACACCAATTGCTGGTGGATTCAAATCCAGATAGGCTTAACCCATAGTTCAGTAACCATTGGACACTATATTACCTCAAGAATGAAAAAGACAACTCCTGTTTTAGAATTTGAACTTTTGCTTTGATGATTAAGAAGGGGGCAAGTTTCTTTGACAAAAGAATATGTTTTTTCAGAGCTAGAGAGACTGTTGTTGAAATCTGAAGTTACTGAGGGAAATAAAATATCTCACTGTGGGAGAAAGGGAAGTACAGGGTAAGGGCCAAGAAAGTGGTTTTGTGTTGTTTTAATCTGCTACTATGTCCTTTGAGCTCTTCTATAGATTGAAGATTGTGTTGTAATCAATATCAATTTTGTTTTCTGAGTTGCAGCTTGACATTCATAAAGAAATGTATTTTGTGAAGATCTAACCTCTTGAGGCACAAAACTGTGCACTTCTCAATTATATTAATAGTATCTACTCAAAAATGAGTTTTCAGTACATATCCTAAGTAATTTTAAGAGAAGTCAAACTGAAAAACCAGACATATTACCTTCTTACTCCTTAAATTACTATCATAGAGGCAGGTGAGTTAAAAAAGAATTCATGTATTAGCTCTTAAGATGGTCACATGCTTTTCAGTTGTCAAATACAGCCACTTCAGGAGCATCTAAATATGATTGGTAATTTACTTACTTAACATTGTATAAGGGGCTTCCCTGGTGGCTCAGAGGCTAAAGCGTCTGCCTCTAATGCGGGAGACCCAGGTTCGATCCCTGGGTCGGGAAGATCCCCTGGAGAAGGAAATGGCAATCCACTCCAGTATTCTTGCCTGGAGAATCCCATGGATGGAGAAGCCTAGGAAGTTACAGTCCATGGGGTCGCAAAGAGTCGGACACGACTGAGCGACTTCACCTTCACCTCAACATTGTATAAAGATTTTTCCTTAAATATTTGCCTTTTCTAAAAGTCACTTATATATTCAGATATCTGAATATGTGGGGAAAATCCCCCTCACTGTTTGTCTCGGTCATGTAGCTGTTGAACATGCTATTTTCATGATTTGCATTTTCTCTGAAAATTGCTCATCTAAAATACAAACACAGTATCAAAGGACTAAACAGGTGTTTTAATTCATAAATAGTGATCCTTAGCATGGCTGTGTTGCAGTACAACTTTATTTATGGACACTGAAATTTGAATTTCATACAATTTCCACTTGTCACAAAATAGCCTTCCTTTTCCCCCAAGTATTTAAAAATGTGAAATCCATTTTTAGCTTGTGGGCCTTACAAAAAAGGCAGTCGGCCAGATTTGGCATGTGGGCTGTCATAGCTTTCCAATGTTTTTTTTTTTTTTTTTTTTTTAACAGTTGTAAATATATAAATTATGTAAGATTGATCAAATAGGATTTTCTGATCTCCATGAAAGTAATTTAACTTGTTGCAATAATTCAAGTTATATAAGTGAAAAAAGAAAATGGAAAAAACAGCTAATGGT
>SJYT01044761.1:39181-81452 GCA_006410635.1 Cephalophus harveyi
TACTTTTTTTATACCACTTTCTGGTATTTTTCTTTGTTCTTTGGAGAATAGGTATATTCAAAAAATTAAGATGAGAATGGAATTTGAATGTTTGAAAATTAACATTCTTTGACTTAAAATGGTAAAGTATTGGTAACATCACATAAGCTCTGTCTTCATATTGAAAAATACTATGGAAGAATAGCTAAGAGTTTTTTTGAGATTCAGGATTCCGTACAATATAATTGAAAAACGTAAGGGTAAGTTCATTAATTTCTCTTTTTTCCAATCTTCCTCCTTGGCCTGCTTGAGGAAAATTGAAATAAATGTGTTTAAAACTGTTAAGAAAAATCACAAGTTGTTCTGTAGGTAAAACTCCCACTTGAGAAGGTTTCTGTGGAAGGGAAGCTATCACCATCAAAATGTACTGTGTTTGCAGCCAGTAGAAAAATACGTGTCTGGAGATCCATCTTCTTAATGAGAAATCTTAATGATCTATTACCCTTTGTGATTCTTTCCCAAACTCACCCTATGATGGGGCAGGGGAAAAATGCATTCTACTTTTTCACAAATAGAAGCCTCAGAAAGCTACAGTTTCTAAAGAAACTCAATCCTTTGAAGAAAAACTTAGAAAAGGCGTTTGGAGAGAGACCAAGTCTAAGAATCTGGACCTGCATGGCTATGCAACCCAAATACTGGTGATTTCTAGAAAACTAGAAATTGAATCAATTAAAAATTAGTTTTGCAATCACTGAAACTTCCTTTCCAATCAGTTTATCACAGAGTCAGTGTTAGTCAGTTCAGTCGCTCAGTCATGTCCGACTCCTTGCGACCCCATGAATCGCATCACGCCAGGCCTCCCTGTCCATCACCAACTCCCGGAGTTCACTCAGACTCATGTCCATCGAGTCTGTGATGCCATCCAGCCATCTCATCCTCGGTCGTCCCCTTCTCCTCCTGCCCCCAATCCCTCCCAGCATCAGAGTCTTTTCCAGTGAGTCAACTCTTCGCATGAGGGGGCCAAAGTCCTGGAGTTTCAGCTTTAGCATCATTCCTTCCAAAGAAATCCCAGGGACGTATGTGTGCTTTGTCTCCCACCACTCTAGTTATTTGCTGCTAGAGCAACTGCATGGCCTAACTTTTCTTTTGTGAAATGGTATAACCACGTTTGAGTGTAGTTTGGCAGATTCTTAAAAAGTTAGATAATCCTGGAGAAAAAAAAGGATAGTTAGAAGGCTGTCCAGGTGGCTTAGTGGTAAAGAATCCACCTGCCTATGCAGGAGATGCAGAAGATGTGGGTTCAATCCCTGGGTCAAGAAGATCTCTTGGAGAAGGAAATGGCAACCCACTCCAGTATTCTGGCCTGGGAAATCCCATGGACAGAAGAGCCTGGTGGGCTACAGTCCATGGAGATGCAGAGAGTTGGACATGACTGAGTGACTGAGCAGGCACAAGTAAAAAATAAGGACATTTGAAAGAAATATTAACTTTAGTTAATAATAATGTATCAATTTTGGTTCTTTAATTTTAACAAAAATAACATAGTAACTTAAGATGCTAATAACAAGAAGAACTGGGTATTGGAGGTATATACAAACTTTCTATATGATCTGCTATAAACTGAATGTTTATTCTTCCTTCCCCAATTCATTTGTTGAAATCCTAACCCCCTAATGGGATGGTACTAGAAGGCGAGGCTCTGGGGAGGTGCTTATTCATGAGAAAGGTGCTCTAATGAATGAGATTTGTTGTTATTGTTTAGTCGCCGTGTTGTATTCGACTCTTATGTGACCCCATGGACTGTAGCCCATCTGGCTCCTCTGTCCATGGGATTATCCAGGCAAGAATGCTGGAGTGGTTGTCATTTCCTTCACCAGGGGATCTTCCTGACCCAGGGATTGAACCTGTGTCTCCTGATTGGCAGGTGGATACTTTACCACTGAGCCAACAGAGACTGTAATGAATTAAGATTAGTGCGAATGGCACCCCGCTCCAGTACTCTTGCCTGGAAAATCCCATGGACGGTGGAGCCTGGTGGGCTGCAGTCCATGGGGTCGCTAAGAGTCAGACACGACTGAGCGACTTCACTTGCACTTTTCACTTTAATGCATTGAAGAAGGAAATGGCAAGCCACTCCAGTATTCTTGCCTAGAGAATCCCAAGGATGGAGGAGCCTGGCGGGCTGCCGTCTATGGGGTTGCACAGAGTCAGACACGACTGAAGCGACTTAGCAGCAGGAGCAGCAGCCCTTATAAAAGACACTCCAGAGAGCTCTCTGGCCTCTTTTGCCATGTGAGGACCAGTGAGAATACAGTAGGGAAAGGGCCAACTATCAACCAAGAAGTGGGCCCTCATCAGCCACTGAATGTGCTGGTGGCTTGATTTTGGACTTCCAAGTCTTTAGAACTATGATAAATAAATGTTGTTTAACCCACTCTATCTGTGAAATTTATAGCACCCAGAGAGAACAGGACACTATCCTTATAATTTTTCTGTAAATCTAAAATTATTATAAAAAAAGTTTCTCCAAAAAAAAAGCTTACAAAGAATTAATACAGTTAAATGTATCAGTTCAGTTCAGTTCAGTTCAGTCGCTCAGTCGTGTCCGACTCTTTGCGACCCCATGAATCGCAGCACGCCAGGCCTCCCTGTTCATCACCATCTCTCGGAGTTCACTCAGACTCACATCCATCGAGTCAGTGATGCCATCCAGCCATCTCATCCTCGGTTGTCCCCTTCTCCTCCTGCCCCCAATCCCTCCCAGCATCAGAGTCTTTTCCAGTGAGTCAACTCTTCGCATGAGGGGGCCAAAGTACTGGAGTTTCAGCTTTAGCATCATTCCTTCCAAAGAAATCCCAGGGTTGATCTCCTTCAGAATGGACTGGTTGGATCTCCTTGCAGTCCAAGGGACTCTCAAGAGTCTTCTCCAACACCACAGTTCAAAAGCATCAATTCTTCGGCACTCAGCCTTCTTCACAGTCCAACTCTCACATCCATACATGACCACAGGAAAAACCATAGCCTTGACTAGACGGACCTTTGTTGACAAAGTAATGTCTCTGCTTTTCAATATGCTATCTAGGTTGGTCATAACTTTCCTTCCAAGGAGTAAGCGTCTTTTAATTTCATGGCTGCAGTCACCATCTGCAGTGATTTTGGAACCCCCCCAAATAAAGTCTGACACTGTTTCCACTGTTTCCCCATCTATTTCCCATGAAGTGATGGGACCAGGTGCCATGATCTTTGTTTTCTGAATGTTGAGCTTTAAGCCAACTTTTTCACTCTCTTCTTTCACTTTCATCAAGAGGCTTTTTAGTTCCTCTTCACTTTCTGCCGTAAGGGTGGTGTCATCTGCATATCTGAGGTTATTGATGTTTCTCCCGGCAATCTTGATTCCAGCTTGTGCTTCTTCCAGCCCAGTGTTTCTCATGATGTACTCTGCATATAAGTTAAATAACAGGGTGACAATATACAGCCTTGATGTACTCCTTTTCCTATTTGGAACCAGGGTAAATAGGTTTAAATGGTTCATTCTTGACTTAAGTATGGAATGTCATTGACATTGGCTGTCTGATCAGTGGCAGGGCCTTTTTCATCCATGGTCTAACTTGCCACTGTTTTGAAGTGACACCTGAGTTGGCTGATAGGAAATATTACATGAATAATTGAATAACTGTGTGAACTTTTCAGTGTCTTCTCAAATTACCTGAGGAGAAGGTATAATGAAAGCACTCAGAGCCTTGATGTGTGTGTGTGTGTGTGTGTATGTATATATTTATGTTTATTTGGATTTTGCCTAAATATGTGGTCTGTGTATGAGTGCATACACATTTTCAGGAGCTAAACATGGATTTTATGCAGTGACCTATGGAATTATTTTCAACTCAGAAGTTATCTAAAATAGAATGCCAAAATATTAAAAAAAATAATCGTGAATAATAGGCAGACTCTTGTTCTTCTGGAAGTCTGAGGATTTAGATTCCATATAACTAACCTTGAGTTAACTGAAGATAATTGCTCAATTGTTATTATTATGCAAATATACATACCTTGGATATATCTATTACATAGAGGATCAAATGTTATTGAATAAATCTCTTGCTGCACTTTTATTTTTTGTATTTTAAAAGATGTAGCAGGCTCTAATGTCTCAAGTGTCCTAAGTAGGTTATGAATATTAAACATGTGGTGGTTTTTGTTTATCTTCTCTGATTTTATGTTCATGAAAATATGACTCAGTTTAGTTGGAGTTCTAACTATAGGTCTAGTTCTATAAAATTCTAATTTCCATCATCTTGACTGCATTGATTTTGTGCACTTTGATCTTTATTTTGTGTTATACAAAAGTCAATATGTTGATCTACAAACACATCTGCTACTTGGATAGTAGTTATTTTAGAACTGGCTCTCTTTCCAAGCACAGTTATGACGCTAAGAATTTGTATTATGTGCTGCTGTTGGCACTTACCAGTCATAAAACCTGTGAAAAATTCCAAGAGCTATGTGAAGGAAGCTTTCTTTGTTCTAATTTAACATTAGTGCATAGAGTAAAATTGTGTTTGTTAGAAGTTGTATGAAAAACCTGTGGTCTTTATCATTATTTTTGGTCATGATTAGGGGCTTCCCAGGTGGCGCTAATGGTAAAGAGCCCACCTGCCAGTGCAGGAGACCTAAGAGACGTGGGTTTGATCCCTGGGTTGGGAAGATCCTCTGGAGGGAGGCATGGAAATCCACCAGTTTTCTCTCCTGGGATATCCCATGGACAGAGGAGCCTGGTGGGCCACAGTCCATAGGGTCGCAAAGAGTCAGACACGACTGAAGCGACTTAGTACTCATGCATGCAGGCATAGCATGACTATAGCTATATGTCAAATTATTAGTTCATTGAAATTCCCAATCAGTATAACATTGCTTGTAAGATAAAATTTTTTGTAACCTATTGAATTAGTTCTCTGTTTTATATGTCAATCTAACAATAACAGCTATTTTTTTGAGCACAGAGCTTACTTATTCATTTGTTGATTGGATACCTGAAACTGTGAGGTTAGCCCTAAGAAATATTAAAAAACAAAGAAATAAAGAATCAAAAGACTGCCATAGCCAGTACAAAAAAAAAAAAAAAAAAAAGCTGCAATGTTAAATGAGATGACTGAGTGTGAAGTGAAATACCACAGAGATCCATTCCTTTACACCTGATTTGAAAAGACATGATGGTTTAAGCATCTAAGTTCATTACTACCTGTGTTTATATTATATAGGTAGCTTTAGAAAAAAGAAGTTTAGTTTAGTATAAGAAATATTCTAGTTATTTAGTGCTGCATTAAATGGAACATAGAATGTCATTTCTGATATATTCTGCTTATTGTTTGAGCGCAAAAGGCAGCCCAGATTTGAGATGAGTGGACATATAGACTCCATCTCTCAGTGGAGAAAATGACATGTACATGTAGAAGGGTTGAAATGGATGAGCCATATTAGAAATAGCTATCCAAGAAGTAAGTATTATTTAATGATACTTGGATAATTGAATATCACTATGAAGTGGACAAATAAGGAAACATTGACAGTAATTTTCATGTGAAATTTTCTTCTCTAGCCCCATACTTAAAATAGTCCATCTAGATTGTGTTTGACCATTTGATGAAGCATAGTCTTCTTGTGTTTTAAGTTGATGAAGCAAGCTGACCAAAGTTGTCACTCTAGGGGACACTTCTCAGTGTCCTGAGTATGGGTAAACCTTTGGAAGAGTGAGTGTGCTATTGCTATTGCTATTGCATCTGTTTGTGGCAATGTGAGATGGAGTCCAAAATGATATGACTTCGAAGAATATTGCTAGAATGTATAATTTAAAATTTTCCAAGAAAAAATTGTAGTGTTGATCTCATCTAAATCTTTTTATCACAAAGGTAAGAATACTAAAGCCTAGAGGGGTTAAGCGACTTTGCAAAGCTCTTAATGTTAGCAGGTGGAATGGCACACTGTGGACTTGCATCTAAGTTTCTTAACTGCCACGTTACTTCTCTTCCTATTACTCCATACGTCATTACTTTCCAAAAGTTGGTGCTATAAATTTCCATCTGGTAATCCATGTAAAAGTACTGTCTTCACCAAGTGGTGAATAAGAGCTTGATATTTCATTTTTATTTTCAATGTCTTGGGGTCTTTAGAGAAGTGAAATGTTTAGTCAACTTGACAAGAAACATGATAGTGAGTAGTTTAAATACATATGGTGAATCGGGGGGAGTCTAGTTTTAATGGGCTCTGAAATTTATACAAATTTGGCCCCAGTCTATAAGAAGAAATGATGCAAAATTACAACTGCAGAATTAAGTACAGGGTTTGAAAAGAGGCCTGTGTAATTTAAAGGGTCCTGAAGCTCAACCTTCATCAACCTCTGGTGGTGAATCAATTAGTTTAATTGAAATAATAGAGTTTTGATTAGACTTTTGGAAGAACATGTTGTTTCTTCAGACAAAGCATTGTTACTGAGCACAAATGAAGGTTGATCTTTTCCTTTCAGCATTTACAATGGGTTTTAAATGCACTCTTGCTTATATGTATGAATATACACAAGGAAATTCAGACAGTGCTTTCTAGCTCTAAGAAATATGATGCTTCCTTGAATAGTGATGTAGACATGCAGCCTTACTTTTTAAAAACCTCCAACTACCAATGTTTATGTAGGAAGCAGTGCTATTGATCTTTGAGGGCTAAAGACTTCTGAATGATGCATTAAATTGGTATGTTAAAGCAGTCCTGTGTATCTGCTTATTTTTGGAAATCATCTAATTATAAATTATTTGACCTCATCGAGTAGGAGGATAAATGGAGATACCAACTCATGTCTGAGTTGATTTAAGTGAAGCCAATTGCAGTATTCAGATAAATGCTGCTTATGCAAAGTATTTTTAGTCCATTTCCAGTGTTAGTATGCTACACGTGGAATGCATGACAGAGACGGAGAAGTAAGGGTAATATTTTACCTTACTGAGTGTTTTGAGACATGCAAGGTTGTTATTATGTTTCCTATTCTTATAGAGAAAATCAGTTGCAGGATATGAACTAATTTTCCCTGAAGTAACATAGCTGGGATTCAAGCCCAGGATTAGGACACAAAGGGCAACAGGCTTTTCATTATGCCACTCTGTCTCCTCTTAGAGTCCGGTGGAAGTTTATACCATCCCCACTGTCCTTCCCCACCTGGAAACAATTCCATTCCCAAGGCCTTGTAATTTAGCTTTTTGTTATGACTGCTTTTCTCTGAGTTATTTAATTAGAATCTGCAGTTTTTGGCAGGAAAATAGTCAACCCAGCATATTTCTAACAAGTAATGTCTTTAGGGGAGAAAGTCGAAATGAGCAAACAGAAGAGAAGGAATGCATGATAGTAGCTGCTAGAATATATTAGTTGCAGACAAATTTCAGTGGGAGTGTCAGTCACCATGCATTAAATTTTAGTGAAGTGGCCTGAAAAACAAGAATGGAATGTAACAAAGCACGTGTATCATAGTACAGAAGGTTTGGAATTCTCCCAAAACTGTCATCTTTTAATGGAGAAACTTTTAGGAGCAGAGACAGGGCCTATGTTGATAGAATGATCTTGAGAAATGCCTTCCAAAGGCACCTTTAAACATTCCTTTTCAGACTTGATGTTTTTAAAGGCTTTTCTATTAGATAAATAAAATAGCTGTATATATATAGCTCAAAATAATCAAATTAATGTAGCTCAATAGATAATATCATTAAGCATTCTAAATGTTGAATATTGCTAATGAAACATCCTTGAGCTTTTAAGTAGAACTGTTAGACAAGATAAATGATAAATACTAGGTGAAAAAACAGTGGTTTTAGTGGTACTGACAAATATGGATTAAGAGGCCTTTCTACCCCTCTGGCTCAAAGCATTTCATTACTGGTAGATGGAAAACGGATGGTGTAGTCTATTGAGAAATTCCCTCAATAGGGAAGGTGTGATCTTGCTATTTGGGATGATAATGTCACTGTGGTTTTTCATCATGTTGCCCCATACAACATTTTAGGTACTTTTTGGTCTAGTAAAAAATTGATGACATGAGTCTCTGCATGCTGTTGATGAGAAACTATTTTTTTCATCTATTTTCCTTGAAGCCCATAGGTTTCTCAAAATTAGGTTTTCTAGTGGCATGATTGCAATAATATCTACTGGAGTTGAAAACTGTGTCTATTTTTTCCAAGAACAAGTTGTAAATCCTATTAAATTGCAAAGTCAAGTCCATAGTTTGCATCAAAGTTAACAGGGAGAGAAGAGTGGACTAGCTTTCAGGCAGGCAATGTGAGAGTATTTAGACTCCATCATGCCTGAAAGCATTTTTCTTAAGTGCAAACACTGGATATATTACCCAGGGATTTAAAACAGAGTCAGCTAAAGGGAACTGGATCTTTTCAGTCTGTCAAATTCTGTGTGTCTGCTTCTTAATCATTATCATGAAACAGTTCTATGGGACTACTTGAACCAAGTTAGCTTTCAATTGGCATGACATTATGTTGGCGAGTCAAAAGTATTAGAAAAAATATGGTCCTGCATGGACATCTTATATATGAACAAGTTATTGGTACATTTTCATGCTCCAACAGTATTACACCCTGTTAAGCTCTTAAAACTCTTGCCTCTGAATTTTTCTATTAAACTCACTTGAAAACATTTCCAAAACCCAGTGAAATCCAACTATTTACCTGCTTCCATTCAGAAAACTAAGATCATGGCATCTGGTCCCATCACTTCATGGCAAATAGATGGGGAAACAGTGGAAACAGTGGCTGACTTTATTTTGGTGGGGGGGGGGAAGCAAAATCACTGCAGATGGTGATTGCAGGCATGAAATTTTGGGGCTTCCCTGGTGGCTTAGAGGTTAAAGCGTCTGCCTCCAATGCAGGAGACCCGGGTTCGATCCCTGGGTCGGGAAGATCCCCTGGAGAAGGAAATGGCAATCCACTCCAGTATTCTTGCCTGGAGAATCCCATGGACAGAGAAGCCTAGTAGGTTACAGTCCACGGGGTCACAAAGAGTCGGACACGACTGAGTGACTTCACCTCTACTCCTTGGAAGGAAAGTTATGACCAACCTAGCCAGCATATTAAAAAGCAGAGACATTACTTTGTCAACAAAGGTCCAGTGGTCATGTATGGATGTGAGATTTGGACTATAAAGAAAGCTGAGCACGAAAGAATTGATGCTTTTGAACTGTGGTGTTGGAGAAGACTCTTGAGAGTCCCTTGGACTGCAAGGAGATCCAACCAGTCCATCGTAAGGGAAATCGGTCCTGGGTGTTCATTGGAAGGACTGACACTAAAGCTGAAACTCCAGTACTTTGGCCACCTCATGCGAAGAGTTGACTCATTGGAAAAGACCCTGATGTTGGGAAAGATTGAAGGAAGGAGGAGAAGGGGACAACAGAAGATGAGATGGTTGGATGGCATTACTGACTCAATGGACATGAGTTTGAGTGAACTCTGGGAGTTGGTGATGGACAGGGAGGCCTGGTGTGCTGCGGTTCGTGGGGTCGCAAAGAGTTAGACACGACTGAGTGACTGAACTGAACTGAACCTGCTTCCTGACTTCACCCACGTTGTTGAGCATTCTCGAAGTAAGCATACTGCCTTGCTGACTGGTTTTTCCCAATTTTCCTCCTACCTCGTTAATTCCTATTTTGCTTTGCTTATTCCTGTTTTTGTGTTTGGCCTCACTAAGTTGTAGTTCAAGGCCTCAATCATGAGTCTTCTTCCCTATCTCTCTTGCACAACTGACCATGAAAGTGAAAAGTGTTAGCCACTCAGTCGTGTCCTACTTTGCCACCCGATGGACTGTAGCCTGCCAGGCTCCTCCGTCCATGGGATTCTCCAAGCAAGAATACTGGAGTGGGTTGCCATTTCCTCCTCCAGGGGATCTTCCTGACCCAGGGATCGAACCCAGGTCTCCCACATCGCAGGCCGATTCTTTACCATCTGAGCAACCAGGGAAGCCCATAAATGATCATATCTCGTTTTTTAAAATAAAATCCATATATTGATGACTCCTGAATCTATGGCTGCAGGTCAGACTTCTTCCAGGTTCTTCCCATCTGCATTAGTTGTCTATTACTACATATAAATTTACCAGAAACTTAGTGTCTTAAAACAAAACAGTCTCATGGGTTCTGTGGGTTAGGAATCTGGGTGTGGCTTAGCTGGGTCTTCTGGCTCAGGGTCTCTCACAAGGCTGCAGTCAAGATGTTGGCGAGGTTTGATTGGTGCATGATGTTTTTCCAAGTTCACTCCATGGTTGTTGGAAAGATTCAGTTCCTTAAAAGTTGTTGGGCCCAGCTTTTCTCTGGTTGTTGGGCAGAGGCCACCTTCATTTTCTTACCACACGGGCTTCTCTATGGGGCAGCTCCTAGTATGGCAGTTGGCTTTATAAAACTGAGTAGTAACAGAGTGCCAGCAAGGTGGAAGTCAGGCTTTTATCACCTAATCTCAGAAGTGACATCCTATCATGTTGGCCTTATTAGCAGGTCACTAGGTTCATCCCATAGTCAAAGGGACATGATTATACAAAGTCATGAATAATAAAAGTCAGGGATTGTTATAGCCCTACCATGCTAATATATTAAATTAACTTGGATGTTTTATAAGCATCTCAAAGTAGCCAAAAAGGATCACATCTTCCTAACCACTTCCCAAAGTTGCTATTCCCCTAGCCTTCCTCATCTCAATGGTAGCACAGTACACCTCTGACTAAACCTGGGAGTGATCTTTGATTCCATTTTCAGTCACTGACCACCCCTAATACGTTTGGAACTCCAATTCTACTATCTTCAAATTTTACCCTGTCTGAAGATTTTCTCTCTTTTTTAAATTAAAGAATAGTTGATGTATAGTGTTGTGTTAGTTTCATGTGTATAACATTGCCATTTAGCTTTTTCTCTCCCTATATATATGTTTTTTCAAATTCTGTCCCATTATAGTTTATCATAAGATATCAAGTGTAGTTCTCCATGATATATGTTAGGTTCTTGCTGTTTACCTGTTTTATATATAGTTGTATGTGTCTGTTAATTCCAAATTCCTAGTTTGTCCTTTTTTTCTTTGGTAGCCATAGGTTTGTCTGTGGGTCTGTTTCAATGTTTTTTTTTTTTTGTGTGTGTATATATATATATATATATAGTTCATTTGTATCTTTTTAATATACTCCATGTATAAGTGATATCACTTGATATTTGTCTTTCTCTGGCATACTTCACTTAGTATGATAATGTCTAGGTCCATCCATGTTGCTGCAAATGTTATTGTTTCATTCTTTTTTTATGGCTCAGTAATCACTGTGTATGTTATGTGTGTGTGTGTGTGTGTGTGTATGTATGTATCACATCTTCTTTATCAATTCAACTGTTGAGGGACACTTGGGTTGTTTCCATGTCTTGGCTGTTGTAAATAGTGGTGCTATAAACACTGGGGTGCATGTATCTTTTCAAATTATAGTTCTTGTCTTTTGCAGATATATGCCTGGGAGTGGGATTGCTAGATCATATGGTAGCTCTATTTTTCATCTTTTAAGGAATCTCCATACTGTTATCATAGTGACTGTACCAATTTACATTCCCACCAATAATCTAGGGAGGTTCCCTTTTCTCTACACCCTCTCCAGCAGTTATTATTTGTTGTCTGATTATTTTCTATCATTACCTTTGTTAAAACTATAATCCAGTATCATTTCTTGTATGAACCACCTCATTAGCCTCCAGCCTAATTATTATTTTTCCCCTATTCTTGGTCCACTATAGTCCTTTCCTTACATGATCTCAAGGCAGGCTTTTAAATAATTCATATTCTCTTACTATGCCTGTATTAGATCCCTAGTGCTGTAGCAACAAATTTCCACAGACCAGGTGGCTTAAAACAATAAAAATTTGTTTTCTTACAGTTCTGGAGGCTAGAGGTTCAAAGCCAAGGTGTTGGCAGGGCTATGCTCTCCCTGAAGTCTCTAGCAGATGATCCTTTCTTGCCTCTTCTTTGCTTCTTGGCAGTTTTGGGAGTCCCTGGCTTTTCTTGGCCTAGAGATACATCACTCCAATCTCTGCCTCTCTTGTCACCTGGTTTCCTCCCTGTGAGTGTGTGTCCATCCTTTTAAGGGTTTAGGGTCTACCATAATCCAGTATGGCCTCATCTTAACTTGGTTACATCTGCAAAGAACCAATTCCCAAATAAGGTCTCATATGCAGGTACCTAGGTTTAGTACTTCGGAGAAGGCAATGGCACCCCACTCCAGTACTCTTGCCTGGAAACTCCCATGGATGGAGGAGCCTGGTGGGCTACGTCCATGGGGTCGCAAAGGGTCAGACACGACTGAGTGACTTCCCTTTCACTTTTCACTTTCATGCATTGGAGAAGGAAATGGCAACCCACTCCAGTGTTCTTGCCTGGAGAATCCCAGGGACGGGGGAGCTTGGTGGGCTGCCGTCTATGGGGTCACACAGAGTTGGACACGAGTGAAGAGACTTAGCAGCAGCAGCAGGTTTAGTACTTAATCATCTTTTGGGATGACCCACAACAGTCCCCTCGTTGAAACTCTGAATTATTCTTTTTTTACTACAAATAAAATACAAGTCCCTAGATGAACTGGTCCCAGCCTATTCTTCGTGATCTGCCTAGTCCCATTCTCCCCTTGGTCCAGTCTCTTGTAGCCGTATTGACCTTCTTTCTTTTGTACAGTTACGCTGAGCTGGTTCCCGTCTCGTGTCCTTTGCATATGCTCTTCCTCTTCCTGTCACGTTTTCCCTGCATATCCTGCCTCCCTCTCACAATTTCAGTTCCAAATTACAGGCAAGACCTTGGAGAAATTAAAAGGGAAATTTCTGTACCACATCACTCTTTTTCCTGTACTACTATTGTATTTTCCTCACAAAATTTATCATTAAAGAAAGTGTGCTACTTACTTGTCTGCTTGTGTTTTGCCTGACGAGAATGCTGCTGCTGCTAAGTCACTTCAGTCGTGTCTGACTCTGTGCGACCCATAGACGGCAGCCCACCAGGCTCCCCCGTCCCTGGGACTCTCCAGGCAAGAACACTGGAGTGGGTTGCCATTTCCTCCTCCAATGCATGAAAGTGAAAAGTGAAAGGGAAGTCGCTCAGTCGTGTCTGACCCTTAGCATGGACTGCAGCCCACCAGGCTCCTCCATCCATGGGAGTTTCCAGGCAAGAGTACTGGAGTGGGGTGCCATTGCCTTCTCCGAGAACGAAGGGTCTTGAACTGTCCTGTTTCCTGTTATGTCTCCAATACGCCTACATGTAGGATAGTGCATGGCATATGGGGGTCAAGGAGTTGATAGACCCATTACAATACTGGAGAGCAAGATGTCATGCAAAGCTGTTAAGGAGGTTCTGGAAAGTAGTAGATACCAAATGCTGGTTTATCTCTGATCCCTCAAACTTGTGGAGGTGATAAGAATTTGTGTGTTAAGTTTCTATATGTGGTTGGAAGGAGAGCAGTCAATCTTAGAATTCAGTTATTCAGTTCAGTTCAGTTCAGTTGCTCAGTCGCGTCCGACTCTTTGTGACCCCATGAATTGCAGCACGCCAGGCCTCCCTGTCCATCACCAACTCCCGGAGTCACTCAAACTCACGTCCAATCGAGTTGGTGATGCCATCCAGCCATATCATCCTCTGTCGTCCCCTTCTCCTCCTGCCTCCAATCCCTCCCAGCATCAGTCTTTTCCAATGAGTCAACTCTTCGCATGAGGTGGCCAAAGTACTGGAGTTTCAGCTTTAGCATCATTCCCTCCAAAGAAATCCTAGGGCTGATCTCCTTCAGAATGGACTCGTTGGATCTCCTTGCAGTCCAAGGGACTCTCAGGAGTCTTCTCCAACACCACAGTTCAAAAGCATCAATTCTTTGGCGCTATTAGAAGAACCCTAAGCAAGGAAATGGAGAAGGCACTGGCACCCCACTCCAGTACTCCTGCCTGGAAACTCCCATGGACGGAGGAGCCTGGTGGGCTGCAGTCCATGGGGTCGCGAAGAGTCGAATGTGACTGAGCGACTTCCCTTTCACTTTTCACTTTCATACATTGGAGAAGGAAATGCAACCCCCTCCATTGTTCTTGCCTGGAGTATCCCAGGGATGAGGGAGCCTGGTGGGCTGCTGTTTATGGGGTTGCACAGAGTCAGACACGACTGATGTGACTTAGCAGCAGCAAGCAAGGACACTCCGGGAGTTGGTGATGGACAGGGAGGCCTGGCGTGCTGCAATTCATGGGGTCACAAAGAGTCAGACACGACTGAGCGACTGAACTGAACTGAACTGAACTGAAGCAAGGAAAACTATATGCTAAGTTCAGGGACATTAAGAAGCCACCAGAATAGATGGGCATAACACAATTTATATTCTCTTTGAGGAGACAATGCAGCTTCTGCTGTAAAGGAACAGGACTCTCAGATAGTGAAAACTTTTGAGGTTAGTGACTGTAGCAAATACCTCATGGAAAACCACAAAAAAGCACATGGAAAATATCTCAGTCTATGCATGGCCTCTGTGAACACTGGCCACAAAAATGGTAGCACTGCCTGCAGGTGCATTATTGGATATGGGTCGAATGTGTTTTTGTTTGTGGATATATTTGCATCAGAGGTCTCAGAACTTTGTTGGCTATTTAAAGTATCGTCAGTGGAAGACTTGTAAACATCGTGTAGCTGTCTGACCTTGTGAACGGTAACTTCTAGACAACAGCAGCATCTACTGCTGCTGAAAATTTGTAAGGATTAACAAAATTATTTATGTGAAATACCTAGATATGTGCCTGGCATTGTGTTTAAAAAAAGTAAGTTGCTATTAATAAATACTAAAAACAGAATATGCAAGATCAGATATAATATATAAATAATTATCACAAATATCTGCAAGTGCTGGTGATAAGCTAGAATATTTTTTTTAAGTTTCTGGCTTTAAAAAAAAAAAGTTTCTGGCTTTTTCATTGTACTTGCTTCCTGTTGCTGCCATAGCAACGTCTCATAAACTTTGTTGTTCAAAACAACACAAATTTGTTCTCTTTCAGTTCTGAAGTTTAGGAGCATGAAATGAGTTTTATGGGGCTGTAATCAGAGTGTAAGCAGGGCTGATTTTTCGGGGACTCTCGAGTAGAATCCGTTCCCTTAGCGTTCCAGCTCCTGGTTCTTGCTGATATAACTTGGCTCGTGGTCTCATCAATCCAGTGTCTGCTTCCATTATCATGTGGCCTTCTCCCTACCTTTAATTCTCTTGTCACTCTCTTACAAGAGCATTTGTGGTGACATTGGGCCCACCTTGGAATCCAGGATAATCTCCCCGTGTCCTTAGATCCGTAGGTGAATCACATTTGTAAAGTCCCTTTTCCCATGAAAGGTGATATATTCAACCATTGCAGGGATTAATCCGTGGACATCTTTCAGGGCTGTCAATTATTTGGTCTTACACAAATGAATTCACTGTCTTTTAATTTTAACAGT
Organism: Cephalophus harveyi; assembly: GCA_006410635.1. Lineage (NCBI taxonomy): Eukaryota > Metazoa > Chordata > Mammalia > Artiodactyla > Bovidae > Cephalophus > Cephalophus harveyi. The sequence goes on from SJYT01044761.1 coordinate 54,652, forward strand.
TACTTGAAAATAAGTATAGAGCTTTATCATTGTGTTGTGTTTCCTTTATAGAAAGATTATATTGACCTACTGATATATAGGACAAATTTCTTTTCCTGGCAGATTTGGTGGTCAAGTTCTCATTGAGTCCCCAGGGATGACTACTAATTACCTTTATAAAAGATAACCAGTTTTGCTGTGTTCTGTGGTCTCAGAACTGATTTTTTTTTCTGCCTGGTAGATCTTATTATTCTGACTAGTGAGTAAACGTATGATATGACCAGCCATACCACAGATCATTTGGCAATGTCTAGAGACATTTTTGCTTCCAACAACTTGGGGAAGGTATCCTGGCATCTAGAGAATAGAAGCCTTGGATGTCACAAAACATCGTATAGTGAACAGGACAGCCTCCCCCTGACACAAAGAAGAACTATCTGGCCCAAAATATTAATAGAAGTGGGGTTGAGAAAGCCAGCCATAGGGAACTCTAAAAAATACTATTGCTTAGACCTTTGCTTTTCAGAGTGGAGATCATGGGCCAGTGGTTTTGACAATACTCTTTTGGTCATTTGTCTCTTTGAAAGTTCCCGAAGTCTTGTCTCTTTGAAAGATCACAAAATATGGCTAAGGTTGAGAAGCACTGCCTTCCTTAGCATTTTTCTTTCTATCCTACTGTCTTCACAAGTAATGGCTGTGGCTATACTGAGTTTCACTGGGAAAAGAAAGCTTAAAAAATTTTTTTTGGCCTCATATAACAAACATCAAATACCGCGGTTCTAATGAACATACGGCTACTTTTTCTTGAGAGTTACAGTAAGTTTTTTCAACATGTTGAATTTTAAACATAGATAAATGTGATAAGTGCCAAGTTTACCCAAGTATCCATTTACTGTATTGGCAGGAGGAGCTCACAGAGGAGAACAAATCCACTCACCTAGGATTATATTTGCAGCCCAGAAGAGTGATGATGGAATATATTTGCTTTTCCTCTCTGGCTTTGTCACTTGCCTCATCCAATCTGCTAGCTTTGGAACCCCCCAGATTTCTTCAATAGGAGCTTTTGCAGCTGAATTACAGTGGAGGGCATGGTGAATAGGAAAGGTGGAAGAAAGGTGAATTAGAAAAGTAGTGGATGGGAACTGTGTAGTGTTTTTATTTATGCTCTCTATTCTTGTGCACAGTGCACTTTCCATTTTAGCTAGTCAGGTTCATCCATTTACTGGATTTTCTCCTGTCACCAAGTAAATATGAATTGTATTGGATTTTACAGAATTTTCTGGCAGTGTATGGAATAGTTCCATTTCTTCAATAGTTCCCAAAATAGTTCAGTTTGGACTCATTACTTGTAGGTAATTCAGTTAAGATTGTAGTTATCAGCACAGCCCTGTAAATGTTCAGTGGCTCATATCAATAAAGGGTAATATACACCTAATGAAGCTCTAGTGTTTAATGTTAATCATATATTAGCATTATTGATTTTCCTCTGATGTGGAGACTGTTCCCTTGCCCATTTGACAGATGAGAGGATAGAGGCATAGAGATATTAGATATTATTAATTCGTCCAACTCCGCCCAGCTGGTAAGATTGAGCTTGAAACACAGGCAGCTTTACTCCTGAGTGTATGCACTTGGCCTCTTTCATTGTATATTTCTTTGGGTTTCTCTTTATAGACAAGCATCACTAGTGCCGGGTTTTTTCTAAGCTATAGCTGGTTATACTAAGAAACTCTAGACTTTGCAAGGGATGATTGCATAAATTTTCTGGTGACCTTGATGTTGAGGCCTTTTTCTAGGAAGCTTACATCCTCACCACGTTTGCTTTAAGATGGGCAGTTCCCCCTGCCTGTCCAAAGCTGAGAGAAAGGCCTGGTATCTCAAAGTACATTTATTTCTTGTTGATGATAATGTTATTGAAATAGACTTTTTGAATGCATGTCAAGGATTTATTTCACTAATTAATGAAAGAAGTGGAAGAAATATTATAAATGATTCAGAGGTGGTGGCAAAGAACCATAAATTTATATGCAATAAAGAAATTTTGGAGTGGGTTTACCACAACTGGTCTATACATAGGACAGTAATCAGCTGCATCCCACTAGACATAGTTCAGTTCAGTTCAGTTTAGTTGCTCAGTTGTGGCCGAGTCTTTGCAACCCCATGGACTGCAGAGCCAGGCTTCCCTATTCATCACCAACTCCTGGAGCTTGCTCAAACTCATGTGCATCGAGTTGGTGATGCCATCCAACCATCTCCTCCTCTGTTGTCACCTTCTCCTCCTGCCTTCAGGCTTTCCCAGCATCAAAGTCTTTTCTAGTGAGTCAGTTCTGTCCATCAGTGGCTAAAGATATGACACTAGACACAAATGTGTTCTATTTCTAGGGACAGGAATGACTTGCTGTTAGCTTTCTAGAAGTTTATCTTTATAGAGTTAGTTATAAAATAGCATATTCAAACACAAAGGTGCACATATAGGATCAGATAATCCCCAGAGGCTCAACTTTCTATTAGAAGGATATCCAATTATCTCTGCTGCTCTTTCCAGCGTTTAAAATCTTTCCTTAAAGTACTATCTTGTGGATGCTTCTAATGGAAATCACTTGTCTCTAGTATACATTTCATTCTTTGAGTTATCCAGTCAACACTTAGTGCCTATCATCTGCCCTGAGAAATTTAATGGGTATTATAAACAGACCAGGAAATCTGTGGGTATGGGGGGTGTGTATGTGTCTGTCCAGAATCTATTTTAATTAGACTGTGATTGCTACCCTACTGTTTTTATTAGTAACTCTTTAAAGTTGACCTTATGACTGATAATATTGGAAATTGTTGTAGTGGCGCAATATTTAGCACAATGGGATTTATCTCAATGATTCTTGGATTGAGAAATGTTGTGTTTCTGATTTTTAGAATTACAATAGTAGTAAATCATCCAGATTCTTGTAAAACGAGCTAATTTGATTCTGTGAAAACTTTTCTTCTTTAAGATTATTTTTCCTGCTTAATTGAGGTATAATTGACAAGCAAAACTTGTATATATTTAAGGTGTACAACTTGATGTTTTGATAGATGTGTATATTATGAAGTGATTACCACGTTTAAGCTAATTAACATATGTATCACTTCATATAGCTATCTTTATTTTTTGTGTGGTCAGAACATTAAGGATTTACTCTCAGAGACTTTGAAGTATACAATACAATATTGTTAACTGTAGTCACCATATTGTACATTAAATCTCCAGAACTTATTCATACTATGCAAGTGAAACTTTATACCCTGTGACTTTATCTACCCATCCCTGCTCCTAGCCTCTAGAAACTATAATTCTACTCTCTGCTTCTGTGAGTGTGACCTTTTAAGATTCCAAATATACATGAGATCAGATCATATTTGTCTTTCTGTGCCTGGCTTCTCTCCCTTAGCATAATGCCCTCAAAAGTTCATTCATGTTGTAAAAAACTAAAAGATTTCCTTCTTTTTAAAGGCTGAATAATATTCTCTCTGTATGAATGTGTGTATCTCACATTTTTTTTATCCATTTATTTATTGATATACACTTAAAACCTTAATGCTTTTTCTAAGAAAGTTTTAAAATGATACAAGCATGTGTTTTTATGAAAAGCAGTACATGTTTATATATTTTTTTTAAAAAACTGGGCAAACATTTAGCAATATGGAAGAAAGCCAAAATCAGTATAACTACTTATGATTGATACAGGCAGTACTATATGCTGTGATGTAGTTTTTTCCAGTCATCTTTCTTTTATCTATATTCATATTATTCATAATAAGAATCATGCTATCTATGCAACATTGTATTCTTTTTCCTCTCATTATTTTATTGTGACTGTTTTTCCAAGTGATTCACTTCAAGAATTATTTGTGAAAGCTGCATAATATTTCATCTTATAGGTACTCCCTACAATTTATTTTAATAGTTCTTATTAGTAATCAGAAACATAATACTTTATTAAGTTTTTCTTTACATAAATCTCTATCTGGATTTAAGACTAAGTTGATGTGTTAGTTACCTATTATACCATAACAGATTACCACAAATATAGCAGCTTAAAACGACACAAGTGTATTATCACATAACTTCTGTGTGTCAAAAGTCTAGGCACAGAATAGCTGGGTTCTCTGCTGAGGGTCTCATATGACTGAAATCAAGGTATCAGCTGGGTTGAATGAGTCTGAGATTTGAGGTCCTCTTCCAAGTTCATGTGGCTGTTGGCAGAGCTCAGCTCTTTGTGGTTGTAGGACTGAGGGTCTCAGCTCCTAGAGGCTGCAGTCTCTAGGTACATATGGTTCTCTCAACTGCATGGCAGTTTCTTCAAGACCAGTAAGAAAACATCTCTGCTGCTTCATATTTCTAACATATTTCATCTGTGACCTCTAGACTCTTTTGAAAAGAGTCACCTGATTGGGGAATGCCCACCAAGGGTAATCTGTCTTTGATTAACTTAAAATTGACTGATTATTTTTTTTTACAATTGCAAAATATTTTCACTTTTGCCATATAACATAGCCTAATTATATGAGTGTTATCCCATCACTTTTATAGGCCTTACCTCAAAGCGGGGGGATTCTACAGGGTATGAGCAACAGGAGGTAGGAATCTTGGAGGGCCCTCACAGAATTTTTACTAATGCAGACAGATTTCATTTCTCTATTCAATGATATATGCTTTCTTTAGCATGCTTTATTCCTATGTATTCTGATATCTGGTGCAGTGTTGTATATATTTTTCATTGGCAAGTTTTATCAGTCTTTGTGAGTATAGTGTATGATTCAACTAGTCTAGAATTAAAATGCCTTTTGGTATCTTGCAAGGCAAGGTCTACTTAATTCATCTTATTTTTTCTAAATTTCTCTCTTGTTTATTCTTCCATTCAGATTTTAGACTTAATTTTTCAGAAAGCAAAATAAAAGCTCCATGTGGAAAATTTTGACTATTTTTGGTCAATATTTTCTTCTTGGAGGACATTAGTTTTCTCCATTTATAGTGGAAGCCTTTTTAAAATGTTTTTATAGTCATAACCTATAAATATGAAAATTCTGCATTTCTCTTTTTCTAACATTTATAGCTATTGTTCTTACTTTCTGCTTCATTTCACTGCCTCAGACTTCTAGATAAAAGCTAAGTGGTAACATTGACTACCCTTGCCAGTGTTATTCTAGTCTTATAAAGTTTGTTAAATTTCTTATATTCTAGTATTTTATTTTGTCAAATATGTAAGCTTTTCTATATTTTTACAACCATAATCATGATATTCTGTTACTTGTAACACTGTGTTCCTTGAAAGTTTAAAAATACTCATCTGTGTTATTTTCAATAGACAGAAAATTTGGGAGTGTATACTTTAATGGTATCTAGAATTTTTAAATGATTTTTGTTCGATTCATATTTTTCTTTTGTTTGGTAAATTATGGAAATTTACATTCCCAGAAAGCCACCCATTCTGTAATATTTTCAAATTTACTAAAATTCTAAATTACTAAAAGGTTTTCTAAATGTTTCCTGTCAGTGTATATTTTATACTCTCTTTTTCACTATTATTGGACCCATTTTCTTAGTAGATTATATAGAAGTTTAGTCAACTCTTTGTAACGCAAATCTGCTAATGAACTTTAGTTCCTTAAGCACCATTGGCTTCCCACCCTTTGGAGGATATGGTCCAGACATTGCGAGAACTGAAAAAGCCCTTTCCTTACAAGATCCTTCTATTAAGTTTTCAGCCAAGTGGAGCCACCCAGTTGGTGTGCCAGTTAGTTCACAGTAACTGCAGCCACTACTCCAGTCTGTGAGTTTGCAGGATGTTCCATAGTGTTTAAGCTGAGTTACTCTATGGCAGCATATGCTGGTGTGGAATTCTCAGGATAATTTTTAAATAAGGAACACATGCGTTTTGGACAGTTATTTGACAACTGACCATTCTAGATTTGCAGGAGAATCTGTAAAGAATTATATGGCTGAAGACTTTGTTCTCACCTTGGCCTCTTAGATTATGAGTTAATTTTTGATGATCAGTATTGAAGAATGGTTGGAGAAGGAAATGGCAACCCACACCAGTACTCTTGTCTGGAGAATTTCAAGGACAGAGGAACCTATTGGGCTACAATCCATGGGATCACAAAGAGTTGGACACGACTGTGCGACAAACTTACACTTTCACTTTCATTCTTTTTAAGAGATCCGGGTTAGCTTTCTGGGTTGTGAAGATCCCCTGGGGAAGGAAATGGCAACCCCCTCTAGTATTTTTGCCTGGAGAATCCCATGGACAGAGCAGCCTGGTGGGCTACAGTCCATGGGGTCGCAAGAGTTGGACATGATTTAGCAACTACACCGCCACCACCACCATTGAAGAATGGTTATAAGATCTGAGTTCAGTTCCGTTCAGTCACTCAGTCGTGTCCGACTCTTTGTGACCCCATGAATCGCAGCACGCCAGGCCTCCCTGTTTTGCTATCTAGGTTGGACATAACTTTTCTTCCAAGGAGTAAGCATCTTTTAATTTCATGGCTGCAGTCACCATCTGCAATCTAGAACCGTAATATTCCCTTGTTAGCCAGACTCTATTGGAATGAATGATTTTCTGGTTAGGATTGTTTTAAACAAACAGCAGCAACAACAACAGCAAAACTCCAGAAATGTATCTGGGCCAATTTGTAAAAAAAAATTGCTCAAGTTACTTAAAACTTATTTTTGATTATCTGATCATGTACCCCTCTCCACTCCCCAACCTATATTGAGTAGATTGTCAAATATATAGTTTAGTTTTCCCCATTGGAAATTTGAAAAAATGCATCATGTATTCTTTTTGTTCTCCTGTCCCTGCAATCTACTGCCCATTACTTTTAAAGCCTTTCCCCCCGGCCCCAAGTCAGCCCAAGTGTGAACATCATCTGAGAATATTTTCATTGACTTCTTCAGGCAAATTTGAGCACTTTCCATAGACTTGAGAATTCTTCTCTTAAAATGCTTATTCCTTTGCTATAATCGTTGATTCTCATATTTTTCTTCAATGTGATCCTTGGCCACAGTGACCATTTCCTAATGATTTTGTATCCCTACTACTTATAACAGCATTTGAAACACAGTTTAGTTTAGTCGCTCAATCTTGTCCAACTCTTTGTGACCCCTTGAACTGCAGCACGCCAAGCTTCCCTGTCCATCACCAACTCGGAACTTGCTCAAACTCATGTCCATTGAGTCGCTTATGCCATCCAACCATCTCATCATCTGTCATCGCCTTCTCCTCCTGCCTTCAATCTTTCCCAGCATCAGAGTCTTTTCCAGTGAATCAGTGCTTCACATCACGTGGCTGAAGTACTGGAGTTTCAGCTTCAGCATCAGTCCTTCCAATGAATATTCAAGACTGATTTCCTTTAGGATCGACTGGTTTGATCTCCTTGCTGTCCAAGGGACACTGAAGAGTCTTATCCAACACCACAATTCAAAAGCATCAATTCTTCGGTGCTCAGATTTTTTTATAGTTCAACTCTACATCCATACATGACTACTGGAAAAACCATAGCTTTGACTAGACAGACCTTTGTCAGCAAAGTAATGTCTCTGCTGTTTAGAATGCTGTCTAGGTTAGTTTTAACTTTTCTTCCAAGGAGCAAACTTCTTTTAATTTCATGGCTGCAGTCACCATCTGCAGTGATTTTGGAGCCCAAGAAAATAAAGTTTCTCATTGTTTCCATTATTTCTCCATCTATTTGCCATGTAGTGATGGGACCGGTGGCCGTGATCTTCATTTTTTGAATGTTGAGTTTTAAGACAGATTTTTTAGATTTTAATTTCATGGCTGCAGTCACCATCTGCAGTGATTTTGGAGCCCAAGAAAATAAAGTTTCTCATTGTTTCCATTATTTCTCCATCTATTTGCCATGTAGTGATGGGACCGGTGGCCGTGATCTTCATTTTTTGAATGTTGAGTTTTAAGACAGATTTTTTAGTCTCCTCTTTCACTTTCATCAAGAGGCTTTTTAGTTCCTCTTCACTTTCTGCCGTAAGGGTGGTGTCATTTGCATATCTGAGGTTATTGATATATCTCCTGGCAATCTTGATTCCAGCTTGTGCTTCATCCAGCCCAGCATTTCGCATTATGTACACTGCATGTAAGTTAAATAAGCAAGGTGACAATATACAGCCTTAAGGTACTCCTTTCCCAGTTTGGAGCCTGTCTGTTGTTCCTTGTCCAGTTCTAACTGTTGCTTCTTGACCTGGATGCAGATTTCTCAGGAGGCAGGTCAGGTGGTCTGGTATTTCCATCTGTTTAAGTATTTTGCACAGTTTGTTGTGATCTACACAGTCAAAGGCATTGGTGTAATTAGTAAAGCAGAAATAGATGTTTTTCTGGAATTTTCTTGCTTTTTCTATGATCCAACAGATGTTGGCAATTTGATCTCTGGTTCATCTGCCTTTTCTAAATCCAGCTTGAACATCTGGAAGTTCATGGTTCACGTATTATTGAAGCCTGGCTTTGAGGATTTTGAGCATTATTTTGCTAGCGTGTGAGATGAGTGCAATTGTGTAGTAGTTTGAACATTCTTTGGCATTGCCCTTCTTTGGGACTAGAATGAAAACTGACCTTTTCCAGTCCTGTGGCCACTGCTGAGTTTTTCAAATTTGCTGGCGTATTGAGTGCAGCACTTCCCCAGCATCATCTTTCAGGATTTGAAATAACTCAACTGGAATTCTATCACCTCTACTAGCTTTGTTCATAGTGATGCTTCCTAAGGCCCACTTGACTTCACATTCCAGGATGTCTTGCTCTAGGTGAGTAATCATACCATTGTGGTTATCTATGTCATGAAGATCTTTTTTGTACAATTCTTCTGTGTATTCTTGCCACCTCTTCAAATATCTTCTGCTTCTCTTAGGTCCATACCATTTCTGTCCTTTATTGAGCACATCTTTGCATGAAATGTTCCCTTGGTATCTCTGATTTTCTTGAAGAGATCTCCAGTCTTTCCCATTCTCTTGTTTTCCTCTATTTCTTTGCATTGATCACTGAGGAAGGCTTTCTTATCTCTCCTTGCTATTCTTTGGAACTCTGCATTCAAATGGGTATATCTTTCCTTTTCTCTTTTGCCTTTAACTTCTCTTCTTTTCTCAGCTATTATTAAGGCCTCCTCAGACAACCATTTTGCCTTTTTGCATTTCTTTTCCTTGAGGATAGTCTTGATCACTGCCTCCTGTACAATGTCATGAACCTCTGTCCATAGTTCTTCAAGCACTCTGTCTATCAGATCTAATTCCTGGAATCTATTTGTCACTTTCACTGTATAATCATTAGGGATTTGATTTAGGTCATACCTGAATGTTCTATTGGTTTTCCCTACTTTCTTCAATTTAAGTCTGAATTTGGCAATAAGGAGTTCATGATCTGAGCCACAGTCAACTCCTGGTCTCATTTTTACTGACTGTATAGAGCTTCTAACTTTTATTATAACTAGAACTAACTTTTAGGTAGACCCAAGGTAAGAGAAACCCAAGTAAGATGGTAGGTGTTGCAAGAGGGCATCAGAGGGCAGACATACTGAAACCATACTCACAGAAAACTAGTCAATCTAATCACACTCGGAAAACAGCATTGTGTAACTCAATGAAACCAAGCCATGCCTGCGGGGCAACCCAAGATGGGCGGGTCATGGTGGAGAGGGCTGACAGAACGTGGTCCACTGGAGAAGGGAATGGCAAGCCACTTCAGTATTCTTGCCTTGAGAACCCCATGAACAGTAAGAAAAGGCAAAATGATAGGATACCAAAACGGGAACTCCCCAGGTCATCAGGTGCCCAATATGCTACTGGAGATCAGTGGAGAAATAACTCCAGAAAGAATGAAGGGATAGAGCCAAAGCAAAAACAATACCCAGTTGTGCATGTGACTGGTGATAGAAGCAAGATCTGATGCTGTAAAGAGCAGTACTGCATAGGAACCTGGAATGTCAGGTCCATGAATCAAGGCAAATTGGAAGTGGTCAAACAAGAGATGACAAGGGTGAACGTCGACATTCTAGGAATCAGCGAACTAAAATGGACTGGAATGGGTGAATTTAACTCAGATGACCATTATATCTACTACTCAACTCCCCTTAAATTTTAAACATTAAACATGTTAGGTCATAGAAAATAAAACACATCAAATTTTCAATTCTTATATATATTTTAATTATAGATATGAAATGATCAAAGAATTTTAAACACAAAAGATTTTTAACCATAAAATATATTAGGATAGATTTGTGTGTGTGTGTGTGTGGAGAAGCAGAACAAAAATATGAGCTCAGATGGAATAAAGAAACATGTTAAATTTCCAAATGTTAAAAAATGATCTTTCTCATATTTTTAAGGTGAATAATGGTGGATATCAAGTTGTTAAAGTATTATATCTCATTGGATAGTGAAATCAGATCAAATAGTGCTCAGTCTTGTCCACTCTTTGTAGCCCCATGGACATGGAATTTTCCAGGCAAGAATACTGGAGGAATTACATTTCCCACTCCAGGGATCTTCCTGATCCAGGTATTGAACTCTCGACTCTTGAGTCTCCTGCATTGGCAGGAAGATTCATTACCATAGGGTCACCTGGGAAGTGGGGTGGCTCAGTGGTAAAGAATCCTCCCACCAATGCAGTATACATGGGTTTGATCCCTGGGTTGGCAAGATCCCCTGGAGGAGGAAATGGCTACCCACTCCAGTAATTTTGCCTGGAAAATTCCATGGAAGAGGAACCTGATCAACTAGTCCTTGGGGTAGCAAAGAGTTGGACATGACTTAGCAACTGAGGATGCAGCAGGCGTGAGGTGGCACCTCATCGTGATTTTGATTTACATTTCCCTGATGACTAGTGACATCGAGCAAGGTTCACTTCACCTTAGGAACTCATGGCAAAGGCTCCTTCCTAAACTCTCATCTATGTCAGTTTGTCACATTTGCTCTCAGGAGATTAATCTATCCTCCAGAACACTTAGTAAGTTTTAAACAGCATATTTACTATTAGCTGGTTCACCTCCCCTCATTAGATTAAAAATTCCATGAGAGCTAAGATCATGGTGATCTTAAGTGAAAGAGGAGAGTGAAAAAGTTGGCTTAAAGCTCAACATTCAGAAAACGAAGATCATGGCATCTGGTCCCATCACTTCATGGGAAATAGATGGGGAAACAGTGGAAACAGTGCCAGACTTTATTTTTTTAGGCTCCAAAATCACTGCTGATGGTGACTGCAGCCATGAAATTAGAAGACGCTTACTCCTTGGAAGAAAAGTTATGTCCAACCTAGATAGCATTTTCAAAAGCAGAGACATTACTTTGCCGACTAAGGTCCGTCTAGTCAAGGCTATGGTTTTTCCTGTGGTCATGTATGGATGAGATGTGTATAAGAGACAGCAGTCATGTCCGACTCTTTGCAACCCCATGGACTGTAGCCTACCAGCCTTCACCGTCCATGGGATTTTCCAGGCAAGAGTAGTGGAGTGGGGTGCCATTTCCTTCTCCAGATGAGGACTTAAACTTCTGGAAAAAGATATGAGCACATGTAAAAATATAATCCATATAATTTCAGTCAATCCACAGATACTCTGAAACCCATTCATGGAAAACAGTTAATAATGATTGCTTCAATAAGAGAAAAATTTACCAGTGTAATGAAATGTGTGCTGCGATTCATGGGGTCGCAAAGAGTTGGACACGACTGAGCGACTGAACTGAACTGAAGATCATGGTTTTTGTTTAATTTTATTCCCAGCATCTAGTACAGTGTCTGGCTCAATAAATACTTGTTAAGTGAATAAATGAACAGATAGTGAATTTTCTCCCTCTGGAATAGCAGTTCTTAATCTTGGTTGCACTGTGGAATCAGTTGAGGAAGTTTTAAAAGGTATTGAAGCTTGGGTCTCACTCCAGAGCTGTTTAACTTAATTGTTCTTCTGGATTGTGAACTCATCGAAAGGAATTTTTAAAGATCCTTAGAGGCGGAGGACACATGGAGGGTTAGAAGAGTCAAAGTATGTGTGGACATGTGTGTGAAATATGTGAACACTTGTGTGTATGTGTATATTCACACATAAGCCCATTTACCTTTCAGGAGGGTTTGGGTCTTTTTCCCAGAATAGCACTTCTGCGAAAACATTTTAAAACAGAATAGCACTTGAACCTCTTTTACTCAAATTCAATTTCCTAGGCAGTATTAGAAGCTGACTTCTTGATTGCTTAGACTAAACCATTTCTGATGTCCCATTCGATCTTGAGAGCCTAACTTAAAAAAAAATTTTTTTTTCATGTTGCTGCCAAGTAAAGACAGTCAGAATATTAAGCTGTTTTTATTTTTTAGGTGGAAGCACTATTTTCAGCTCTGGAATCAATGCTCTCACTTGCAGTTAATGAGACTTGACATTCTAAAATCTTTGTAGAAAAATCTCAATATATTAAAATTCCAATCACAAAGATGACAGTGCTCTGTTTCCCCGTCAAGATGCAACATGACCTTAGGACTTCCCTGGAGGTCCAGTGGTTAAGACGTCACCTTCCAATGCAGGGGATGTGGGTTCAGTCCCTGCTTGGAGACCTAAGATCGCACATGCCTCTCAGCCAAAAGACTAAAACATAAAACAGAATCAATAATGTAGCAAATTAAATAAAGACTTTCAAAATGGTCCATATTAAAAAAGAAATCTTAAAAAAAGATACCACATGACTAGAGCTGGTCCCCCTCTGACTACATTTCCCCAAACGTTTTCAATTTGAGCAACTGCCTGGCCTGACATCGGTGATGACTCACTAAGCTTGTGGGAAATCTGCTATTTGCTCTATAATCCTTTCAGGTGGAGATCAGACATCTGTTCATGAAATCATTTTTCTGAGGCAGTGGCAAAGCTTTCCAGCACCCAGCTGGTTAATACAGGCAGGTTTCCTGGGGACTTAACTGCTTGGAGGTCACGTTTTTTTCCTGAAAACACTAAGGCTTCTGTGCTGTTTGCTGACTGGGGGCCCTGAAGCACTGTCCACCTCTGACGCCTTATCAAGGACAGACAAGGGCAGACACAGGCAGCGATTCCCAGGGATTTCTTTAAAGCCCAGTAGTTCCCTTCAAAGCATTCTCACCCATTCTGCTGTTTGCTGATGCATACAATACAAAGATTTCTGTGACGCTTTACTTCCCAAAATTTCTATCAGAAAATCAGAAGCACGTTGAAGTGGCTTTTTATCATCATATGATGTCTCCCCTCTTGAGATTTTAATCCAAACTCCTATCTTGAAAGAATCACTGGCTTGCTGCAGCGTGTGTGTGTTTGTGTGTGTGTAGGTACACGGTGACAGGTGACACCAGCCCACTCTGGAATAGGCCCACTGACTTTGGGCCACCTTGGGGCACATCAGAACCAGGTGTCTCTGATGTCCCACTAGGCTGAGCACACACACACCTCAGGCATGAATAGGACAGGACAGGCTTACAGTTGACATTGACAGGTGTGTGCTGGGGGACTCCCAGTGCGAAGGCAATGGAAAAGCTTGTGAAGTGCAGCTCTTTGCTCTGTGACATTTTGTATATCTTCCATCTCTATTTTTAAATTCGCTTGAAATCTCCCTTCTGCTGACCTCTTTATATAAGCCCAGCTTGACCGTTTTGGGGGCTTCATTGGCATAGGGCGATGCAGTGTTTTTCTCAGCTTAATCCACCTACACATACCCTCTTTATGGAGTGTGGTTTTAAATGGCACCTCTTAAGAACAAGCTAGCTTGTAGCAAATACAAGTCTTTCCTATTTCCTCTATCGATTGAAGGGTTGTCACTGACGGCTTGTGAACTTCAACTCCTTACCTCTCCTTTGATTTTTTAATATTCATTTGGAACCTGATGATTTCCCCAAGATCAGCCTGTTCCAGCAGTCACCACCTGCTTCTGAGGTGTCCTTTCTTACTTTCCACGGAAAATGCTGAGATGAGTATTTGGTTTGGTCACTTGAAGTCGCATCTGTCTTACTTCTTCAATCAGTATATACTCCAAGGAGGCACCTTTCTAGGTCTCGTGAAACAACATGAGATAGGGTAAGAAATAACTCAGACAAATAACAGGGGGTAAATTTCAGGAATAAAGCTTGCCTGGGAAACAGGTTTGAACTTTATTGGAAGACAGAAATCAGAGTTTAGAGGTCAGTGGGGCAAGTTCAAGGTTACAGGTTGACAGTGAGTCCTGGTGGTCAGGGTTAGAGGGAACAAATCTGGAAGAAGAGGGTTGAGGTCCTTCAGAATAAGGGACTGTCTTCAAATTTTGTAAATCTCAGAGGATTTTATTATCAGGGAGGAATCCTGGTGGAAGTCCTGGAGGTGGTGTTCTAATGGGTCCATTCACCACATGAGGCTGGGCTCCATGCCCAGCTAAGAGGCTGTTATTAGAGTCATAAGCTATTGTCTCAAAGGTGAGAGGATTCTCAGGAGGGAAAGGCTGACTTCCGGTTTCTTCCTATGGATCTTATTATTTTCTCCATTCTCACTCTTAGACAATCTCTTACTGTTGTTTTATTTAGCCATGAGAAAACACTTGCTGAATATCTACTATGTGAATTGTTCATGCTCTGAGTATACAGTGGTGAACCGGACAGAAGCTTCCATTGTGTGCAGTGGACCCAATGGGACAGTGAAGTGAAAAACTCAGTCCAGCCTTCCCTCCTGTGTGTCTTCTTTACTCACCCAGAACACCAGACACTTCTGGTCACCAAATGTGTGGAATTTTTTTTCCCCCAACACCAAGAAATTCTCCACAATGCCAGCTGGGTGTCCTCAATTTAATTCTGTCACTGTCTTCCCAGAGACGTCATCAGATCCCATATGTTACAGTCTCAGTCCCATGAGACTACCCCCCGCCCACTGCAGCTACCAGTCCCAGGTTACCCACAACCTCGGTCCCACTTGGCTACAGACCACAGGTTCCCATGATCCCTCTGGATTTGATTAATTTGCTAGAGGGACTCACAGAAGTCAGGGAAATGTTTACTTAGTTCACCCATTTATTAAAGGATGTGATAAAGGATAAAGATGACAGCCAGATGAACAGATGCATACGGCAAGGTCTGGGAGAGTCCTGAGCATTGGTTCTTCTGTCCCCATAGAATGAGAGGGTGTCACACTCTCCATACACAGAGAGGTTCACCCACCTGGAGGCTCCCCCAATCCAGTACTTTGGAGATTTTATGGAGGCTTCCTCTTGCAGGCATGGTCAGTTATTAACTCCATTTCCAGCTCCTCTCCTCTCTTTTGAGAAGCCACAGGAGGCTGAGCTAAAAATGTCAAGTTTCTAATCATGGCTTGATCTTTCTGGTGACCAGCCCCCACCTTGGAGCCCAACCAAAGTCTCTATAGATAGGTGGATAGATAGGTAAATCTGTTCCCAGTTCCTGGCACAGAGCTTCCTAAAGCTGTTGTAATTTCCTAAGTGATAAGAACATGTGGCGCATCTTTGGTGCAGTTGGGAAAGAATCCACTAGTCAATGTCAGAGCCTCAGGAGAGGCAGGTTGGCTCCCTGGGTTGGGAAGATGCCCTGGAGTGCGTGTGAGCTAAGTCTCTTCAGTCGTGTCTGACTCTATGTAACCTCATGGACTGCAGCCTCATGTGAACTTCACCAGCATGGACTGTAGCCTGCCAGGCTCCTCTGTCCGTGGGATTCTCCAGGCAAGAATACTGGAGTGGGTCACCACGCCCTTCTCCAATCCCCTGGAGTATGAAGTGGCAACCCACTCCAGGATTCTTGCCTGGGAAATGCCATGGACAGAGGAGCCTGGCAGGCTACAGTCCATGCTGGTGAAGTTCACATGCACTGGTCCAACTGGAAGCTTCTGGGAGAAGGTCCTTCTGTTGCTCTGGTGAGGGTTTTATACACTTCGGTACCTGCCTAACTGTGCCGAAGGCATGTCTGTCTGCCAGGAGCGGAGGACAGGACAGGAGCCACCTCAGCCACTGCGGACAGCTCACTGTAGGACTGAGTAGATTTAAGACCAGTTGGCTTCCCAGATGACTCAGTGATAAAGAATCCACCTGCCAGTGCAGGAGACACAAAAGTCACTGATTCGATCCCTGGGTCAGAAAGATTCTCCTGGAGAAGGAAATTGCAACCCACTCCAGTATTCTCGCCTGGGAAATCCCATGAACAGAAGAGCCTGGAAGACTACAGTCCATGGGGTCACACAGAGCTGGACACGACTGAGCATACACACACACTCTCAGAGTGCACTTCCCAGGCATATCCTTTTTGCAGTTCAGTTCAGTCACTCAGTTGTGTCCAACACTTTGTGACCCCATGGACTGCAGCAAGCCTGGCTTCCCTGTCCATCACCGACTCCTGGAGGTTACTCAAACTCATGTCCATCAAACCATCTCATCCTCTGTCATCCCATTCGCCTCTCACCTTCAATCTTTTCCTGCATTGGGGTCTTTTCAAAAGAATCAGTTCTTTGCAAAAGGTGGCCAAAGTATCAGCCTTTTATTATTATTATTATTATTTGGAGAGTATAGCTGCTTTAGGGGTTCCCTGGTAGCTCAGTGAGTAAAGAATCTGCCTGCAATGCAGGAGACTGGGGTTCCATCCCTGGGTCGGAATGTTACCCCTGGAGAAGGAAATGGCAATCCACTCCAGTTCTTGCCTGGAAAATCCCATAGACAGAGGTGCTTGGTGGGCTATAGTCCATGGGGTCACGAGAGTCAGACACGGCTTACTGACTGACTAGACCACAGCCCCCACCATACTTGCTTTACAGTGCTGTGCCGGTTTCTGCTCTACAATGAAGAGAATCAGCCATCCATATAAATGTATCCCTTCTCTCTTGGACCTCCCTCCAACAACCATCACCCTTTCCCATCCATCTTTATATGGATATCTTTCCCATCTGCTGAAATGAGAATTAACTCAGCTGTCCTTGAAAATGCTTGTTTGTGGGACAAAGGTCATTCAAGCAGGCAATGGAATCACAGAACCATGTGCTCCAGAGTCGTGGGACCCACGGTGCTTGGTGAATGTATTTCCTCTACAACCCGTTTCCCAGGTAGAATTTGAAGGCTGTCTGCATGAATACTGATGGGTTGCTAGCTTTCTTTACCAAGCAACCCATTTCTTTGTGGTTGGTTTTAGTCCAAGTTTTCCAAGTGTGTTTTGCAGATACAACTCATTGCTTCAGGAGGTATTAACAGATTGTGTCATGAAAACTAATACATAAAATAGAATTTCATTCTGTCAGGGTCAGTTATGTTTGAGAATGTCCTTTTCAGAGAAATTTTAAGGATACTGACACATTAAAGGGTTTGAGAAATCCAGCAACGAAGAAACCTGTTTACTTTGTCTAATCCAGAGATTCCTAAGTTTACCCTATGGTTACACACTCTCAGAGTGCACTTCCCAGGCATATCCTTTTTGCAGTTCAGTTCAGTCACTCAGTTGTGTCCAACACTTTGTGACCCCATGGACTGCAGCAAGCCTGGCTTCCCTGTCCATCACCGACTCCTGGAGGTTACTCAAACTCATGTCCATCAAACCATCTCATCCTCTGTCATCCCATTCGCCTCTCACCTTCAATCTTTTCCTGCATTGGGGTCTTTTCAAAAGAATCAGTTCTTTGCAAAAGGTGGCCAAAGTATCAGCCTTTTATTATTATTATTATTATTTGGAGAGTATAGCTGCTTTAGGGGTTCCCTGGTAGCTCAGTGAGTAAAGAATCTGCCTGCAATGCAGGAGACTGGGGTTCCATCCCTGGGTCGGAATGTTACCCCTGGAGAAGGAAATGGCAATCCACTCCAGTTCTTGCCTGGAAAATCCCATAGACAGAGGTGCTTGGTGGGCTATAGTCCATGGGGTCACGAGAGTCAGACACGGCTTACTGACTGACTAGACCACAGCCCCCACCATACTTGCTTTACAGTGCTGTGCCGGTTTCTGCTCTACAATGAAGAGAATCAGCCATCCATATAAATGTATCCCTTCTCTCTTGGACCTCCCTCCAACAACCATCACCCTTTCCCATCCATCTTTATATGGATATCTTTCCCATCTGCTGAAATGAGAATTAACTCAGCTGTCCTTGAAAATGCTTGTTTGTGGGACAAAGGTCATTCAAGCAGGCAATGGAATCACAGAACCATGTGCTCCAGAGTCGTGGGACCCACGGTGCTTGGTGAATGTATTTCCTCTACAACCCATTTCCCAGGTAGAATTTGAAGGCTGTCTGCATGAATACTGATGGGTTGCTAGCTTTCTTTACCAAGCAACCCATTTCTTTGTGGTTGGTTTTAGTCCAAGTTTTCCAAGTGTGTTTTGCAGATACAACTCATTGCTTCAGGAGGTATTAACAGATTGTGTCATGAAAACTAATACATAAAATAGAATTTCATTCTGTCAGGGTCAGTTATGTTTGAGAATGTCCTTTTCAGAGAAATTTTAAGGATACTGACACATTAAAGGGTTTGAGAAATCCAGCAACGAAGAAACCTGTTTACTTTGTCTAATCCAGAGATTCCTAAGTTTACCCTATGGTATATTCTAGTAACATCCAGTGGGAGAGTAGTCCGTGGAGAAATAATCTGCAGGAAAGCTATCTTCATGGTTAGAAATGACTTCATTTACTAAACAGAAATCATTCTCCCTGTAAGTTTCACCTCGTGCTCATGCTCTGTCACTTCAGTCGTATCCAACTCTTTGTGACCCCGTGGACTGTAGCCCATCAAGCTCCTCCAGGGGATCTTCCCAACCCAGGGATTGAACCTGAGTCTCCTACGTCATCTGCACTGCAGGCAGATTCTTTACCACTGAGCCACCTGGGAAGCCCAGTTATCATCTACTATTTTTTAAAATAATTTTTATGTTCTTATTTATTTTCGGCTGTGTTGGATGCTTGTTTCTGCACAGGCTTTTTACTACTTGCAGCGAGGGGGCCTACTCTCTAGTTGTGGTGTTCAGGCTTCTCATTGCAGTGGCTTATCTTATCATGGAGCTCGGGCTCTAGGGCACACGGGCTCATAGTACTGGCTCCCAGGCTCTAGAGCACAGACTCAGTACTGAGGCCCACAGGCTTAGTTGCTCTGCAGCAAATGGGATCTTCCTGGATCAGGGACTGAACCTGTGTCTCCTATGTTGGCAGGTAGATTCTTTACCTCTGAGCCACCACGCAAGCCCTCACCTACTATTTTTAATTCTTCTCTCTGGAGTTACATGAGCACGTCAAAGACTTCCTCCAAAGGCCAGCTCTTTGACTACAGGAAACTTCTATGTTGCTCAAAGGTCTTCTCTTGACCAGAGAACAGAAACAAAACAATATCCAGATTTAATCCTTTCAACTGTGCTTTCTATAACCTCTCACCATTCTCTGTAGTTTGCCCCTGGCCTCCTTGACATGGAGTGACAAGACTTGGCATGGTTTTCCAGATACAGTTTTACAAATGCCAAAATAGAGATGATTTCCTGCTTGATCTGGGTGCCACACATCTAAAAACAGGGCTAGTGCAGATTGCATGAACTTTTAACAGAGAGCACACCAGCTGTTGCTTCATTTTAATTTAGTGGTCAAGTCACAGTCTCCAGGCCTTTCCCCCTTGACTAGTGGCCAAACCGGTTCTCCCCCATTCTCTCTTCAGAGTGTAAGGACATACTGCTTTCTTGCCCTGTCCTCTCCGAAGCTTCACAAACAACCAGGGCTACTTAGTTCCCAGTTGCCAGCTCTTTCCCTCTTTATATTCTATAATAATCTCAGACCTTCAATAGAGATGCAGCTACAGAGCCAAGATCCATCACTCTGAAGAGCAGCATTGCTCAGACACCCTGCTGACCTCACTCCAACTTGACCTCTAGGGACCAGGCCTCTGACTCTTGCCTTCTGTTCTGAGACCACATACCAAGTCCCTGAGTCACTGCCTGATTTCTTTCCAAGCTCTTGTTCTTCTATAAAAGGAATCTCACCTTTACACCCTTAACACTTGGCTTGCTATTATTTAGTCGCTCAGTCATGTCTGACCCTTTTGAGACCCGATGAATTGTAGCCTCCCAGCATCCTCTGTCCATGAAATTTTCCAGGCAAGAATACTGGAGTGGGTTGCTATTTCCTTCTCCAGGGGATTTTCCTGACCCAGGGATCGAAACCATGTCTCCTGCATTGGCAGGTAGATTCTTTACCACTGAGCCACCAGGGAAACCCTGATACCTGGCTACTGACCCTAAAAGGTGAGCTGGGACCTCCACCTATGCGTGTCCCTCCTGACCCCACTGGTAGCCTCCTTCCAGGTGGGCATATTCAGTCATGGTTAGAGCTCTTCCCATGCAGGCCATGCTTCTAGTTCAAGTTCTGCCTGTCTCCTTGAAGGAATCCTGCTCTCTCTCTGCCATCTGTGGGCAGGCTATGCAGCGTCAGGAATGGCAGCTATGCAGCATCCATCATGCCGTCCCCAGCCCCTGCACACGTGGCAGGTATGGGTAATAAGTCTTAGCATTCTTTCCACCACAGCCTAGCGCTGTCTCAGGAACCTCTCTGACCCTGGACTCCAGGTCACTTCACCCAGTCCAGTGGAATTGTGCTGCAGATGGAAACCTATTTGCCATCCTGGATTATGTCATTTACCTCCAAAAGGTGGGCTTGAAAAAAAGTTAGTCACTCAGGTGTGTCTTTGTGACATGTGGACTGTAGCCCGCCAGGCTTCTCTGTCCATGAAACTCTCCAGGCAAGAATACTGGAATGGGTTGCCATGACCTCCTCCAGGGAATCTTCCCAACCCATGGATTGAACACAGGTCTCTTGCATTGCAGGTGGATTCTTTACCATCTGAGCCACCAGGGAAGCCAGAGAATACTGGATTGGGTAGGCTATTCCTTCTCCGGGGGATTTTCCTGACCCAGAAATCCAAGCCGGGTCTCCTGCATTACAGGCATATTCTTTACCAGCTGAGCTACCAGGGAAGCCCCACTGGAGTGGGTAGCCTTTCCCTTTTCCAGGACGTCTTCCCAACCCAGGGATTGAACACAGGTTTCCTGCATTGCAGGCGGATTCTTTACCATCTAAGCCACCAGGGAAGCCCTAAAGTTGGGCTTATACTTACCTTATTAGTCCTGCTTTCATGATAATTCATTAAAAAGCCTTTTCAAAATCCCTAGCTTAATTTGGGGCTTATGGATCCTGATACGATCTTTTCAGATCTATGCCTCTCTTTTGTGTAGGTGATGGTTAAGAGCACAGGCTCTGGAGTTAGATTGTTTAGGTTCAAATCCAGATTTGGAAAACCTCCCAGCTGTTTGACCTAGGCCAATTTACTGTAAGCCTTGGTTTTCTCAATTGTTTTTGTTATTTAGTCGCTAAGATGTGTCTGACTCTTTTGCAACCCCGTGAACTGCAGCTTGCCAGGCTCCTCTGTCCATGGGATTTCCCAGGCAAGAATACTGGAGTGGGTTGCCATTTCCTTCTCCAGGGATCTTCCTGACCCAGGGATCAAACCCACGTTGGCAGGCAGATTCTTTACCAGAGCCACCAGGGAAGGCCCTTTTCATCTGTTAAATGGGCATAAAAACAGTACCTAACAAATACCGTTGTTCTGGGATTGAGTGAGGAAATGTTTGTAAAGAATTTTTATAGTTCTTGGCATACCTTAAAATAAATGTCAATTATAGAGAACAGACTTCTGGTTGCCAAGGGGGAGGTGGGTAGGGGAGTGAAGGATTAGGGGTTTGGGATTAGCAGATGCAAACTAGTATATATAGGATGGATAAACAACAAAGTCCTATTGTATAGCACAGGGAACTATATTCAATATCCTGTGATAAAGCAAGATGGAAAATAAGAAAAAGAATATATATATATATATAATTGAGTCAATTTGCTGTACAACAGACATTAACACAACATTGTAAATCAACTCAACTTCAATAAAATTTTTTGAAAAGAATAAATTTCAATCAACAAAAACCACACAGAAATTACTTATACCAGCCCCACTGAAATCGTCATTGGGATTGTTTGGAATTGCATTGTTAGAATAATATTTAAATTATTCTGGAAACTTTTACCTCTATTAACCATGCTCCTCTTTAGAATTTCTGGGTGTTGTATTTTACCTACTTTGTCTCTGAGGGTCTGACTTCTGTTTTCAGTGCCAGATGATTCCCAGCTTCTTTCTTGATCCATGAACTCTGAGATAACCCGGTCACCAGGTCCTAAGGTATCAATATTATCTGCCATGTCAGCAACCAGCTGGCAGTATTTGAGTCCAAATAGCAATTCCTCTCTCCTTCTGCCTTCTCAGCGAGGCCACCCTAAGAGAGAGAGGAAACTACCCTCAGGCAGATCTGTGCAATGTATGTGTAACACAAACCAAATGTTAGGCCCAGGCCCAACAACTCTGGAGCCCGAATATCAAATAGGCGCAGGACTCGAGGCACTTTCTCTAGCACACAGGAGCCAAATCTTCCACATGGAGCTGGTTTAGGCTGAGCCAATGGCAACTGTTAGAAAAGTGCATTATCCAAGGCTGGCTGCATCCATGTCTCCCTAGGTTGTTTTCAGAGGTCTTGGCCCTTCCAATCAAGGGGTCAGATCTAGTGCACTCACTGAGTGCTCACGAAAGAGATCACATTCCAAGATGCGGCTGGCAGAAGGCATTAGTCAGCAGTTGTGAAAGACACTAGCAGCCCATAGAGCTGGGAGCAAGCATGACTAGAGATTCATAACACCACCGCCCAATTATCCCCACACCCACCTGGCTCCTGGCCTCCTGCCTTCCTTCTTCCTTCCCTCCCTCCCTTCTTTCCTCCCTTCCTCCCTTCTTTTCCTTTCCCTCCCTTTCTCCTCTCTTTCTCTTTTTCTTCATCTCTCCCTTCCTTCCTTCTTTGCTTTCCTCCCACTGCCAACATCCCCACCAGACTGGTATATCTGTTACCATCGATGNCTGGCCTCCTGCCTTCCTTCTTCCTTCCCTCCCTCCCTTCTTTCCTCCCTTCCTCCCTTCTTTTCCTTTCCCTCCCTTTCTCCTCTCTTTCTCTTTTTCTTCATCTCTCCCTTCCTTCCTTCTTTGCTTTCCTCCCACTGCCAACATCCCCACCAGACTGGTATATCTGTTACCATCGATGCACCTACCCTGACATCATAGCCACTGCAAGTCCACAGCTTACATCAGTCTTCACTCAGTGCTCTATGTTCTGTGGGCTTGGACAAATTTATGATGACCTACCTCTGCCCTTTAAGTATCATACGGAGTATTTTTACTGCTTTTGAAAATCCTCTGTGCTCTGCTTATTCATCTCTTCCTCTCCACTAGCCCCTGGCAACTACTGATCTTTTTATTGTTACCATAGTTTTGTCTTTTCCAGAATGTTGTATGGTTGAAATCATTCCATATGTTGCCTTTTCAGATTGGCTTCTTTTACCTAATAATACGCATGTAAGGCTCCTCCATGTCTCTTCATGGCTTGATATCTCATTTCTTTTTAGTGCTGAATAGTATTCCATTTTCCAAATTTTCCACTTTTTAATTCTTCATTCAATTACTGAAGGCTATCTTGGTTGCTTCTAAGTTTTGGCAGTTATGAATAAAGCTGCCCTAAATATCTGTGTGCAGATTTCTGCATGGACATAAGTTTTCATCTCCTTTGGGTAGATACCAAGGAGTGCAATTGCTGGATCATATGGTGAGAGTATGTTTAGCGCTGTAAGAAACTGTCAAAGGTCAAAGTGTCTGTTTGCATTTCCACCAGCAATGAATGAGAGTTCCTGTTGCTCCACATTCTTGCCAGCATTTGGTGGTGTCAGTTTTCCAGATTTTGGCCATTCTAATAAACATGTTGGGCTTCCCCAGGGGCTCAGTGGTAAAGAAACTGCCTGTTAATGCAGGAGACACAGAATTGATCCCTGGGTCAGGAAGATACCCTGGAGTAAGAAATGGCAACCCGCTCCTGTGTAGTAGTATCTCGTTGTTGTTTTAGTTTATATTTCCCTGATCACATATGATGTGGAGAATCTTTTAATATGCTTATTTGCATCTGTACACCTTCTTTGAGAAGGTGTCTGTTAAAGTCTATGTCCCATTTTTAAAATCAAAGTTGTTTCTTATCATTGAGTTTGAGATTTCTTTGTACATTTTGGATAACAGTCTTCTGTCAGATGTGTCTTTGCAAAAATTTTGTGTTAGTTTGTGGCTTGTCTTTCCACTCTCTTGACATTGTCTTTTGCAGAGGAGAAGCTTTTCATTTTAATGAAATTTCATTTCATTCTTCTTTCTTTCTTTCATTCATTCCAGCATATCATTTTTTTTTTTCTTCAGGCTATCTTTCCTGTCTCTAGTCCTAAGAAAAGATCAAGACTAAGAGAACACAAGCCGATTTACCAGAATTCTGGTCACTCCAGGACCTAGAAGAGGGAGTCACAGGACATTCCCAGGTTAACATGATATGAGAGATAAAAAGAAGACAGAGTCCCAGGCATTGGAAATTGGGCCAAGAATGGGCACTGGCTCTTGGCAGTGTGACAGGATTTTATGTCTCAAGGTTGAAAGATGGTGAGCCTGGGTGTGTTTGATTCTGACTCTTGATTGAGCTGATAAGGTTTAAATACTTTACTCAGTTCAGTTCAGTTGCTCAGTCATGTTCGACTTTTTCCATGAATCACAGCACGCCAGGCCTCCCTGTCCATCACCAACTCCCGGAGTTCATTCAAAGGTCTCTTCTATGGCAGCAGAAGGGAAGCCTGACAAAGAACCAGTCTGGACCCATAGCTATGACCCTTAGATCTATAGCAGTTCATTCTGCTGTGCCCTGTTTGGCCTAACTCACTCTCAGTGTTGTCTAACAGACGTCTGTCACTCCATTCCTCTGCACTCTCCAGATTGCATGACGGTGATCAGCAGACAATGAGGACAAGAAGTCTGGGGATTCAGGTGTATCTGACAAAGTCAAATGTGTAGTTCCCTGAGGTATGGAGAAGGTATGCTGAAAACCTGGAACTTGAAAAGTTGGAAAGATAAGGCAGATGGAGGTAGGTAGAATGTGGCAATTCTGAGCTATGTCTATAAGGTCATAGTGGCTCAAAGATTCAACTTTCACTGAGGCAGTGGTCTGAAAACAGGGACACAAACTCTAGTTCTTCTTTCACCTTCCCTTTGAGCTGTAGGTGGCCCTGGGATCTTGGAGCAATTGCCAGAGGTTTCTGGATGCACCTTGCTTTTGCAAGACCAGGAAGAGAAATTGTATAGTGGCTCAAAGATTCAACTTTCACTGAGGCAGTGGTCTGAAAACAGGGACACAAACTCTAGTTCTTCTTTCACCTTCCCTTTGAGCTGTAGGTGGCCCTGGGATCTTGGAGCAATTGCCAGAGGTTTCTGGATGCACCTTGCTTTTGCAAGACCAGGAAGAGAAATTGCAGCAGAACTGGGAGAGTCTTAAATAGTCAGTATGACTGTGGCTAGACTAGATTTGACATACTCTAGCCCCCATGGAACATTTTGTTGGCCTAGGAACTATTAATAGTATGTAATAGAGGGTCAGTTACCGGGTTGCCCTGAGGTTCTGTTCATAGTCATGGACAGAGGTTGGAGGAGAGGTTCCATGATGAGAATACAGGCTGGAGACTCTAGGAATTTGGGGATTTAACACAGATGATCACAGAGTGTGGGAAGAACAAATGAGTGTCTATGAATAGCTTTGAACTCTCTCCTCTCTGTTAACATTGAACATCACTGTTATTAAGGTTTGTTGAGATCTTCTTCAAAGGTCTCTTCTATGGCAGCAGAAGGGAAGCCTGACAAAGAACCAGTCTGGACCCATAGCTATGACCCTTAGATCTCTAGCAGTTCATTCTGCTGTGCCCTGTTTGGCCTAATTCACTCTCAGTGTTGTCTAACAGACGTCTGTCACTCCATTCCTCTGCACTCTCCAGATTGCATGATGATGATCAATAGACAATGAGGACAAGAAGTCTGGAGATTCAGGTGTATCTGACAAAGTCAAATGGGTAGTTCCCTGAGGTATGGAGAAGGTATGCTGAAAACCTGGAACTTGAAAAGTTGGAGAGATAAGGCAGATGGAGGTAGGTAGAATGTGGCAATTCTGAGCTATGCCTATAAGGTCATAGTGGCTCAAAGATTCAACTTTCACTGAGGCAGTGGTCTGAGAACAGGGACACAAACACTAGTTCTTCTTTCACCTTCCCTTTGGGCTGTAGGTGGCACTGGGATCTTGCAGCAATTGCCAGAGGCCTCTGGATGCACCTTGCTTTTGCAAGACCAGGAAGAGAGATTCCAGCAGAACTGGGAGAGTCTTAAATAGTCAGTATGACTGTGGCTAGACTAGATTTGACATACTCTAGCCCCCATGGAACATTTTGTTGGCCTAGGAACTATTAATAGTATGTAATAGAGGGTCAGTTACCTGGTTGCCCTGAGGTTCTGTTCAACAGCAGAACTGGGAGAGTCTTAAATAGTCAGTATGACTGTGGCTAGACTAGATTTGACATACTCTAGCCCCCATGGAACATTTTGTTGGCCTAGGAACTATTAATAGTATGTAATAGAGGGTCAGTTACCTGGTTGCCCTGAGGTTCTGTTCACAGTCATGGACAAAGGCTGGAAGAGAGGTTCCATGATGAGAATACAGGCTGGAGACTTTAGGAATTTGGGGATTTAACAAGGATGATCACAGAGTGTGGGAAGAACAAATAAGTGTCTATGAATAGCTTTGAACTCTCTCCTCTCTGTTAACATTGAACATCACTGTTATTAAGGTTTGTTGAGATCTTCAGATAAAAGTCTCTGTCAAGTTAAAAGTTAGGAGAACCAAAATCCACAAACAACATGTGCTGGT
>SJYT01044761.1:81952-101322 GCA_006410635.1 Cephalophus harveyi
AAAGAAAAAACATTTACGCAAAAAGGTCTAAAAAAAAAAAGAATGCTTGTAAAAATAGTAAAGATATATCTGGCCCTTTCCCTGGTGTTGTGGGCGGTGTGGGGTCACTTCCAAGGCAGTTCCCTCTGCTTAACTTCTTCTGTTTGCTGGTCTCTTCAGTGTCTGATTTCCGTCTTGACTCAGGGAGGGCAGTGGTGGACACTTTTTTTTTTTTTTTTTTTTTAGGCTCACTTGTTCAGTCGCCCTGTGGGGAGGGAGGGATGCTGCAAACAAATATTACTGGCGTGTGCTTGCAGTGTCTCATCCACGTTGGGCTTGCCCCTGCTCACGGCACACACGGCTCAGGCTCTAAGTTGTTCTGCTGGGGAACCATCTGAGCCCGGCCCTAGGCTTCATGCACCTCCCCGGTCTAAGCCGCTCAGGCTCGGTGCTCCAGTAGCCTTCAGAGGTGCATATTTGGTTGGGCCTGCATTTTGTGCCCTTCCCAGGTCTGAGTAGCTCAGGAGTTTGGCGAGCACAGTTGCTGTGACTTGTCGCCTTTCCCTGCTGCTCAGTTTTCTGGGTGTACCGCTGGCGTTCCTTCTCAGGCGGATGATGACTGTCCAGAACCCCCAGAGGTCTTAGTTAGCAAAGAAGCCTGCTCGGCATTTTGGTAGGGAATGACTCTCTTGGGCTGCGATTGCCCCCTTCCAGCCCTTAAGGCTCTGGCTGCCTGTCTCCGGAGGGGGATGGTCTGCAGCCGGCTATTTCCATTCTGTCCTTTGTTCTGTGTGCGGTTCTGGCAGTGTCTTATGTTCGAGCGTTTCATGTGGTAGCTATCCCACAGTCTGGATTGCTAGCCCAAGTTAGTTCACTCTGGTCACGCGCGGGGCGTTCCAGCCCAATTCTTAAAAAGCACTGCAGTCTGTGATTCCTGTGCCTCCCTGCCCAGCCCCCACTTGCTAGTGGCGGATGCAGGCATCTGTGCTGCTTTTCCACTCGGGGAGTGACTGTTGGGCTCCTAATCTGTTGGTTTTAATTATTTATTTATTTTTCCTTCCTGTTATGTTGCCCTCTGTGCTTCCAAGGCTTGCCACAGACTCGGCAGTGAGAATGTTTCCTGGTGTTTGGAAACCTCTCTTCTTACGAGTCTCTTCCCGGGACGGGACTCCCTTTGCGGGACAGAGCTCCCTCCCTACCTCCTTTGTCTCTTTTTTCGTCTTTTATATTTTTTCCTACCTGTTTTGAAGCCAATGATCTGCTTTTCTGGGTGTCTGATGTCCTCTGCCAGCATTCAGAAGTTGTTTTGTGGAATTTACTCGGCGTTGAAATGTTCTTTTGATGAATTTGTGAGGGAGAAAGTGGTCTCCTCGTCCTATTCCTCCGCCATCTTAGGACCGCCCCCTCCTCTGCCTTTTTAAAAATCAGCTTGAACATCTGGGAGTTCACAGTTCACATACTGCTGAAACCTGGCTTGGAGAATTTTGAGCATTACTTTAATAGCATGTAAGATGAGTGCAATTGTGTGGTACCTTGAACATTCCTTAGCATTGCCTTTCTTTGGGATTGGAATGAAAACTGACCTTTTCCAGTCTTGTGGCCACTGCTCAGTTTTCCAAATTTGCTGGCATATTCAGCACAGCCCTTTTACAGCATCATCTTTCAGGATTTGAAATAGCTCCACTGGAATTCCATCACCTCCACTAGCTTTGTTCATAGTGATGCTTTCTAAGGCCCACTTGACTTCACATTCCAGGATGTCTGGCTCTAGGTGAATGATCACACCATGATTATCTTGGTCACCATTGCCTTCTCCGTTACTAGCATGTGAGATGAGTGCAATTGTGCGGTAGTTTGAGCATTCTTTGGCATTGCCTTTCTTAGGGATTGGAATGAAAACTGACCTTTTCCAGTCCTGTGGCCACTGCTGAGTTTTCCAAATTTGCTGGCATATTGAGTGCAGCAGTTTCACAGCATCATCTTTCAGGATTTGAAATAGCTCAACTGGAATTCCATCACCTCCACTAGCTTTGTTCATAGTGATGCTTCCTAAGGCCCACTTGACTTCACATTCCAGGATGTCTGGCTCTAGGTGAGTGATCACACCATTGTGATTATCTGGGTTGTGAAGATCTTTTTTGTACAGTTCTACCACCAAATTGTTTTCCACAGCAGTTGAACCATTTTACATGGTTATTTTACCAAGAATAACCAACATGTCACCAGCAATGTGTGATGGTTCCAGTGTCTCCACATCCTCACTGTACTTGTTTTCTCTTTTTTTTTTTTTTTTGTTGTTGTTAAATTATTATAACTATCTTAGGGTGTGAAGTAGTAGCTCATGGTTGTGCTTCGTAATATCCTTATGGCTAATGATGTTGAGCAACTTTTCCTTGGAAGATGGAAACAATGGGTAACTGGAAGGAAGCTGTGTCTCAAAATAAACCAAAATTGGTCACTATATACACATGCCATTTTATTGTTGTTACAATGTCCACCTATTATATTATGTTCATGAGTGAGTGAGTGAAAGTTGATCAGTCTTGTCCTACTCTTTGCAACCCCATAGACTATACTGTCCATGGAATTCTCCAGGCCAGAATACAGGAGTGGGTAACTGTTCCCTTTTCCAGGGGATATTCCCAACCCAGGGACTGAACCCAGGTCTCCTGCATTTCAGGTGGGTTTTTTACCAGCTGAGCCACCAGGGAAGCCCTTATGTTTATAGTCATCAAATCATTTTCAATAACTATATATTGAGCAAATCTATTCAATTCCAGGTGTTGTTTTAGCATTAGAAATATAGTTGGGAACAAAAAGGACAAATAAGTAATTATCAAATCTAATATTAGGTAGAGATAAGTGCTATAAAAAAAATAAAGCAAGTTAAGGAGACAAAGAATGGGGCCAGAAGAACATCATGGTAGAAATGATGCTTTGGGAAGCACTCTAGAAACAGCTGAAATTTTTCATAGAGGCCTGAATTAAATAAAGGAAGGAGAATGTGAATTTCTGAGAGAGGTATTTGAGGCAAGGAAATGAAAAGGTTGGGCTTCTTCCCCATTCTCTGAGATTGAGGATGAAATTAGCTATTTTGGTCTTTTTTTTTTTTTTNTGAATTTTATGTCCATGTGTTAACTCTATGAATACAAATCCCAATACAACTAAAATTATACCAAAATATGGCAGGTGCTCATTGAATAAACTATGGTTCACTGAAAAGTAGGCATGTAGAATTATTGTTAGAATTTTTGGCTGAAAGCAATAAAAACCCACATTAAGAGAGGAATAAGGATTTACTGGAAGGAAACTAAAGGAAAAGCTGAGCAACCTGGCCTCTGGAATAACCAGAACTAGGTCAATGGACAGACTCTCATCTTAGCAGCCAATAGATCACTGCTATGTTCTTTGATGGCAGGATCCATAGGACACAAGCACTGGATGACTTGGCTGTAATTGCCTTCAGGACCCTGTGTCTCTGGCCAAAATGCCAGGAAAGAGGGTCTGGTTGACCAAGATTGTGTGTTTCTGTCCATGCAAACATGGGTTGGTGAGGAGGACTGTGTCCCTGGGACTTCGTGCAACAAACAGAAGGGGAGTTCTGAGGGAAGAGGGCAGCAGTTTCCAAAAATGTGAGATGTTGAGCAGATAAAAGTCAACAGATTTCCACTATAATGATTTTTCTTGGCAATGGCATGAACTTGCTCTGAATCAACCATGTTTTCTTGCCTACTGTGATCTGTAGCATATATTTTTGAGGAAAAATTGAAAAAGTATGCTTTTCTAACTCAGGTTCTCAACAGCTGAGGCCAATGCTCATTTGTCTCCATGTCTCCAGAGTTTTGCACATTGCATGGCATATTGCTGTGGTTGCTGTTTAGTGGCTAAATCATGTCCAACTCTTTGCGACCCCAGGAACTGTAGCCTTCCCAGGTTCTCTGTCCGTGGAATTTTCCAGGCAAGAGTACTAGAGTGGGTTGCCATTTCCTTCTCCAGGGTATCTTCCTGACCCAGGGATCAAAGCTGAGTGCCCTGTATTGGCAGGAGAATTCTTTACTGCTGAGCCACCAGGGAAGCCCAAGCAAGAATACTGGAGTGGGTTGTGCTGAATAGATATTGTCCTGAATTGAGTCAGTAACTCCCTGGAGGAACTTGAAGTCTTTAAATTTAGCTGATGGGGGAATGTGCTGTCTCTTCAGTCGTGTCCAACTGTCTGACTCTTTGCAACCCTAAGGACTGTATCCTCCCAGGCTCCTCTGCCCATGGGATTCTCTAGCAAGAATACCTGAGTGGGTTGCCATTTCTTCCTCCAGGGGATCTTCCTATTCCAAGGATAGAACCCACGTCTCCAGTGTCTCCTGCATTGCAGGTGAATTCTTTACCCATTGAGCCACATGGGAGGCAGCTGAATGGGAAAGCATGCTACCAAATGTAGGCTGCTCTCTACTACACTTATGGGAAAGTTTGGTCCTGCTGGCTTGGTAGAAATCAGTCTGTAATCACGTAGGAATTCTTGAGACCCCTAGGTCTCTGGTGGGGTCTTTTGTTTGCTACTTGAATAAAAATATTTCAGGTTGAAATCATATGAAATGAACACTGGTTGTCGGTATGTGTGTCATATTTATCAATTCAAGATTAAAATTTCTGAGAATTAATTTCTTTAAAACAACACTGTTACCCAAAGCTTAGTAGCTGCCGCCTACATATATTAAGTGTGTTTAGAGTTGATTTAGCCATGGTAATTTGATAAGGTTGGGTTATTTTATTGGATGAAGAACCACCTTTATCTGAGACTTCTATGTAGACATGTTGCTGAGTCTTGTGTAATAATTTACTCAGTTTCCTGGCTTTGTGTCACTACATCTTTTCAGAATCAAGGCAATCTTCTATATATTAATAGATTTTGATTTTATTTTTATCAAAGATCTGGCCCAGAGAGTCAGCAGCAAGTCAATATCCTTGTTAAATCTCCTTCTGATTTTGACTTGTGCCCACCTCATGACACTCTGCATTTCTAATAAGTGGTTTCTTTTCTTCACTTTATTCCCACAGATGAATGCTGCCTGGATTCCTTGTAACTTGCACAGTAACTTAGTTTCCCTGAGATAGGATCTTCCTTGCTTTTCATTTCCCATAGCCCATTTCTTCCTGTTTTTTTCTGGTTTCCATGACTGAGTCTTAATTACTTGTCACTAGACCTCTTGGTACTGACAACTTGTCTACCTAGACATCTCCCTTTTAGGTAAAGCATGACCTGCTGCTATCCATGGGGTCTCAGGGAGTTGGCATTCTCCTAGCCGGCTTATTACTGTCAACCTCACCCAGGTTGGAACATCATTTCTGCTACTCAGTTCTCTGTTAGATTTGTGAGAGACAACAAGAGAGAGAGAAAAGTGGGGGAGGGATGGGGAAAGAGAGAGAAATTGGTTTGTAAATAGAATCATTTTCTCTCACTCTCATCAGGTGACTAACAGGAAATGAGCAGAGGAGAGACAAGTCTGAAAACAGCTGTGGTATCATCATGAACTCAGAAACAGATCATCTCATCTGAAATTGGCCCACGTAACTTGCAGAAGTCCACATGAATCAATACTCTGGGAGAAGACCTATTTCCTGAGATCTACAGTTCCAGGAAGTCTCTTACCGTCTCTACAATAAGGAGAGCTGCAGAGTTCAACCCATCACTTTGCTAGGGAACTGTCATGTTTAACATTATGTTAAGGTGGAGACTTGGAGAAGACAATGGCACCCCACTCCAGTACTCTTGCCTGGAAAATCCCATGGATGGAGGAGCCTGGTGTTCTACAGTCCATGGGGTCGCTAAGAGTCGGACCTGACTAAGCAACTTCACTTTTCACTTTCATGCATTGGAGAAGACAATGGCAACCCACTCCAGTACTCTTGCCTGAAAAAATCCCATGGATGGAGGAGCCTGGTGGGCTGCAGTCCATGGGGTTGCTAAAAGTCAGACACGACTGAGTGACTTCACTTTAGCTTTTCACTTTCCTGCATTGGAGAAGGAAATGGCAACCCACTCCGGTGTTCTTGCCTGGAGAATCCCAGGGATGGCGGAGCCTGATGGGCTGCCATCTATGGGGTCGCACAGAGTCAGACACGACTGAAGTGACTTAGCAGCAACAGCAACAAGGTGGAGACTGAAATGCTCTCTTCTTCAGAGAGATGCTTCAAATTTCTGCCATCTGAGTCTTCACTGATCTTCCAGGCCACCCATTCAGGTGCCAGGAAAGCTTGTACTTGAGTTACTGTTGTCTTTTGAAAGGTCTGTGCTGACCAAACCACACACACTATATCAATCTTCCTTGTGAGCCCTGGAAGTATTAGTGAGGCTACTACTCTGCAATTCCATTCAAACACGATTGAATTCACTTTTGCCTGTTTTCCTTTCTATGTTCAGCTCTAACTGGGTTTGTTCAGAGCTTCAGTGTTTAGGGAATCCTATGGGCCATTGTTGTTACATGATAAGAAGCTATAATTGAGCATTTACTGTGGACAGGAGGAGTGGTGTGCTAAAAAGACTGCTTCAGATTGAAACTAAAAACAAAGCCCTGACTTGTTGCGCTGCCAATTTCCATGGTGTAAATACTTCTACCATGATCAGTTTTAAGGTACCAAAATTGAGAGGAGTTGAGAATGAGAGTTGGGAGGAGCTATACAGACTAGGTTCTCACAAGCCAGTTTCCAGCACACTGTAGGCATTTTACAAGTGTCATCTCCTCCTGTTTATATTAAATCCTCATGAAGTTTTTTGTGTATTATTTTGTGTGTATTTAGTCTCTCAGTCGTGTCCAGCTTTATGCAACACTTTGGACTGTAGCCCTTCAGGCTCCTCTGTCCAGGGGATTTTTTCAGGCGAGAATACTGGAGTGAGTTGCCATTTCCTCCTCTCTACCCAGGGATTGAACCCATCTCCTGTGTCTCCTGCAGGAGGCAGGAGGATTGGCAGGAGGATTCTTTACCCACTGAACCATCCAAGACATCCTGAGTACTATTACTATCTCCATGTTATTCATCAGAAAACAGAGGCTTAGAGAGATCATGCAACTTTCCTAAATCCACACACCTACTAAGGGGAAAAGTAGAGATTTGTGCCTCAGTCTGTGTACTCCACAACCATGCCTGTTGATGGAGATAGCCTGGTGATGGAGATAAAGTCTCCTTGTATATATTCCTTTCATTCTTTTATTTGGATGGAACCAAGAAGGGGCTTGAATCTTTAACATCTAACTACCTTAACTTCAAAATGTTTTCTCAAAGAGGTTCTGCCTTCTTACAGTTAAACATAAGTAACTTCTCTGTTTCTCAGAGAAATGCAGACAATGAATATACTTCATAAAATTTTTCCTCTGAAAAGACAATAAACATGATAAGGGATTCCTACTTGGCCTCTCTTTCTGGCTTAGGCTGATTTTGTAATCCAATCTCTTTCCAAGGGTAAAAAGTATCTTCAAGTTCTTGATGTAATCCATCAATTCAAAGTTAAATTTGATGGTACCATAAATTCTGCAACCACTGTTTTCACTTTTTATAGAAAATTTTTTTCTCTGAATGAAGCTTGTGTTTCACCTTGTGCAGAAATACTTATTTACTTATACATCAGTTGGTGATAGTATTTGCCAACCAGAAACATGCATGCTGCTGCTAAGTCACTTCGGTCGTGTCCGGCTCTGTGCGACCCCATAGATGGCAGCCCACCAGGCTCCCCCATCCCTGGGATTCTCCAGGCATGAACACTGGAGTGGGTTGCCATTTCCTTCTCCAATACATGAAATATGCATACTTGTTGTTATATGCAGAAGAAAGGGCCTTATGAGTCTCATTTAGGGACATACATACACATTCAGCCACTATTTAGATCTTATAAAAAATTAGTAGGTTAAAAACAGGCCAAACCATTTTCTTGACTATTACAGTGACTAAACCAGTCATATGTGTAGGAAATGCTTCTGTCACAAGACCGAAGTTTATTATTTTTTTTTCTCAAGGATGAGTGTGAAGAGGGAATTACTGTTTTGGATGATCTCAGATTTTTCTAAAAGTCAAATTTGTTGTGCATAAACAGCTTGAAACAGGATGCATAAGTCTGGAAAATGAATTCACAAAAGGACAAAAAAAGACAAGTGGATTCACTCATGCTAATGCCTCCAGATGGTGCTGAGCACAGAGTACAACCCTGACCTTGGCATGTCTTGCATATGTATGTCTCAGATTTCAGAGGGCAGCTGAACAAGCCTAGTGTGTTCTTGAAAACTTCACGGTCCCAGAATAATTCTGAAGACATTTACACCAAAAAGGGAAGTTGGAACCATTTCCTCTCAGCTGGACCTCTGGCCCCCTATTTCATCATGACTTTGACTTATTGCTTCTTTTAGCTCATGGTAAAGGGGACACGTAAGGGCTGTAGGCCAGCAAGAGGTTGAGGGACTGTCTCTACATTCCCTCGAGGTATAGTGCATCTCAGATAGACTCCTCTGAGACCTCCTTCCCAGCTGCTCTTCAGGATTGTTAACCAGAGTCTGCAGCCATCACTGCTCATTCATTGCTACCCTGTTGCTCAGGTCTTCTGCACTAGTTTTCGATGAACAGTTTCCATAGCAACCAGATAACACCTCCAGCAGGCTACCTCTTAACTCCAGAGATGAAAACAGTAAAGGAAACATAAGCTAAGAGCAACATATGGATTTTAAAAGAATTGCAGTTTAAGTCACAGTAATGCTTTTGAGGGTTGAGGACAGCCACTAGGCCATCGTGGTAAAGAGAAGGATAGTGAATAGCAAGGAGACACCGAATAGCAGGGAGAAGTCAGATTACACCAGCCGCAATCCAAACATGGGGCTTTCCTGGTGGCTCAGTGGTAAAGAATCCACTTGCTGGTGTAGGAGATGTGGGTTTGATCCCTGGGTTGGGAAGATTCCCTGGAGAAGGAAATGGCAACTCACTCCAGTATTCTTGCCTGAGAAATCCCATGGACAGAGGAGCTTGGCAGGCTACAGACCATCGGTTCACAAAGACTCAGACACAACTTAGCGACTAGACAATAACAAATCCAATTGTGGGTATATTTATAAAGTGGTTGAATACAAGGTTGCTGGGGAGCCTACTCTGCTCACTCATTAGCTAAGCAACTCACAGGTGGCACATGGGACGTTTTGTGCTTTTATCAAGATCACGAATGTCTATTAACACATCACTCTTTGAGATCACTAGAACAATTTAAATCTTGAATGCCACATCTGGAAATGCCAGGTTCTTTGGTATACTTAAAGTGAAAATGAAAGTGAAGTCATTCAGTCGTGTCCGACTCTTTGCGACCCTGTGGACTGTAGCCCACCAGGCTCCTCTGTCCATGGGATTCTCCAGGCAAGAATACTGGAGTGGGTTACCATTTCCTTCTCCAGGGGATCTTCCCAACCCAGAGATCGAACCCAGGTCTCCCGTATTGCAGGCAGGCGCAGGCAGACACTTTAACCTCTGAGCCACCAGGAAAGCTTTGGTATACTTAACTTACATAAAATTAACCTTATGAAATAACTTGGAAAAATACTTAATAAAATAATTGCACATTAAAAGAGGCAATAAAAGATTATCCTTTCACAAGTAGAAAAATAATATTGCAGGCAGGCGCAGGCAGACACTTTAACCTCTGAGCCACCAGGAAAGCTTTGGTATACTTAACTTACATAAAATTAACCTTATGAAATAACTTGGAAAAATACTTAATAAAATAATTGCACATTAAAAGAGGCAATAAAAGATTATCCTTTCACAAGTAGAAAAATAAAAAATCGCAGTTTAACCACCAATAATTATTTAATACAAAAATCCAAATTGAATGGTCATATTTTACCTTGCTTTAGTGCTTTCAGTTCAGTTCAGTTAAGTCGCTCAGTCGTGTCCGACTCTCTGAGACCCCACGAATCGCAGCACACCAGCCCTCCCTGTCCATCACCAGCTCCCGGAGTTCACTCAAACTCATGTCCATTGAGTCAGTGATGCCATCCAGCCATCTCATCTTCTGTCGTCCCCTTTTCCTCCTGCCCCCAATCCCTCCCAGCATCAGAGTCTTTTCCAGTGAGTCAACTCTTCACACGAGGTGGCCAAAGTACTGGAGTTTCAGCTTTAGCATCATTCCTTCCAAAGAAATCCCAGGGTTGATCTCCTTTAGAATGGATTTGTTGGATCTCCTTGCAGTCCAAGGGACTCTCAAGAGTCTTCTCCAACACCACAGTTCAAAAGCATCAGTTCCTCAGTGCTCAGCTCTCTTCACAGTCCAACTCTCACATCCATCATGACCACTGGAAAAACCATAGCCTTGACTAGACGGACCTTTGTTGGCAAAGTAATGTCTCTGCTTTTCAATATGCTATCTAGGTTGGTCATAACTTTCCTTGCAAGAAGTAAGTGTCTTTTAATTTCATGGCTGCAGTCACCATCTGCAGTGATTTTGGAGCCCCCCAAAATAAAGTCTGACACTGTTTCCACTGTTTCCGCATCTGTTTGCCATGAAGTGATGGGACCAGATGCCATGATCTTCGTTTTCTGAATGTTGAGCTTTAAGCCAACTTTTTCACTCTCCTCTTTCACTTTCATCAAGAGGCAAAAAATTAAAAAAAAAAAAAGAAAAATGTCACTGGTAATTTGATAAGGGTTGCATTCAATCTTTAGATTGCTTTGGGTAGTACAGTCATTTTCATAATATTGATTATTCCAATCCAAGTACATAGTACATCTCTCCATTTGTTTATATCATCTTTGATTTCTTTAATCAATATCTCAGCTTTTCTGTACATAGTCTATTGCCTCCTTCTACCTTTAGCTATTTTCTTCTCTTTTTTGCAATGGTAGATGGAATTGTTTCCTTAATTTCTCTTTCAAATCTTGAGTTGTTAAATAACCAGAAGACCTAAATAGACATTTCTCCAAAGAAGACATACAGATGGCCAATAAACACAAGAAAACATCCTCAACGTCACTAATTATTAGAGAAATGCAAATCAGAACTACAAAGAGGTCTCACCTCACACCAGTTAGATTGGCCATCATAAAAAAAAAAAAAAAAAAAAACTGCAAACAATAAATGCTGGAGAGGGCATGGAGAAAAGGGAACCCTTTTGCACTGTTGGTGGGAATGTAAATTGATATAACCACTATGAAGAACAGCATGGAGATTCCTTAAAAAACTAAAGATAGAATTTCCATATGACCTAGCAATCTCACTGCTGGGCATATACCCAGAAAAAATCGTAACTTAAGGAGCCATATGCACTCTAGTGTTCATAAGCAGCACTATTTATAATAGCCAGGACATAGAAGCAAACTAAATGCCCATCGACAGAGGAATGGATAAAGAAATGGTACATGTATACAATTGAATATTATGCAACCATAAACGGGAATAAATTTGGTCATTTGTAGAGATGTGAATGGACCTAGAGGCTGTCATACAGAGTGAAATAAGTCAGAAAGAGAAAAAAACAAATATCGTATTTAATGCATACATGTGGAATCTAGAAAAATGTTATAGAAAATCTGATTTACAAAACAAATAGATTACACAGACATAGAGAAAAATGTATGGACACCAATGGGGTAGGGGGTGGGTAGGATGAATTGGGACATTGAGATTAACATATATACACTATTGATGCTATGTCTAAAATAGATATCTAATGAAAATCTACTGCATAGCTCAGGATATATCACTCAATGTGCTCTGCTAACCTAAATGTGACAGAAATCTATAAAAGATGGGGTATATTTATATGTATAGCTGTATACTTTACTGTAGAAACTAACACAATATTGTAAAGCAACTATACTGCAATAAAAGTTAATAAAATTTCTTTTAAAAAAGAAGGAGATGACAAATTATAAGGTTTCTACCTAGGAGGTTATTGCAGGAGTTCAGGACTACTATAAGAGGTCAGATAGTTTGTGGAATTTAGAAATTATACTATGGAGTCAGGACTGAGAGTTAAGGACTTGGAAATCCTAATTCAGGGTTAGGGCAGTTGTGCTTTGTCTAAGGTCATGGGTAGAGTAAATAGCAAGACATTATGACATCTAGAAGAATGAAATATAATTACTTAAGAGAGAATCTTAACCAAAATAATCACTTGATATTTTCCTTGTTGCTGCTGCTGCGAAGTTGCTTCAGTCGTGTCCGACTCCGTGCGACCCCATAGACGGCAGCCCCAGAGACCCCATAGATGGCAGCTCCCCCATCCCTGGGATTCTCCAGGCAAGAACACTGGAGTGGGTTGCCATTTGCTTCTCCAATGCATGAAAGTGAAAAGTGAAATTGAAGTCGCTCAGTCGTGTCCGACTCTTAGCGACCCCATGGACTGCAGCCCACCAGGCTCCTCTGTCCATGGGATTTTCCAGGCAAGAGTACTGGAGTGGGGTGCCATTGCCTTCTCCGTGATATTTTCCTTATATCTTTGTAAATAATAAAGGATAGAATATGCAAATAATTTCAATGCCAAGGACGTCATTCATAAGATAAAGCAACTAGGATATCTAATGACACTTCTGCTGTTTATTGAGACAAGTAGATATTTATTGGTCTCAAAGTAACAACTTATTCAGTGAAGAAAAAATTGCTGTGAAAATGTCACCATCATAAAATGTATGATATTTTATTTTAGCAGATTGAAAATGGCCCAGAAAGCATGGGGCGATATTGGTGAAAATGAAGAGTCAA
Organism: Cephalophus harveyi; assembly: GCA_006410635.1. Lineage (NCBI taxonomy): Eukaryota > Metazoa > Chordata > Mammalia > Artiodactyla > Bovidae > Cephalophus > Cephalophus harveyi. The sequence goes on from SJYT01044761.1 coordinate 94,653, forward strand.
TTGCTGTGGCAAATGTGCAATGCAGTTGGTGGCAGAAAGAGGATCATGGTGTATACAGATTGTTAAATACCTTTTCATAGAATTAGAGGCAACATTTGATGACAAAATTTTTTTTTAACCTACAAGGCACTGAAAAAAAGATGTGTATATTTTTAATGCAATTTTTTAAAAAATAGTCTTTTGGACTCTGTGGGAGAGGGAGAGGGTGGGATGATTTGGGAGAATGGCATTGAAACATGTATAATATCACATATGAAACGAATCATCAGTCCAGGTTCGATGCATGATACTGGATGCTTGGGGTTGGTACACTGAGATGACCCAGAGGGATGGTAAGGGGAGGGAGGAGGTAGGGGGGTTCAGGATGGGGAACATGTGTATACCTGTGGCGGATTCACGTTGATGTATGGCAAAACCAATACAATATTGTAAAGTAATTAACCTCCAATTAAAATAAATAAGTTTATATTAAAAAAAACAACAACTTATAATGAACTTCAAGGGCTTCCCTCGTAGCTCAGTTGGTAAAGAATCTGCCTGCAATGCAGGAGATCTGGGTTCAATTCCTGGGTTAGGAAGGTCCCCTGGAGAAGGAAATGGCAACCCACTGCAGTATTCTTGCCTGGAGAATTCCGTAGACGGAGGAGCCCAGCAGGCTACAGGCCATGGAATTGCAAGAATTGGATATGACTTAGTGACCAAACCACAACCACCAGAATGAACTTCAAGAAAAAGAGAACAGGAAAACAATAAAATATTGATTAATATTTGTGGAAAACATTTGAGATGAAAAATGAAACATCTCAAACAATGATATTTTGAGTGAAAAATGTGTATTCTTTTCAAAGAAGCACTAATGAAGACTGGATTTTAAAAATAGCAACAGTGAAACTGATTTTTTTGCTTTATTTCATTCAAGTATGCAACCATCATTGTATCTCCAATTAAGAAATTATGACAAGAAATTCATATATCCTTTCTCATGTTAGTTGTCCACTAAATTTTTTTAAAAATAAGATTTCTCTTAATAATAATAATAAAACTTAAAAAAAAAAAAACAAACCCTAATCCTAACCCTAACCCTATTTGCTGGAAATCTCAATGCAACATTATTAAAGTACAGCATTTTTCCATGTTTCTGAAATGTAGGCACATTGAGTCTGACTCTTGGGTAATGAACACTTTAGAAGCTGATTGCTTCCTTAGACTTAAATATATTCCTAGAAGATGATTAAAATCATTCTGGAGAGTAAATATTACAAGGAAATCACACTTCTAATTATGTTAAGTGGGACTGGTATAAGCATATGTTTATAAATTAATACTTTTTTTTTTTTTAGTTTTGCATTATCTTTGTAACTTGCTACCGACTAGATGTCTGTGTCTTTCAAAATTAGCATGTTGAAACTTAACTCCCAGTGTGATAGTATTTGGATGTGCGGCCCTTGGGAGGTGATTAGCTTATGAGGAGGGAGTGTGAATGAATGGAAAATACCCCAGAGAGCTACCTCCCTTCTACCATGTGAGTGTGGAGTGAGAAGAGAGTGGTCTATGAACCAGAAAGAGTTCTCACCAGACATCAAAGTCTCACTAGACTTTATCTTGAGCTTCCCATCTTAAACTTCTTCCAGAAGTATGAGAAATTAATTTCTTTTGTTTCTAAGTCACCAATCTACAGTATTTGCTACAGCAGCCCTAACAGATAAAGATAAAACTATAAAGCAACTTCAAATTACAATAAACATATGAAGAATAGAAAAACTATTGTCATTTGCATGGAAAGAAGATGTCCAGTGTTATTATGCATTTAGAAATAAGGCTATATATAAAAGTACAGGTAAGACTATAGTTATTTGAAAAAGTCTTAGTAGTAAAGTGCCAAAAAACATACACCAAAGAATCATGCACATTGGATAACTCTACACTTCCTAATATTTAGTGAATTTGGTTGGTTATTATTTCTGAATCTCAATTTTTCTTTAAAATTGAGATAATAATGTATACATTGCTGGCTTCATTGAAGGAATAACTGCAACAGAATACATAAAGCTTGGCGAATTTCAGCAGCATAGTATGGATGTAACAATGACAAATATTTTGCTCACACATTCTATAGTAAAAATTTGGTCTTTAATCTGAAAAATTATACAATATGAAAAGGAGAAGTTAATTTTTGCCCTGAAGTTTCTCTGAAACTTTTAAATATCACTTGAAATATCATTCAATGCACATGAATTTATGAGTTATTATTTAGAATGCTGAAGCTGAAGCTCCAATACTTTTGCCACCTGATGCAAAGAGCTGACTCATTGGTAAAGACCCTAATGCTGGGAAAGATTGAAGGCAGGAAGAGAAGAGGGCAACAGAGAATGAGATGGATGGATGGCATCACTGAATCAAAGGCCATTAGTTTAAGCAAATTCTGCGAGAAGTGAAGGACAGGGAAGCCTGGTGTGCTGCAGTCTATGGTGTCAAAAATAGTCAGGTACGACTTAGCGACTGAACAACAATTCAAAACATGTCCTCTCTGACAAATAAGGCACACCTGGCACATATAGGTGAGACAGAGAGCAAAATTCTAAGTCCCTTTCTTTTATTATAATTTTAAAAAATTATTATAATGTCACCAGGAAGGTCTGAAAGAAGACATGGTTTGATAATGACTAAATGGTTGGAATGATAAATAAAACAACTTATAAGTGTGATGGTATCTGTGGTTTTGTATGAAGGAAGGGAAGATTTTGAATTCTCTAATCTTGGTCTGGAAATTTGAAGAAAATATTGAGATTTGAGATGGAAAAAATGAATTTTTTTAACATGCTAAATGTACTTAACTGAAAATCAATCAGGAAGCATAAGATGGTAAGCTGATAATCACAAGTAGCAGCAGAAGTAGAACTAATTGTTATTGAATGTATTCAATATTCCTGAGGCTATAGTGAGCTACTTTATACCTTATCTCATTCAAACTTCATAATAGTACTATTACTAACAGCCTTTGCCTTGTAGAAATGAGAAACATATTATGTTATATAGGATACACAATTCGCCTTGAAGCCAGATTCTTGAATTGTCATTTTAAATTAAGTATAATAGTGTAGAAATTATGCTTTGCTTTGTAAAGCTCTAATTTATCAATATCATATCAAAAACATACATGTATGACTTAGTGCCTCACCCCATCTTATCTAATTCATGTTTGCACATTCAAGGAATCAATTTACAGATAAAAGTGTGCAATGAGACATATTCACCCAGACAGACACACAGATAAATTGATAGATATTTGTACATACCCATGTATGCAAGCATGCAGGAACATATGCACACATACAAATATCATTCTAACGTTGACAGTTTACTTTAGAGGGCAGCTGCCCCTTAGAGAGGAGTTTCAGTTACAATGAATACAATACAACCACTAATCACAATGTCCTTTAAGCTTCACTTTGAAAATGTGTATTTTATTTTTAGGTGTGAGAGGATAAGCATGTTTTACACTAGCTTCGTAGAAATGACCAAGCAGAAGAAAGGTATTTCAATGTGACTCTTCAGATAAAAATAGTTATGAGCTGCCCAAATATCCTGATCTTCTTCCCTCATGCCCTGGACTGGAGCACCTTTTAAAATTATGTACTATTAGTTCATTTCTGCAGTTTTCTTTTTTTGAAGTTCCTCAACCTATTTTATTCACTACAGAATAGAGAGGAAGGAAACTTTGACTTGAGACAAAAGATCCCGAAATACTGTCAGAGCTGCAAACTGCACTGCAATAGCAAGTGACCTCATCATAAATCTCTTCATTGACAAGAGGAATAGAGCTGTCTTTTGTTTCCTCCTGCCCTCATTACTTGCTGCTATTGTGAGGAGAAACAGATAGAAGGCATGACAAATATACCTTGGGGCTATGATCCTATTGTACCTATAAATCCTTTTCCCAATTTAATTAGACTAGAGATGTGTGTAAACCTACGTGACTAAACTCTCATGGGTTTGTCATCTGACAAACCCTAGTCTATTTTAATCTTATTTCATTAGTCTATTGAATATATTTGCAGAGGAAATTTAATAATCTTACACTATTTAGAAATACTTTATTTTTAGGATTTCTCATCTCTTTTCATTTGTCTAATTTCCATTTCCTGTAGAAATTGTCATAGTAATTTCATTTGGAATCAATTCCTTGGTCTGATTATGATTCTGCAGGTGTTATATAGTAACTTAATAATAGTTCTTAGGCAGTTAAGTCACTGGAGCTAATTTATAGTGGAAATGCAGATGGAATAATATATTGCTGCTCCACTGAATTTCAAAGGAATTCATTATGATTAATAATATTACAACAGCAACAGGAGGAAGTAATGATGATTTGCCACAAGTTGTAAAGACTCATTGAATAGTTTTAATCTTACTATATTTAAACACTGAACTGAAAGTAAATTCAGCAATACTCAGTAATGAGATTTGGGATTCATAATAATGCCATTAATCATAACTAGGTTTTGTAAATTTTATGGCAAAGACTACATGATATCTGCTGGATTTGATTTAAAATATTTCACTGATTTTAAATTAAGCTATCTGTGTGAGATTTGAAGCCTGTGGTGATTAAGTCTTTACAAAGGCCATATTTGTTCTAAGTGATTGATAGGTTTAATTCTCTCTAGTGACTATTCCATATTTACACCCAAATTCAACTATTTCATACAATTAGGAGAAGTAGAGAGCTTTAGGGAAAAAGAACAGTGCTCTAATGTAAAACTACATTAACACTCACTTTTCTGTTTCTTAGACATCCCTGGCCCTTGGGGTCAATATTAAATCCAGATGCATTTTTAAAAATGAGTTCAAGTAAATGAATAATTGCGAAGTTTCTAGCTCCACATTAAAGACTTGGGATATAAATATAAAGAACTCTGGCTGCTCACTCTCATGGAATTCCCAATAAAGTAGATGCAGAGCCACACACAACTAAACATAACACAATATAAAACTTTCTCTCCTGTAAGCTGGAAAATACTCCAAAGAAAGAACAATTCTTTCTGCTTGAATAGTTCACAGAAACTTCATAGATAAGATAACATTTTTAGGCAGACTTGATGGATGAAAGGAATTCCAGCTGTTGGGAGTGGCATGGAAAAAAATGTGCCAAAAATATTAGCAGAGAAATGATAATGCTCAGTGACCACAGTATTTGGAAAGGTCTCAGATTTTTCTTGTGTATGTGTGTTTCAGTTGACTTACCTATAAACTATGTTACTTCTGTGTTATTGTGATAATTTGCACACATCTAACAGAATTATCATCACTGAACACATTGGAATAGTCAAGATCACCTTGTGATATTGCAAACACATTATTTATTTTGATATGAAATACTTACGATGATAATGTTAGAAAAATAGAGAAAATGGAATAACAGGTTCAACAGAAAAGAGGTAAGATGCTTTATCATTGACTGGTCAAGATCATGGACTAAGTCCCATTTTATCCAAAATTAAGACATATGGGGAAATAAATAAGTAGGAAAAAATAAGGGATAAATAGGCAATATATAAAATTGGTAGACAGTAAGAAGTCAGCAGTAAGAGGCTTAAGCTTGACAAGAATGAACAGGCAGAGACTTGGTACAAGCAAAGAGAGGTGGATTCTCAAAGAATGGAAAGTAAATAAGAGTGGCAATTCTTAGGAAACTAATCAAGCAAGCCCTTCCAGATTTATGAGCATTTCTATGAGAGTTGAGAAATTCTTAAAGAGCTATCCCAAGGAAAAAGTATGAACAATTCATAGTTCTGAAGAATAGCCTAGAAGTATATCATAAAATGTCACCTCAGAGGCCTCTATGGTACCATGGCATTAAATTCTATTAACCTTAAAAACTGTGAACATGAATGGTGTCTTTGCATTTTAAAAGGTTAAAAAAATGCTAAATTCTTTGCTGGATCAAGGCAATACTGATTAATTTACTTGAAATAATATATGGTGAGCCAGAACAAATTTTTATCCAAATCTTCAATGATTGTTTTTACAAATAGCTTAAAAAAAAAACCCTACCGTCTGTACAGAGAATGTAAGAGATTGATGTTCCTATAAGAGTATTTTTAATATATAAAAAAAGGAAATCTTGAGACTTGACCCAATTCTTATAAAAAATTAAATAAAAATGTTAAGATCAGTTGTAGTTGAAAGAGCTTTCAGGAAGAGGTTCTTCATAGTTAGATTATAAACTGCACAAAGTCAGGACTTTTATTTTGCTATTCTTTGATTCATTGCCAATAAATGTGTGTTGGTTGAACAAATGGAAGAGTAAGTAAAACATTATAAGACTAACTATACAGAAAAAAGTAACTTTCAAATAAGACCACAGCTATTATATTCCAAATAAATAAACTCTGAACATTATTCATCCTTTGAAAATGCTAAAAAGACTTTCCATTCCAGGATTCCTAAGTTAGATAACAATTGTGCTATTAGAATCAGTTGTTCTTATATTTAAGCAAAAATAAGATAAGCTAATGATTTTAAATTTGTCAGTACCAGTCCTTCATAAAATATACCTCCAGTGATAAAACAATATGATTTCTTCACATCACTGAAAGCTATAGAACATTAATTTATTGCTTCCAGAATTTATGTTTATATTTGAATGAAAAATATTTCCTAATAGTTA
>SJYT01044761.1:101495-209862 GCA_006410635.1 Cephalophus harveyi
GTCATATGCTTGTATCTTCACTAATGTATTCGGAATATAATTTAGTTCTATTTTTGGATAAAATCTATTGCAAGGACAAGCATAAAAGTTTCCTGAAAATGTAAGATTTGGATTATTTAATAATAATATTCTCTGAACTATTAATAGCTTATTGTGTAAGCACATTAGCCTATGTGAATGAAGGCGATTCTGACTCAGTTACTAAGGTTAGGTTACTTAGTGGTATATTCTTTTGCCTTCCTGGAAAGAGCTTTGTTATCACCATTAATACGTAGCATAATTGAGGAGCTGTTTTGCCCAGTATCTAAATGTGCATCATTAATGAACTTAAAATGAACTCAAGTTCCCAGATGTCAGGAAAACCTCATTGTTTTCCTGATAATGTGTCTCCAAATATACCAGGCAGATGCATTCACTTGCAGCCTGTTTTACTTCATTTCAACACTTTGGAGGAGGAATTCATCTATGTGGTTTACCAGTAAATCTACATATTAGTATTTTTCTATTTTAACAAAGAAATAAAATATGATAACTATGCCACATGTTGTTTATGATGGTTTTAGTCTAGAAGATTTATACAACAGTCAACAGATAGATCTGTAAATAATACCTGAAAAAAAATTACTAAGTGAAAATGAATATAATTCTTTTCAATTGTCCCCAAATTTAAAAGTAATCTTACAAGCATTCAGTTCAGTTCAGTTCAGTCGCTCAGTTGTGTCTGACTCTTTGCCACCCCATGAATCGCAGCATGACAGGCCTCCCTGTCCATCACTATCTCCTGGAGTTCTCTCAAACTCACGTCCATCGAGTCAGTGATGCCATCCAGCCATCTCATCCTCTGTCGTCCCCTTCTCCTCCTGCCCCCAATACCTCCCAGCATCAGAGTCTTTTCCAATGAGTCAACTCTTCACATGAGGTGGCCAAAGTACCAGAGTTTCAGGTTTAGCATCATTCCTTCCAAAGAAATCCCAGGACTGATCTCCTTCAGAATGGACTGGTTGGATCTCCTTGCAGTCCAAGGGACTCTCAAGAGTCTTCTCCAACACCACACTTCAAAAGCATCAATTCTTCGGCACTCAGCCTTCTTCACAGTCCAACTCTCACATCCATACATGACCACAGGAAAAACCATAGCCTTGACTAGACGGACCTTAGTCGGCAAAGTATTATCTCTGCTTTTGAATATGCTATCTAGGTTGGTCATAACTTTTCTTCCAAGGAGTAAGCGTCTTTTAATTTCATGGCTGCAGTCACCATCTGCAGTGATTTTGGAGCCCCCCAAAATAAAGTCTGACACTGTTTCCACTGTTTCCCCATCTATTTCCCATGAAGTGATGGGACCGGATGCCATGAGCTTCGTTTTCTGAATGTTGAGCTTTAAGCCAACTTTTTCACTCTCCACTTTCACTTTCATAATAAAACTGGAGTGGAGTGATAAAAGTTAACTAAACTTATAGTTTTGATCACTTTGTAATGTATACTAATATTGAATCAGTATGTTGTATACCTGAAATTAGTATGCTGTTATATATCAATTGTACTTCAATTTAAAATACATAAATAAATAAAACACATTTGTGTGATTAACAGACTAGAGTTGTCTGTTCTGTGATCCTACTAACCAGTGTGCAGGCAATATGAATGACAACTGTTTGTAAGTTGGAGAATATTTTCCAGTCCCGAATACTGAAGTGGGTAGCTATTTCCTTCTCCAAGGAATCTTCCCAACCCAGGGATGGAACCCAGGTCTCCTGCATGCAGGAGGATTCTTTATCAGCTGAGCCACCTGGGAAGCCCTCTAGTTTTAAGGGTAACCTCTTTTCCACTTAGATTTTAAGATGCCCATTTTATCCACAAATACATTTCTTTTCAACTTTACTTTTCATAAAGAGAGAATATGTCTTCTCTCTTTATGAGAGAAGAAAACAAATCACTGGACCACATCTTCTTTCTATTCCAAACAATATTTGGGGGAAATTTTTTCTCACAAGAGTGAAACATAATTTAAGAATTAGAAGGTTAAAAGTGTTGTTTTACTTTCTAAAATAACAAGAATATGTATTAACTATTCAAAATTTGAATGTGACTTTCACAATTTCAAAAGGATTATTTTCATTTCCATTATTTACCCTTTAATCCTGGGCAAACTTGGGTTATCATATGTTCTTCCTGATTGGAAAGTGAATTCTATGAGAAAATGACTAAATTCAACCCACTTTCTATTAACAGGATGAAAGGCTTGAGTATGAGAAGTAATAGCCCAAGTCCTTCAAAATGTCACACAGTCAAATAATTTTGATAACTTCTCAAAATAGGATGTTAGAGTAGGCTTCCTTCAAGAGATATAAACATTTATTTATTTTTTTATTTTGTATTGGAGTATAGTTGTGTTAGGTAAGAAGTTAGGCATGAGCAACGAGGGGTGGCCTCGCTGAAAAAGATTTAAGATAGTTTCTAACCCCACCCCAGTTCAGTTCAGTTCAGTTCAGTCGCTCAGTCGTGTCCGACTCTTCGCGACCCCATGAATCGCAGCACGCCAGGCCTCCCTGTCCATCACCATCTCTCGGAGTTCACTCAGACTCACATCCATCGAGTCAGTGATGCCATCCAGCCATCTCATCCTCGGTCGTCCCCTTCTCCTCCTGCCCCCAATCCCTCCCAGCATCAGAGTCTTTTCCAATGAGTCAACTCTTCGCATGAGGTGGCCAAAGTACTGGAGTTTNAAAACCATTCAATATCACAGTTATCCAAGTCTATGCCCCAACCAGTAATGCTGAAGAAGCTGAAGTGGAACGGTTTTATGAAGACCTACACGATCTGTTAGAACTAACACCCAAAAAAGATGTCCTTTTCATTATAGGGGACTGGAATGCTAAAGTAGGAAGTCAAGAAACACCTGGAGTAACAGGCAAATTTGGCCTTGGAATGCGGAATGAAGCAGGGCAAAGGCTAATAGAGTTTTGCCAAGAAAATGCACTGGTCATAGCAAACACCCTCTTCCAACAACACAAGAGAAGACTCTACACGTGGACATCACCAGATGGTCAACACCGAAATCAGATTGATTATATTCTATGCAGCCAAAGATGGAGAAGCTCTATACAGTCAACCCCACCCCAGACATGCCCAAATGCAGCCTAGGAGAGCTCACAGATATGCTGCAAAATAACCACCGAGACTTTTCTAACTCCAGCACATGTGCTCTAGGTACACAAGGATACAAACTAACTACAGGGGCTTTTCCAACTCTGGCCCATGCACCCTTGATGCATAGTTGTGTCCTCAAATAATCTTAGGGAGCAGAACCTCACTAAAGGTTCATAAATATTCCATACATGCATACATCTGATTACAACAGACTGAATTATGGGAAATACAGGTGGATAAGAGCCTGTTGTTATTTAAATTGCAACTGTTAATCAAAACTGTCAGTCCATGCCCAGCTAGGTGAATATTTAAAAGCCCTGTCTTGAAAACCCCTTGTACTAGATGACTCTGGAGCCAGTGCCTCTCTTGGCTTGGCCCACCTCTCTACAAAGGTACTCTTTCTGTTTTTTCTTCAATATACCTGGGCCAGTGCCTCTCTTGGGCTTCTCTGGCGGCTCAGACAGTAAAGAGCCTGCAATGCAGGAGACCAGGGTTCAATCCCTGGGGCGGGAAGATCTCCTGCAGGAGGAAATGACCACTCACACTAGTATTCTTGCCTGGAGAATTCCATGGAGAGAGGAGCCTGGTGGGTTACAGTCCATGGGGTCGCAGAGTTGGACACAACTGAGTGACTAACACATACACATACACACACACTCAGTGCCTCTCTTGGCCAGGCTCACCTCTCACTTGATGTTCATTCTATTCTTTTCCTAATATAATTGTTTTTGCTATGGGTAAGATCTCAGATTCTTCTTTGTGTCCTTACCAAGAACTGAGGCCCCAAAGGGAGGGGCTTCCTCTACTCGCTCCCTACCTGGTAACAGTTGTCTTACAATATGTTAGTTTCTGCTGTCCAGCAAAGTGAATCAGTAGATATATACATATATTGACTCTTTTTCAGTTTTCCTTTCCATATAGGCCACCACACAGCACTGAATAGGGTCCCCTATGCTGTACAGTTGTTTCTCATTAGTTATTTTATACATGGTAGTGTATATATGGAGAAGGCAATGGCACCCCACTCCAGTACTCTTGCCTGGAAAATCCATGGATGGAGGAACCTGGTAGACTGCAGTCCATGTGGTCGCTAAGAGTTGGACACGACTGAAGTGACTTAGCAGAGCAGAGCAACTTCACTTTCACTTTTCTCTTTCATGCATTGGAGAAGGAAATGGCAACCCACTCCAGAATTCTTGCCTGGAGAATCCCAGGGATGGCGGAGCCTGGTGGACTGCCATCTATGGGGTTGCACAGAATTGGACACGACTGAAGCGATTTAGCAGTGTATATATGTCAATCTCAGTCTCCCAATTCACTTCACCTTCCCTTCCTCCTTGATATCCGTAAGTTGGTTCTCTACATCTGTGTCTCTGTTTCTGTCTTGCAAATAAGTTCATCTTTACCATTTCTCTAGATTCCGTATATAAGCCATATTATATGAAATTTTTTTCTTTCTGACATACTTTAGTCTTTATGAAAGTCTCCAGATCTATCCACGTCTCTGCAAATGGCATTATTTTATTCCTTTTCATGACTGAGTAATATTCTATTGTATATATGTACCATATCTTTATCCATTTCATTGCTGATGAATGTTTAGGTTGATTCAACATTCAGCTGTTGTAAACAGTACTGCAGTGAACTGTTGTACAAGAATATATCTTTTTGAATTGTTTTATTCTCCAAGTATATGCCTAGAAGTGGATTGCTAGTTTACGTGGTAAGTCTCTTTATTGTTTTCTGAGAAACCTTCATGTTGCTCTTCATAGTGACTGTCCCGATTTACATTCCTAACAGTGTAAGAGGCTTCCCATTTCTCCACATCCTCTCCAGCATTTATTGTTTGTAGATATTTTGATGATGGCCATTCTGACTGGTGTGAGGTGACACCCCATTATAGTTTTGATTTGCATTTCTTTAAAAAATAGTGATATTGAGCATCTTTTTGTGTGTTTTTTTTTTGGCTATCTGACTTCCCTGGTGGCTCAGATGGTAAAGCGTCTGTCTACAATGTGGGAGACCCGGGTTCGATCCCTGGGTTGGGAAGATCCCCTGGAGAAGGAAATGGCAATCCACTCCAGGACTATTGCCTGGAAAATCCCATGGACAGAGGAGCCTGGTAGGCTATAGCCCATGGGGTCGCAAAGAGTCGAACACAACTGAGCGACTTCACTCACTTATGCCTTCTTTAGAGAAATATCTATTTAGATCTATATATTTCTTCACTGAGTTGTTTGTTTCTTTGATACTGAGCTGCATGAGCTGTTTGTATATTGGAGATTACCCCTTGTTGGTTGCTTTGTTTGCCTCTTGATGGGGGTGAAAGAGGAGAGTAAAAAAACTTGTTTAAAATTCAACATTCAGAAAACTAAGATCATGGCATTTGTCCCATCACTTCATGGCAAATAGATGGGGAAACAATGGAAACAGTGGCAGATTTTATTTTCTTGGGCTCCAAAATCACTGAAGATGGTGACAGCAGTCACAAAATTAAGAGATGTTTGCTCCTTGGAAGAAAAGCTATGCCAAATCTAGACAGTATATTCAAAAGCAGAGATATTACCTTGCCAACAAAGGCCGATCTAGTCAAAGTTATGGTTTTTTCAGTAGTCAAGTGAGTCAGTATGGATGTGAGAGTTGGATCATAAAGAAGTCTGAGCACTGAGGAATTGTTTTCAAATTATGGTGCTGGAGAAGACTCTTGAGAATCCCTTGGACTGCAAGGAGATCAAATCAGTCAATCTTAAAGGAAATCAGCCCTGAATATTCATTGGAAATACTGATGCTAAAGCTGAAGCGCCAATATTTGGCTACCTACTGCAAAGAGCTGACTCTTTAATACTGGGAAAGATTGAAGGCAGGACGAAAAGGGGATGACAGAGGATGAAATGGTTGGACGGCATCACCGACTCAATGGACATGAGTTAGAGCAAACTCCAGAAGATGGTTAAGGACAGGGAAACCTAGGGTGCTGCAATCCACGGGGCTGTAGAGTTGGACACTACTGAGTGACTGAACAACAACAACAACAGATAACCATAGGTATGTAGGTTTATCTCTGGGCTTTCTATCATATTCCATTGATCTGTATTTCTGTGCCAGTTCTTGTCTGTGGAATTCTCCAGGCAAGAATACTGGAGTTGGTTGCCATTCCCTTCTCCAGGGGATCTTCCCAACCCAGGGATTGAACCCAGGTCTCCCACATTGCAGGTGGATTCTTTGCCATCTTGGCCACCAGGAAAGGCTTATAGGTGCTGAAATTTTCCCAAGATAGTTGCAGGGGTGTTTATTCATAGTTTTCACACCTGTAATAAGAGATGTCAGATTCATTGCTTAGTTACATGGCACTTGGGGCTCAGCTGTGGTTTTAGCCCCACCTCTGCATGTGGGCCTCCCACAAGGGTTGGCTCCCAAGGCTGCCCTAGAGCTTTCAGTTCTGCCCCAGTGAGGACAGGGCATGGAGGTAACACAGATGCTAGGGTCACTGAGCCTCGGGGGGAATAGGTGGGTAGGGATCAGCAGCTGTGAGAAATCCAGCCCCATCAGTGATAGCACAGTGGTGACCATGGGAATGAAAGATTAAGCCCTGGTGGGAGCCTGTCATTGCTCCCGCCCAATGGCAACCAATTGCCAGCTCTAGCAGGGGCCTTTTCTATTGTCCAACCATAAGTGCTAAGGGGCTTCCCTGGTGGCTTAGTGGTAAAGTGTCCACCTGCAGTGCAGGAGACAGGAGATGAAAGTTTGATCCCTGGGTCAGGAAGATTGCCTGGAGGAAGAAATGGCAACCCACTTCAATATACTTGCCTTGGAAATCCCAGGGACAGAGGAGCCTGGCAGGCTACAGTCTATGGGGTTGCAAAGAGTCAGACATGACTGAGCAAATGAGCAGGCACGCAGGCACATAAAGTTAAACACTTGCAGGGTCTTTTCTAGTGTTCAGCCTCAGGAGAAAGAGACCCAGCCCCAGCAGGGGCCTTTTCTAACACTTGACTGCAGGTGAGAGAGGGTCAGCCCAGGTAGGGGCCTTTTCTAGAGTTCAACCACAAGTGCAAGAGGGTCATCCCCCTTGGGAGCCTTTCCTAGTGCCCGGGGTGGGGAACGGGGGTGGGGGTGGGAAGGGGCCAGTGTGTGTGTGTGTGTGTGTGGAGAGGCTGAAATGACAGCTCCACTCCCTGTGCTTCACTTAAAAATGGTGCCTTGCTTCTATGGCAGTCCACGTTTCCTCGTAAGCATTCCCAGCTCTGTATTTCCTTACTCTTGGCCCCTCAGTCTGTCTCCTCACATCCAACAGCAGTCTTCTTTCAAAGTCTGATCTCCAATCTCCACGTTCCAGCACCCAGCATCCTTGTGCACCAACAGACATAAGTCCCAGGCTGGGGTGTGCAGGTCTATGGCATGAACCTTCTGTGTAGGTCTTACTCTGTCCTGCCTGCCACAGACCAGCCATTTCACTCTCCTCCAACAGCCCCAGATGCTCCTCTTCTGTCCCAACTGATTTCGACATTGATAAAAGGGTTTCCCTGGATACAGGAATCTCTCTACTACTTCATCCCCAGGGGCACAAATCCCATTCTGCTTCCTGTCCTGTTCTTTTTCACTTCTTTCTTTCATCCTACCCAGTTAGGGAGGAATCTTTCTTGCCCTTTCTGATGTCCAAGGTCATCTGCTAGTGTTTAGTTGGTGCTCTGTGAGAATTGCTCTCTCTCTATATATATATGTGTATATGTATATATATATATATATATATACACACACACACACACATACATACATATATTCTTGATACATTTGTGGAGACAGATGACCTCCAGATCTTCCTACTATCCTGCCATCTTGCTTTTTCTTATGCTTTTATTTCATTCAAGCTTAACTATTCTATGGTCATTGGTTACAATTTCAGCTATTTTCAGCTGTAAACCTTGGGACCTTTGAGATAACTATAAAATCTTTAACTCTTGATATGACTCACATGCACCAAAAAGTTGTCTTATTAACTACAAAATTCCAAAGGAGAAAACATTTCTCCACTCTTTCCCTTAATATGAAATTAAATATTTTTAGAGAAGCTAACTATTTGCATGCAATGGCAAAGAAGAGGGCCTGTGTGATAATCATAGTGTCAAAGTTCTTGTGAAAATCTCACCCCAGGAGTCCAGAATGAAAATCAGGAACAGTTTTGAGAGAATTTCTTGATTGATCAAAACTTCAAGAAGAAATCTGTAGCTCTCTGGCGTGATGTGCTGATAGACTTTCCAACTCAAAGGTAAGCAACTGAGCCCCATAATTATTGGAATGAGCAAACATTGAAATGCACCCACCCCGACTCAAAGAAGGGATGCCCACTCATATCACTTCTATTTAACATGGTATCGGAAGTCCTAACCATGGCAATCAGACAAGAAAAGGAAATAAAATTATGCAAAGTAAAAACAAAAAGACAAAATGGCATGCAAATAACTCTGTGCAGAGAACCCTAAAGTCTCCACCCAAAAACTGTTAGAACTATTAAATGAATTACAGAAGATAGCAGGATGCAAGATTAATATATAAAAATGATTGCATTTCTATACAATAATAATGATATATCTGAAAGAAAAAAGCTTTTTAAAACCTCATTTAGACTTGTATCAAAAATACCTGGGAATAAACTTGTCTAAGGAGATGAAAAAACCTATATGCTGAAATGTATAAAACATGGATAAAGGAAATTGAAGATGATTCACTGAAAGGAAAAAATAGTTGTTCTCTTGAATTGGAAGAAGCATTATTTTTAAAATGGTTACACTGTTCAAAGTGAAAATGAAAGTGAAGTCGCTCAGTCGTGTCCGACTCCTTGCGACCCCATGGACTGTAGCCTACCAGGCTTCTCTGTCCATGGGATTCTCTAGGCAAGAATACTGGAGTGGGTTACCACTGTTCAAAGGATTCTACAAATGAGGCGCAATTCCCATCAAAGTATCATGGGCATTTTTCACAGAAACAGAACAAATAATCATAAAATTTATACAGAAATGCAAAAACTCCAAGTAGCCCAAGCAATCCTGAGGAAAAAGAAGAAAGCTAGACATGTAACCATCCCAAGCTTCATCTACACTACAAAACTACAGTAATCAAAACAGCATGGTTTTGACATAAAAGTGAGCATATAGATCAAAGGAACAGAATTACAGAGTCCATAAACCCACACACCAGTTGTCAACTAATCTATGACAAAGGAGGCTAGAACCTACAATAGAGAAAGACAGTCTTCAACAAGTAGTGCTGAGAGGACTAGACAGGTAGGTGTAAAATGATGAAATTAGAATATTTTCTAAAACCATTCACAAAAATGTTTTAAAGCCCTAGATATAAGACAGGACACCATAAACTTCTAGATGAGAACATAGTCTAGAATCTTTTTGACATATATCATAGCCATATGTTCTTTGATCACTTTTCTGAGGCATCAGAAATAAAAGAAAAAATAAACAAACTGAATTTAATTAAGCTGAAAGTTTTGGCATGGCAAAGGAAACCATAAGCAAAGCAAAAACATGGATATGGGAGAAAATATTTGAAAATACTGTAAGCAGCATGGATAGAATGGGAGATTATCATGCTTAGTGAAATAATTCAGACAAAAACATTACTAAACAATATTACTCATCTGTGTGATCCAAAAATAATACCAATGATTCTATGTATAAAATAGAAACATATTTATAGACATAAAAACAAGCTTACAGTTATCAAAATGGAGAAAGAGGGGGCGAGAGAGACAAATTAGGGCTTTGGGATTCACAGACACAAGGCCCTGTATACAAAATACCTATTTTATATATTGAGCTATATGAGCTGTTTGTATGAGTTGTACAAGCAACGATGATTTACTCTATAGCACTGGGAATTATATATAACCCTTTGTAATAAATTATAACCTGAGAAAAACTGAATCACTATGCTATATACCTGAACCTGGTACAGGTATTATTATAAATCAACTACACTGAATAAAAATTGCAAATAGTTCATCACACTGTAAAGTTCCCTTAAATATGTATACATGCATAACATATATGTGTGTGTGTGTGTGTGTGGTATATATATTTGCAGAGAAAACCTGAGAACTGGAGTTACATGAGATTTTTTATTCTATTTATGATTTTTTATTTTTGAACTTTATAAAATAAACAGCATTATTATTAAAAAGACAGAGTAGACAATTTAAAAGTACAATCTCTTCCATCTAAATGAATACTAACACAATATAGACTTGTATGATCTCTTTATTATTAGTCTCAAAAATTGTATCATAAAATTGCTTTACAGTCAACAATATGTGGTATCTTTTCATGAATGCTCATATTACCCTGCGTGCGCATGCGCGCGCACACACACACACACACACACACACACACACACATGTAGGAACACTACATATCCTTTTCAAGACCATGGTATATTACAAAAAATTTCCTGAGAATCAAGATAGTAAAAGATTAACAGGACTTTAGAATCATATGATGCTTTAAAACTTAACTATTTTCTACTGTATTACCTTTTGGAAATTATTTTTCTTTTTAAAATAAAATCTGTGTGGTTATAATCCAGCCTCTTAAAAATCTGAATTTTATACTGTCTTTATTAGGTTTAAATTGAGAAATATACTTAAAATGCTTAGTAGAACATTCAGCATGTTATAAAAAATAAATGCTCACCATTTTTATTGAATAATGACTACACATAATATACTGTCCTAAGACTGTGGGGGGAATGAAAATAATACCACAGAATGATTTATTTTTCCAATGTAATTTTGGAACCAACACTTGTAAAAACTAGAGAGAATGTAAAATGCTATTTTCAGTGTGCCAATCAGCATCCATGGTGGAAATCTATTAACACATTACATACTTTGTTTCTTAGTTATTATAATAACAAGATAAAATTGGATAGTATAATACACCGACTTTTCTGATCATCTACCACTCTAGAAAGTGATGTTTATTTTCAGGTGACACATTTATCTATTTATGTAATATAATTTGAAATCTTTGAGCAGTGAGGAAATGCTGCCCAAACATGAAAGATTTCTCGACATCATCATTTTCTGAGTCTTGAAATTCCCAACTGCTACAATATGCCTTATTTGCAATATCAGAGTTAGCATTTCAAAAAAGTGAAAGTGAAAGCCGCTCAGTCTTGTCTGACTCTTTGAGGCCCCATGGACTCTAGTCTGTCAGGCTTCTCTGTCCAT
This sequence comes from Cephalophus harveyi, assembly GCA_006410635.1. Lineage (NCBI taxonomy): Eukaryota > Metazoa > Chordata > Mammalia > Artiodactyla > Bovidae > Cephalophus > Cephalophus harveyi. The sequence continues at coordinate 112,885 of SJYT01044761.1, forward strand.
GGAATTCTCCAGACAAGAATACTGGAGTGGGTAGCTGTTCCATTCTCCACAGAATCTTCCCAACCCAGGGATCAAACCCAGGTCTCCTGCATTGCCGGTGGATTCTTTACCATCTGAGTCACCAGGGAAGACCTATCAGGGTTAGAATTTCACGAATACATTAACTTGCCAACATTTCTATACATCAAGAAATTACCTATCATTGTTATTCAAACCTTTGCTTCTGCCAATTTGAGAACAATTTATCAAAGAATGCCTACCTTAAGTAATCTTTCAGAATAAAATTATATGTTATCTTTCTGTAAGAGAATAACTCTAATATAGCTGAGTGTCATAGGGAAATAGACCTTGACCAGTTTCTTATTGGAATACATTGACTACTTTGTTCTTTTCCAGAGTTTGGAAAAGGAGAGAAGCAGGGTAAGGAGATGGGTGAAGTCATGAAATAATGTGTTCCTGTGTAATTTTGTTCTTTGTTGAAACATCTTTCCTGTTTCTTGATGAGTGCCACAAAATAGAATCAGCTATTTGTGAAAAGCATATCAGTATATGTTTTAGAAGACTCTGAGGCAATTCAAGCAAAGAATAAAAGAGTGAATTGATATATATATTTATATATATGATGTTCAGTGAGATTTTGTCTTCTGATTTGAAAGGTTAAGATTATATAAATTCTACTTTTGTTTCTGCTATATGAAGTTTATGATATTCTATAGATTCTCTTGGCTTCCTCTCTTTTTAAAAAGATTTTAGTTTCCTACCACAGGAAATATTTTGGACAGCTATCATTATCCTGAAATACACGCAAATACCAGAGTTTCAGAAGCCAATTGAGTCAACTGCAATTGTTATTGTTTTTAATCTTGGCAAAATAATCAGCTTTAAGATTCTCTTTAAGATTCTCTAAGATTCCCCCACCTCTCAATAAGGAAATTATTCTCATTTGGAAATTCTTAACTGTGAATTAATAGCTTTTAATCATAGAAAAGTAAATAGATTATGCCAACACATGTGTAAAATCTGAATTAAATATAGGAGTATGGACAAAAATGGTTCACAATGTTTTGTAGTATAGACTTTTAATTGACAGCAATAGTGAACTTCATTCCATAACAGTTTGAAATAATGAACCGTATTAGCCAGCTCTGAAGACTATGAAATTGACACTGCATCCACCTAGAAACAATCATTTCCAAGTTTTACTGAATTATTATGAAAACAACAATCTGTAGGTGAACCTTAGTATTATTTAGTTGGAAAATTAGCCAACTACTTAAGATATATTTTACTGAAATTAAATAACCAATGTTTTTATAAAAATAGTATAATCTATTATATGCTATCTAGCATAAACAGGATGGTGGAGTAGAAGGATGTGCATTCATCTTCTCTGTGAGAACTCCAAAACTGCAACTAACCACTGAACAACCATTGACAGGAGAATGTTGGATCCCACCAAAAAAGATATCCCATGTTCAAGGGCAAAGGAGAAGCCCAACAAGATGGTAGGAGGGACAAAATCGTGTTTAGAATCAAATCCCATACCCATCAGAGATGCTTGGAGGGCTCAAAACAAAACTTTGTGCACACCAGGACCCGGGGACCTCACGAGAGACTCAGTCAGATCTGCCTTTGAGTGTTTGAGTGTCTCCTGCGGAGGCATAGGTCAGCAGTGGCCTGCCTTGGGGACAGGGGCTCTGGCTGCAGCAGATATGGGAGGAGCGGCATGCAAGCCCAATCACAGAAGCACCCAGCAAACAACCAACAAACTGGAGGACAATTATGCCAAAGAAATTCTCGCGTTGTTGTAAATGTTCTAGGGTCCACAACAGATTTCCCAATCTGGGAATCTGGCAAAGGGATTGAGAACCCCTAAGGAATTTGACTTTAAAGGCCAGTGGGATTTGATTGCAGAACTTCCATGGGACTGGGGAAATAAGAGTCTTGGAGACCACAAACCAAACTTTGTGCACACCAGGACCCAGGGGGAAGGAGCAGTGACCCCACAAGAGACTGAGCCACACTTGCCTGTGAGTGTCCAGGAGTCTCCAGTGGAGGCATGGGCCAGCAGTGGCCTGCCGTGGGGTCAGGGGCATTGAATACAACAGTCCTGGTATAAGTACTTTTGAAGAGAGCTGCTATTACCCCTATCAGTGCTTGGCCTAAGGCTAACTGCAGGGAGGGAACATAGCCCTACTCATCAACAGAAAATTGGATTAAAGATTTACTGAGCATGGCCCTGCCCATCAGGGCAAGAACCAGATTCCCCCATAGCCAGTCTCCACCCCCCAGGAAGCTTCCAGAAGCCCTCTTATCTTTATCCATCAGAGGGCAGACAGGATGAAAACCATAGTTACAGAAAACTAACCAAACTGTTCCCTTGGATCACAGACTTATCTAATTCAATGAAACTATGAGTCATGCCATGTAGGGCCACCCAAGAAGGACGGGTCATGGTGGAGAGTTCTGACAAAACATGGTCTACTAGAGAAGGGAATGGCAAACCACTTCAGTGTTTTTGCCTTGAGAAGCCCATGAAGAGTATGAAAAGGCAAAAAGATATGACACTGAAAGATGAACTCCTCAGGTCAGTAGGTGCCCACTATGCTACTGGAGGAGAATGGAGAAATAGCTCTAGAAAGAATGAAGAGGCTGAGCCAAAGTGAAAATGACACCCAGTTGTGGATGTGACTGGTGATGGAAGTAAAGTCCAATGCTGTAAAGAACAATATTGCATAAGAACCTGGAATGTTAGGTCCATGAATCAAGGTAAATTGGAAGTGGTCAAACAGAAGATGACAAGAGTGAACATCAACATTTTAGGAATCAGTGAACTAAAATGTACCAGAATGGGCAAATTTAATTCAGATGACCCCTACATCTACTTCTGTGGGCAAGAAACCCTTAGAAGAAATGGAGTAGCCCTCATAGTTAACAAAAGAGTCCAAAATGCAGTACTTGGAAGCAATCTCACAAAGACAGAATGATCTCTGTTCGTTTCCAAGATAAACCATTCAATATCACAGCAATACAAATCTGTGCCCCAAAAACTATGCCAAAGAAGCTGAAGTTGAACAGTTCTATGAAGACCTAATAGACCTTCTAGAACTAACACCGCCGCCCCCCCTCACACACACACATCCACACACACACACAAAGTCCTTTTCATCATCACAGGGGACTGGAATGCAAAAGTAGGATTCAAGAGACACCTGGAGTCACAGGGAAGTTTGGCCTTGGAGTACAAAATGAAGCAGGGCAAAGACTAAAAGAGTTTTGCCAAGAGTAGTCATTGGTCATAGCAAACACCTTTTTCCAACATCACAACAGACAACTTTACACATGGACATCACCAGAAGGTCAAGCCAAAATCATATTGATTATATTCTTTGCAGCCAAAGATGGAGAAGCTCTATACAGTCAGCAAAAGTAAGACCAGAAGCTGATTGTGGCTCAGCTTATGAACTCCTTATTGCCAAATTCAGACTTAAATTGAAGAAAGTAGGGAAAACCATCAGACCATTCAGGTAAGACCTAAATCAATCCCTTACTATTACACAGTACACATGACAACAAATTTAAGGGATTAGATGTGATAGATGACTCTGAAGAACTATGGATGGAAGTTCATAACATTGTACAGGAGGCAATGATCAAAACCATACCCAAGATGAAGAAACAAAAAAAGGCAAAACTGTTGTCTGATAAGGCCTTACAAATAGTTGAGAAAAGAAGAGAAGTGAAAGGCAAAGAGAAAAAGGAAAGATATAGCCACTTGAATGCAGAGTTCCAAAGAATAGCAAGGAGAGATAAGAAAGCCTTCCTCAGTGATCAGTGCAAAGAAACAGAGGAAAACAATAGTATGGGAAAGACTAGAGATCTCTTCAAGAAAATTAAAGATACCAAGGGAACACTCATGCAAGGTGGACACAATAAAGGACAGAAATGGTATAGACCTAACAGAAGCAGCAGATATTAAGAAGAGGTGGCAAGAAAACACAGAACTGCAGAAAAAAGATCTTAAAGACCCAGATAACCATGATGGTGTGATCACTCACCTAGAGCCAGCCATACTGCAGTGTGAAGTCAAGTGGGCCTTTGGAAGCATCACTACAAACAAAGCTAGTGATGGAATTCCTTCTGAGCTCTTTCAAATCCTAAAAGATGATGCTATGAAAGTGCTGCATTCAATATATCAGCAAATTTGGAAAGCTCAACAATGGCCATAGAAGTGGAAAAGGTCAGTTTTCATTCTAATCCCAAAGATAGGCAATGCCAAAGAATGTTCTAACTACTGAACAATTGCACTCATCTCACATGGTAGCAAATTAGTGCTCAAGATTCTCCAATCTAGGCTTCAAGAGTGTGTGAACTGAGAAATTCCAGATGTACAAGTTGGATTTAGAAAAGGCAGAAAGCCAGAGATCAAATTGCCAATATCCATTTGATCATAGAAAAAGCAAGAGAATTCCAGAAAATCATTTACTTCTGATTCATTGACTACACTACAGCCTTTGACTGTGTAGATCACAACAAACTGTGGACGTATATGCAGAGTACATAATGTGAAATGATGGCCTGGGTGAATCATAAGCTGGAATCTAGATTTCAGGGAGAAATATCAATAACCTCAGATTTGCAGATGACACCACCCTTATGGCAAAAAGTGAAGAGGAACTAAAAAGCCTCTTGTTGAAAGTCAAAGAAGAGGAGTGAGAAAAAGTTGGCTTAAAGCTCAACATTCAAAAAGCTAAGATCATGGCATCCCGTCCCATCACTTCATGGCAAATAGATGGGGCAATAATGGAAACAAGTGTCAGATTTTATTTTCTTGGGCTCCAAAATCAGTGCAGATGGTGACTGCAGCCATGAAATTGAAAGATGCTTGCTCCTTGGAAGAAAAGTTATGATCAACCTAGACAACATATTAAAAAGCAGAGACATTATTCTGCCAGCAAAAGTTCATCTGGTCAAAACTATGGTTTTTCCAGTAGTCATGTATGGATGTGAGAATTGGACCATAAAGTAAGTTGAAGAATAGATGCTTTTGAACTGTGGTGTTGGAGAAGACTCTTGAGAGTCCCTTGGACTACAAGGATATCAAACCAGTAAACCCTAAAGGAAATCAGTCCTAAATATTCATTGGAAGGACTGATGCTGAAGCTGAAGCTCTAATACTCTGGCTACCTGATGCAAAGAACTGACTCATTGGAAAAGTCCCTGATGCTGGGAAAGATTGAAGGCAGGAGGAGAAGTAGATGACAGAGAATAGGATGGTTGGATAGCATCACCAACTATATGGGCGTGAGTTTGAGTAAGCTTTGACAGTTGTTGATGGACAAGGGAATCCTGGTGTGCAGTAGTCAGTGGGGTCACAAAGAGGTGGACATGACTGAGTGACTGAACTGATTATATATATTGGGCTTCCCATGGGGTTCAGTGAGTAAAAAAAATCCATGTTCAATGCAGGAGCCACAAGAGACATGGGTTCAATTGGAGTGGGAGGCCATGACCTCCTCCAGGGGATCCTCCCAGCTCAGGAATTGAACCTATGTCTCTTGTGGCTCCTGCATTGCACGTGGATTCTTTACTATATATATCCCATTATCATTTTATTATTACCTTCATTCTGTAGGGTGGGTTAAGAAAAAATTAAAGATTTTTTAAAATATTTTGGTACTCACAGAAATGCTCTCACCTCTCAAAATTCTGATGTAGTTACTATTATAAAATCTTAATATTTTTCTGTTTAGACACACAAAAATATTTTTAATGTGTGAAATTGTTCCCAGTAAATTGACCTTATGTTTGTTGAAAAATAGCCATTTTCACATTATAAATGAGCTGTCAATGAAGAAATAAACATTTGAAGATATTTACTTCCAACATAGAAATTTCTGATTAAATATAGGAATTGGAAAAAGCAGGAATCTAGAATAAATTCTTGTTTAAAGAGAAAAATGCAGCAATTTTACACATTTTTGAAATCCAAGATGAATAATACTATGCCATTATCTGGTCTGTGCAAAAATAACAATGAATATTAATTTTTCAATTCAGGAACAAAGCAAAACAAAATAGCAACCCAGACTACTTGGAATTGATAGAAATGGATTCAGAATGTAGGAGAAAGTAAATTTTTGCCTAGATCCTTAGCTCCACCTTTTGGTTGTTTTGCAGTGCACTGACTCAGCAAAATTGTGCTGTCTGAATGGAAAATCCGTTTCAAGTTGATACTTACAACCTCTGTTTATAGGCAACTCTATGCTGGTTTGTGACTCTTGGCTTTTTTCAGCAATGACGTTTCCCTAGAGAAAGACCTCCTTCTTACCTAGTGCCCTAAATATTTCTAGTTATTCTAAAAAACGAAAGTGAAAGTGCTAGTCCTTATGAATAAAGCATCATGAGAGTGGAGTGTGTGGAGTGAGGAGAGAAGCAAGGTCCTTTTCCTAAAATTTACTATGTGTTAGATTCAACACAACTTTCCACATGATAACAGAAGGAGAGAGGCCCTTGCATCCTGCTGAACTTCTTTCTGTACTTATCCTAAGTTCACTCCACATTTCCAGTTAGTGCCTTCATGGAAGGATAAAAGAGCATCTTCTCTACAGAGCATTATGACCACCAGTATAAAAACATCAAAATCCCTAGATTGCTGTCGTGTTAAGAAATAGTAAGACCTACATATGTCACTAAAGAGGATTGTTTCGGAAATAATAAAGACAACTCATGATAGATTTGTAGTGTTTTCTTCTTCGCCTAGCATTAACCTTTTTAAAATATGAAACCTTTTGCTACTTTTTTTCATGTTTTTATCATGTTTCAGCACTACTCTGAACACATTCTTCTTAAGGGGAGTGATTGTTTGATCAACAGTGGCCAGGGTTGGCTGTCATCAATTAAAAAAAAAAACATTAAAAAAATAAATGCAAAATATTATCTTTATTCTACTTTTAGCCAATATAATTGGGGAAAGAAGCATCCTGGGTGACATAAGCAGTTGAATAGAGACACCTATATGAATCGAAATGTATATTGGGCCAACACTAGACATGGTTTTATAATAATGGAGTCAGTTTCTCCATTTCTGATATGAATTTATAACCAAATAAAGACAAAAGCTTATTTTGGCTCTCCGACTTTAGATGATACATGATATATACACTTAAGTGTGTATGTGCATGCTCTGTCACGTTTAACTCTTTGAGACCCCCTGGACATCAGTGCACCAGACTCTTCTGTCCAGGGGATTTTCCAGGCAAGAATACTGGAATGCGTGGCCATTTTCTCCTCCAGGGGATCTTCCCAACCCAGGGACTGAATCTGTGTCTCCTGGGTTTTTCGCATTGGCAGGTGGATTCTTTATCACTGATCATTGGGAAAGCCGTATATACATATACGGTTAACTAATTTCCAACAAACTTTACTTCAACAATATACTTTCAAATTTTGCTTAAGGCAGTTGAGTCTTTGATAAATTAGCAGATGTATTAGAATGTGACACAAATTTAGGATCATCATTATGAAGTTACTTTATTTTCATAACAGAACTATGAGTATAGACATTGTATGAAGTTGACCACATTTATGTCATAACCATACATATCCTGAGTTTGTTTTCTGTAGCACATGGCAATAATTTGAACAAAATTAAAATATCTAAGAAGAGCATTTTGTACAAGACAGTTTGTACAAGATCAGATACTTACAAAGATTATAATACAAAGTATTATTTATTGGGGATAAATGGGTGGTGACATTTCTAAATAGTGTATATACTTCCACTCTTCCATATCTCAGTTCTTACTGGTATATACATCTCTCAGTACATAACAATATACTGCCTAGATTAATAAATCAGATGTATACAGAGATGTCTAATTAAAGTATTTAGAATTTTGCTAATAACCAACAAAAATATTTTTCCCTTTCAGGAGAGGAACTAGATAGTAAATCTTGAACTTGTGAGCTGGACTGCCTTTTATTGTTCACATTTCTTAACCCATGAATGTGTCACATGTTTAAACCAAAACAAGTAAAATAAATCAAACACATAGCGATATAACTGAGAATTTCTAGCATAATATGAAATTAAATGGTTACTAGAATAGGTAAAAAAATCTAAAAAGTGACAAGTAACAGGAAAAAAATCCCAGAAAGTATTACAGGTTGCTTATTCAATATATCAAGACAAACAAATGCAATGGTACTTCAACATTATCAAAATATTTTTAAGTAATCTAAAATTTCCAACACATTATTAAATGCCATCATGACTTTAATCAAAAGAATTTAAAAATCAGGAGTCAACATTAAATTAAATGACAAAACCCCAAATGCTTTCTTCTAAAGTCAAGGGTATGATGATCTTAGATGTCATTCCTCTGAAAGTCAATTACAATGAATAACAGCATGACAAAGATGGAAGTATAAATTTTGGAAAAGAAGCAAACCTACATACACCAATACATCCACATCTGTACTGACAGAAAAATGATGTGTCACAAAATAGATATTTCTTATATTTCAATAATTAATGTTTTGTTGAATATTATATCACAACTATCTTTGGGTAAAACAATCTTTTATAATACAATAAAACTATACTATAAATATAAATGTTATAGCAATAGAATTTTGGATGAAAGAAATCTTTTTAGTCAACATATATCAGATAAAATTTCATGGAAGTAGTCAGAATTAATCTGGAATTTAAGAATAAGTCCCTGAAAGCCATATAACATGTATGCCTATTGTTGTGACCACAAGAAATTCAGTTTATTTGAGGACTGAATAGGATAGTAACATTTTGCAGTAAACAATCCAACTAGTCTTATAGATTTTCTCTAGTATGTTTCCTTGACTGTACACAACATAAGATATTTGAAGGAAATTAATTTATGATAAATGCCAGGTCTACTTTACAGAATATTTCTATAATATCCAAAGTCAGGATATCTGAAATTTCCCTTTGATCTTTCTGTATGTATCTTAACATTTTTCCCTGTGCCTGAATCAAACTTAATCCCACAGACATTTGTACCACCTGCCATGTATTTAAATTGTTTGATGTATTTCAGACTTGTTTGACTTATTCCAGTCACATTCTTTATTCTCATGTTTCAAATTCAGTGAGTCAGAAAGTTTTCCATATTTTATCTCCTAAATATGTCTCCGGTGTATTCCACTCTATTTGCAGGATCTCTATCAATTCAGACTCTAATAATATATCAGTTCAGTTTAGTCACTCAGTCGTGTCTGACTCTTTGTGACCCCATGGACTGCAGCACGCCAGGCCTCCCTGTCCATAACCATTCCTGGAGTTTACCCAAACTCATGTCCATTGAGTCGGTGATGCCATCCAACCATCTCATCATCTTGCAGTGTCCTATCTTTTTGCCTTTTCACACTGTTCATGGGGTTCTCAAGGCAAGAATACTGTCATCTTTCAATGTGGCAATTTTAATCATGTCACTCAACAAATTTTTATTTCTACTATTGAAATGTGGGCTTGGGCTCTTTTTAACATTCCTGCTTACCTCCTTTTTAAATTTTCTCAATTAACTTTTCATCACCTAACCTATGTTAAATCACACAAAATTATTTGTAATTCATCAAACTGGCCATGGTTATAAAACTTGCTCCTTTGCCAATGAGAATTCTTAGGATATTATTTTTTCTCAGCTACATATATAGTTTTGTCCAATTTCTACTAACTCTTTAGGTCTTACATTATATATCATCTCCTTTGAGAAGCAAATTTCCCTATTTTTTTAAAATAGCACATTGTAAATACCAATAACACTCATTACATTCTCCCCTGGATTTTAGACTTTATACGAACAAACCCTATAGCCTATGTGTACGTCTATTTCCAGCCACTAGCTCTGTGCTGATGCAGTATAGTGGTTTAACAAATACGAAGACAAATGAAAGTTGACTGGGGACTGGCATGTAATTGTCAACTATTTATTTGATTAAAAAGGCAATAAAGGATGATTGAAAGATTAAAGATGAAAGTAAGCAAAGAAACTCAAATGTCAGTTACACCATTCCTCTATCTGTCATCAACATTTTGGCACATATTCAGGCATTTATTTATGCAACCCTTATATTAAACATGTAGCTTACAATGTATATGTAGAAACTATTTAATTCACTAATGATAATCAAATAAATATAAATCAATACTGCACTGGGAACTCTAAAAGGAAAATCAAATTTGGCAATGAATCTAAAATCTAATAATACATTGTTGTTGTTTTAATCACTAAGTCATGTCTGACTCTTTTGTGACCCCATGGACTATAGTCCACCAGGGTTCTTTGACCATGGAATTTCTTAAGGCAAGAATATTAAAGTGGGTTTCCATTTCTTTTTTCAGATGATCTTCCCAATCCAGAGGTCAAATCCATGTCTCCTGCATCAAACAATTTATAGCATTGGTAAAATGTGAATATAGAAGTATGTGGAGTATACAAAGTCAAATTAATCTTTCTCTTTTGCATGCTTTCTGTCTGCTCTCTTCCCCTCTATATCTACCTATCTTTCTATCTTCTCTTGCAAGCATGCATGTATGTATGTGTATATACACATATACATATATATATATATGTATGTTTTTGTTGTTTAGTCTCGAAGTCTTGTCAGACCCTTTTGCAACCCCATGGACTGTAGCCTACCAGAATCCTCTGTCCATGGGATTTTCCAGGCAAGAATATTGGAGTTGATTGCCATTTCCTACTCCAGGGAATCTTCCCCACCAAAGGACTGAATCTGTATCTCCTGTGTCTCCTGCATTGCAGGTAGATTCTTTACCACTGGGCCACCAGGAAAGCCATATATACATGCATATTCCTGTCTATTGGAGGGAGAAGGAAATGGCAAGTCACTCCAGTATTCTTGCTTGGGAAACCCCATGGACAGAGAAGCCTGGCAGGTTATAGTCCATGGGGTTGCAAAAGAATCAGACATGGTTTAGTGACTAAACAACAGCAACAACTCTCTCTCTCTCTCTCTCTATATATATATATATATATAAATATAAAACTTTCAGCCAGTCTGTTCTTCCTCAGTAGCTTTCCTTTAATCTTTAGTTCATTTGGTTTTAGTTCATTTGGGTTGGCCAGAGGAAGAGAATAATAAGTATTTATGATAGGGGGAAAAGGACATGGAAGGAGGAAAGGATAAAAGATGTACCACACAGTGCTTGATAATCCACAGAATCAGGTAAGGATCCTCATCCTGAGAAAATACCCTTATCCTAGTTTAGGCTTCTGCCCAGCGTTCAGAGTTCAAAGGCTTCTACTGAGCAAAGCACTTAAAGTAGATTGCCTTACTCATCGATTTGTGGCTTCTTTTTAAAGATCTCACAATCCCGGAGTTTTGTTGTCAATGTGTTAAATCAAAACTGAGCTGCTCCTGTCAGTACCTAGGGAGCTGTCAATTACCTTGCAGTCATTTAGCCTTTGCTAATTGCAAAATAAAGTCTGCTGCCCTTATTGCCCTCCCAAAAGGCTTTCCTCTCATCTATATAGCATATCCAAGGATTTTCTATTGTCTATTTCACTTTTTAAAGTTGAAGGCTCTGATTTTTTTAGAACTTAGAAGCATGGTTAAAGAACAGCTTTGGATCCTCTTTAAAGGTACCCTTCTTTATGTTAACAGTCTTTATGTAAACAGCTAGCTAGACTCTTGTGAGGATGGGTTAGGTGCTGAAGGAGTCGTACCATAAAACTTACTTCTTACCTAGTCATTCTGCAAATTAAGCTTTATTCTATTTTGAAGAAGTTCTGGTATTTTTTTTTTTCTATCTATTTTTTGGTTTCTGCTCTCCCTGTTTCCAGCTGGTGCCAGATACAGAGATGCAAAACTGCAAGAAAAATGATGTTTTTAGTGTTTGCCTCAATCCAGAAGCAGATGTCCTAGAATTCCTCCAAAAAACACAACTCTAGAAAAGATCAGTACAGCTTTAAATATAGAAGAAATTTAAGCCATTTCAGGTAAACATGTGCTGTGCTGTGTTTAGTCACTCAGTTATGTCCAACTCTTTGTGACCCATGGACTGTAGCCCATCAGGCTCCTCTGCCATGGGGATTCTCCAGGCAAGAATACTGGAGTGGGTTGCATGCCCTCCTCCAGGGGTTCTTCCCAACCCAGGAATCAAACCCAGGTCTCCATCATTGTGGGTGGATTCTTTGCCATCTGAGCCATCAGAGAAGCCCAAGAATACTGGAGTGGGTAACCTATCCCTTCTCCAGGGGATCTTCTCAACTGAGGAATTGAACCAGGGTCTCCTGCATTGCAGGCAAATTGTATATCAACTGAGCTACCAGGGAAACCTTCAGGTAGACGTATGGACAGCTAAATACTGATTACATGCAGAATGAAGCTTTGCGTTTTCCATACGGTTAACAAAACTTTCTAGCAGTCATAAAATGCCATAACAATGAAATAATTAAAAATAGCCTCTTGTAATAATATAATAATGATGATGAAAATGATGATGATATCGGTAAAGATTTTGAGTACTTATTGCATTCTCAAACTATATTGTGGACCTTTCGTTAGTTGTTTTTGGCTATATTGTCCTCATTTCTCACAACAGCCACAAGAGTTAAATTGCTCTGTTTTTAAAAATGACAATAAATTGAGATTTAGAGAAAATTACTACCTGACCCAAACTCTCAAATTCATCTTTCCTGGCTTGTGTATTATTCAATATATCTCTATTCTGCCGGAACTTTTAATAACTTTCATGTAATTTCAAATTGGAAACAATTTTAGAGATTGCTCATCCCATATTCATTCTTTTTAGGGACAGGAAATTCAGAGTTAAGTGATGTGCCCATGGTCTGTTAACCAAAAGTTCAAAGTAGTACACAGCACAGTCTTCTTTTCGTGACATTTAAAATGGCTCCAAAAACTAGGACTCATAATTTGATAACTGTGAATAAGTATACAGGGTAAAAGTGATAGAATATTTTAAATCTCTGAGAAGCCAGTGTATACATTCAGCGTACACCACGCTACCTTTTTAGTTCATAGACAAAAGCAATGTATTTCATAGTATTCAATTCTGAATATTTTTTTCTTCTCCTAGCACTCGTGACACTAATAGTATTATAAATAGTAAGGAATCAATTTTTATTCTATTGCAAATTCCCAAATGCTCCTTGTTGGTTTCTTTCCTATTTAAATGATAAGTGCATTGGTCCTTATTCTGCAAGTACTCTATTGATTTATGAGAAGTTACATAAATTCAGCAATATTCATGGCATAGTTTACAAATATGATAAATATTATAGAAACAGCTATTATCCTTAGCTCAATAACTTTTGAAAAATAATTGGCTTGTGTAATGAAACCTATAATTTCTCACAAAAGGAAAATACCCTGAAGTAATTTCACACCATCTTCACATATGTTCTGCCAAAAGTTATATAAAGTCAAACCTCCCAGCCTAAAGCTGTAGCAATGTAATTAGATTTCTATTTTACAACTGAATATGCTGATTTCATTGGGAGATGTTTAATCATATATTTTGCTTATCATGCTAAAATGTCACATTTAGAGGGTGATAAGTTGAATTACAATTAATTGCACCATTTAGGGGAATAATTGGGGCAAAGGCAGTATAAAGTTCCCGTTGAGATGTAAATGAAGCCCACTTAAGTTTTTTTGTTTAGAACCAACCCCTTTATTCAAAGACTTGCAGAGCGAAAAATCTGATGACAGTTCAAAGCAGCGTGTGAGGATGGCTAGGCAATTTGATAGTCCAACATTCCTAGATTCTTGAACTGGAAACAGAAAGCAACGCTCTTTGTGGTGGGACTGATGCTAGAGGAAAGAACAGCAGTCTTCTGAGACAGATAAGATGGACTCCCAGGAGCACTTCCTCAAAGTCTGTAGTGAGGATGCCTTGTAACTGCATGTGCACACATACAGTGTGCTGAAAGCCAACTTTGTCACTCAAGCTACCCGAGTCAGACTTTCTTGAGTTGGAGTCCTGGAATATGCACCTCTGATAAGCATAAGAGTATGAACCTATTCAATTCTGAATGCAGAGTGAAAGTCTGACAAACATTGGTCCCTAGATTTTGATGGCAGGCTATTGATGAGAGAAAACCAGATGATTAACAGGTGCTAAATCCCACAAGGGATATCAATTGAGCTTCATTGGGAAAACAAACCATTGCATCAGGGGAACTGGGAGAGAGTCAGATAAGTAATTAGCATCAGAGGCATCTGTGAAGCAGAATAGGAGCAGGCAGGGCTCTAGTCTCAGGTTTGGGCAGAGTTCTGATCTCAAGGAAGAAACAGTTATCAGTGTAGCCCCTTGTTTGATAAATATTGGTCCAAATCTGTGTAATAAACAAGGAATAAGTAGTCAGCTTGAAATGGAGAACACAGAGCCAGAGTTTAACCATAAGAACTGTTTTTAAATATGTTGACAAATATGTTCAATCATTCGATTGTGGACTTGTTTTTCAAAGTTTTCTAACTGACATAACAGAAAAGAACAGAAAATAACACGTCCCTCCTCCAGAAATAAGTGGAGAAAACAGAAAACAAAAATCAGTAAGATTTAAATTGTAATGATAAACTTTTTAACAGTTATTTACTTTTCTATAAAGTGAGAACGGATGATTATAGGATGCTGTTATATTTCATAGCACAAATCATACTGTTTTATTGATCCAAGAAGAAATGGAAGTCTTCATTGTTGGGGGTCACCATCACTTTTTTTCATGGCCCTTATTTAAAATGCAGCACAGAAACTGGCTGTTTTTCTAGCACTTTCCCAGAAGTCAGCCACAAAGGAAAAACTCAACTGTTCTCAACGGATTTTACCCCAGAAGATTTGTCAGTAAAAGAGGGCCCTAATAGTATTTCCCTGAAAATCCTTGTCAAATCTACTCATTCAATTAGATGAAGGAGGTCTGGGGGGGTGAGGATGAGGGTATAAAAGAAAGTAACAGAGTATGTCAGCTAGCACCCACTGTGAGCTTCTCAGCAGAGAGAAAATCTCCTCCTCCTCCTGTTAACATATGCAAGCTCCTAATTAATGGTACTCTGAAGCCACCAATCACTCTCTGCTTTATAAATATCATGTGTAATTCATGTATTCACTCAACACTTTTTAAAACCTCCTTCTGTGTTCCATGTGGTAGTTTAAGCACACCCATAAATAAGACTGTTGATGTGTCTAACTTCCTGGTGTTTAGAATCCCTGATGACAAGCTTTCTCTGAATTATCATGCCACCTCTCAGTGAAAAATATTTACCATATGAAATAATGAAATTAGTATGATGAAAAGATTTGTTAGAGTTAATTCTGTGGTTCCTTTTCCTGCTTGTCCTTTAAATGGTAAGCCAGAATATTGAGTAACGATTTCTTTGTACCAAAATCTGATACCTATGTACCATTTGGACCAGATCAAAATGAGAATGTTTTCTGTGATACTAAAACGATGGAATCAGGTTTTGACTCCCTGAGGTGGATAACATGTATCTGGTGAGATAAAAGCTAATCTTATTGCATAAATAGTGGTTTATTTGATGGCAGTTGGAAGGAAGCTGATAGCTGACAAAGAAAGGGTTGGAAGATCAGTATCACTGAATTAGCCTATGATTGCTATGATCTTAAAATCATAGTATAAATAACTAAATGTCTTGAAAGTACTAATAACAAAGTGTTAACAATTTGTTTTATTATGTTTATCTAATAGCAGAGTAGCCTGGCGGGCTACAGTCCATGGGGTACAGAGCTGGACATGACTGAGTGACTAACAGCACACACACCACTTGCCCGAATTCCAGTTACATTAAACTGCTGAGTTCATTGATTTTTAAAATATTCTTAAGTGGAAGAAATCTTTGTAAGAAGTTTTAGCTCTCTAGTGCATAATACAAAAAAAAATATGTATCATATTTGATATCCATATTCTCCTGAAGGTAGATATGATTTTACTTTTTCCATTGGAAAAAAGTCTTTATAGGTATTTGGAACACTCTGTCCAAGAAAATACTGCCTTTCCTGTGAGACAGGGAGAATTGCAGACCATCTCACTTCTGATGAGCTCTAATATATATTTTTGAAGGTAATACTCATTTCTATTCTATCAGTGCTAATACAACCAGATAACCCATTTATGCAATTTTCTACTTTTCTACAAGATGGGTGAGTAAGCTTAATGTATAAAAGATGACAAAATGAAATATAGAAGTCTGGACAGAACAGAATAACCATACAATTACTAGCATCTGTCAATCTTTCCCTATCATTTGTCATTCACTCTGCTACTAAATCACATAGCTGAAATTATATGTCATAGAATAAATGTGATAGAAAGCTACTTTCCAGCTTTTCTTAAATGAAGAATCAATGAAACATGCATTGAGAAAAAAATACAACTGGTATTGCTGAAGATGCTTGTCATGTTTGCATCTTTAGGGTGGAGGAGCATGTACTCTTCAAAGTAGCACTTGTTAAGAACATAGTACATAAGGAGAATAATTTCCAGTTCCTTAGAAAAATGTCTTGTCATCTGTTCAGATAAATGCACAGTTTCTAATGCCAAATCATATGATTATTAATACATTTGCTCTAGCATATTTGTATTTTTTATTCTGACATACCAGAATATTAACAATAATTTAGCAGATTTTTAAACATATTTTGACATTGCTATTCCTGAAAGTTAATTTTTTTTAAGTTAGACACATTTATCTTGGGAACACTAGAAAGTTTGAAAATACCAAATAATAGTGTTATTATTACAAAATATAGTGTATTTTATAATATTAACCAAACCCTTACTATGTCTATAGGGCTTGCCAGGTGGTTCAGTGGTAAAAAATCCACTTGTCAATGCTGGAGACCCTGGTTTGATTCCTGGTTTGGGAAAAAGTGAAAGTCGCTCAGTCGTGTCCGACTCTTTGCGACCCCATGGACTGTAGCCTACCAGTCTATAGGGCTTGCCAGGTGGTTCAGTGCTAAAAAATCCACTTGTCAATGCTGGAGACCCTGGTTTGATTCCTGGTTTGGGAAGATCCCCTATAGTAGCAAGTGGCAACCCACTCCAGTATTCTTGCCTGGAAAATTTCACAGACAGAGGATTCTGGCGAGCTATTGTCTATGGGGTCACAAAGAGTCAGACATGACTGAACATATGTACACTATGACTATAATCACCTTGGCATGTGTTTTTGAATTATCTTTATATGTATTCTCTGTTTCCTAGCATTCAAAATTGGTAAATTGATAAACAGAGGCACTGTGAAGAATGACTTGTTTTTATAACTATCAAAAGAGCTATGTACAGATATGTGTTGATAAATATCAAAAGAAAGAAAGAAACAAACAAAAAGCCCTGATTAGTAGCACCAGCTGATTACTGTAATGTATCCTCCCACAGTGATGGGTCTTCAGCTATCAATCTAATATCATGATGGTGGAGAGGGAAAGACATGGGCAATTGGTCCTATCTTTGAGCACACCACTGGACTCATTTAAGAAAAAGTAGCATATCCTCTATGGGGTCGCACAGAGTTGGACATGACTGAAGCGACTTAGCAACAGCAGCAGCATATCATAGGCTTGCGTAGCTCATCACTTTTTAAATACTAACCAAATCTCTCTCTCTCATAGAGATTTCTTAAGTGGTACCCCTATTTGCCATGCATGTCACGAGAAACAGGCCACTTTTCTCTTAATGCCTAGTTTAGGCAAGGAGGGTACATCTCATTTGCTCACTAGGGATTTGAGGACAAAACCTAACAAGAATTTTAAAAGGAACATTTTCTGACCAATGCTCTGTGATTTTCTAGGGAAAGTCTGGCAGTGGAGGGAGGTTGTTTTCAGAAATTACTAACCAGTGTGAAACAGAACATGTACCTGCCATATTCTTCCTCCCCCTGCTGCTAAGTCTCTTCAGTCGTGTCCAACTCTATGCGACTCCATAGACTGCAGCCCACCAGGCTCCCTTGTCCCTGAGATTCTCCAGGCAAGAACACTGGAGTGGGTTGCCATTTCCTTCTCCAGTACATGAAAGTGAAAAGTGAAAGTGAAGTTGCTCAGTCATGTCTGACTCTTAGCGACCCCATGGACTGCAGTCTACCAGGCTCCTCCATCCATGGGATTTTTCAGGCAAGAGTACTGGAGTGGGGTGCCATTGCCTTCTCCTTCCTTCCCCTACTATTCCTTATATTAAGCATTTTATTTAATATCACTACATTTTAATTTTCATATCTCAAAAAAAGAAAATAATTATACCCACACTAAAAATCAAAAGATGATTTTGAGGTGAATGTTATGAGTTAATTAGGGAAGTACACTTCTAAGTAGAAAATATTAAACAGATATGAGGAAGATTTATTACTGGACCATTTTTGGCAGAGTCCTTTATAAAAGACCTTGAAGTATCTTTATGATGATACAAATAACCAGCAAGTTTATAGGAAGCAATGAATCAAATTAGTATCTTCTTCTCATTCATTTGTTTTTATTGTTGTTATTCAATTGCTAAGTCATGTCCAACTCTTTGCAACCCCACGGACTGAATTATACCATGCTTCCCTGTCCTTTACTGTCTCCTATAGTTTGCTCAAACTCATGTCCATTGAGTCGGTGATGCCATCTAACCATCCCGTCCTCTATTGTCCCATTTTCTTTTTGCCTTCAAACTTTCCCAACACTAGGGTCTTTTCCAGTGAGTTGGCTCTTCCCATCAGGTGGCCAAAGATTGGACCTTCAGCTTCAGCATCAATCCTTCCAATGAATATTCAGGGTTGATTTCTTTTAGGACTAACTGGTTTGATCTCCTTGCTGTCCAAGGGATTCTCAAGATTTTGTAGCTAATCAAAGAGCAATTAAATGATCTCAGTTTAGTTCAGTCTCTCAGTTGTGTCCAATTCTTCGCGACCCATTGACTGCAGCATGCCCCGCTTCCCTGTCTGTCCATCACCATCTCTTGGAGCTTGCTCAATTAAGTCATTTAAAAATAATTAAATATAAATTCTAGAGATAAAATAAGCCACAGAAAAATTTAAGAAGAGGTAGCTTATTTTCTTTTTGTTTTGGGGTTTTGTTTTCTTAATAGGTTTTGACTTCTTGGTCATTCATGCCACGTTGCATGGATTTTCTTTTTTTTATTATCTCTAATTTTATGGGGAAAATCATGTTTTTTATTGAATTATAGCTATTATCATAAATATGGTCCTTTTATTGAAAATTTGTTTATATACCTTTCATATTAAAGAGTAACAAACTTGTATGCAATCTCCAATCCACTTACAGACATACTCTGTTATCTTTTCTGCTTTAAATGAATGAAAGATGTTCTTCTAGAATTTTTTCCTTTGCTTGCTTAGCACACAATTAACCATGTGAAGAGTCTTTTAATTATAGCAGAATATGTCTATGTCAAAATTCATTTTAAATAATAAAATCAAAAGAACAAATGCAATCAAATTATGACCTAATTAGACCTGACATCAGTGGAAAGCAAAACATATTGTTCTCAATTTAAAGAAATCCATTAAAATATATGAATAATAAGGTTGGATAAACTAATCATTAGTTAAGAGACAAATCATTATTATATATCAGTAGTTATTCTCTCAGTTCTTATATAATTCTATGTAGTCTCTGTTTTTAGGTTTTGTAGCTGTCTCAGCCTTCTCCGTAGTTCTCTGCATGTTGGTATGGCTCAGGCTCAGAGAAAATTGTTTCTCTACCCACACAGAGTGAGAGTGAGCCACCAGGCAACCTTGCCTGGAGGTTAAAGTGTCTGCCTGGAATGTGGGAGACCCAGGTTCGATCCCTGGGTCGGGAAGATCCCCTGGAGAAGGAAATGGCAACCCATTCCAGTACTCTTTCCTGGAGAATCCCATGGAGGGAGGAGCCTGGTAGGCTACAGTCCATGGGGTCGCAAAGAGCCGGACATGACTGAGCGACTTCACTTCACTTCACCCACACATACCATTATTTTTCTCATCCAGCTCTGTGGCATTAAAAGGCATCAATATGCTGATTTCATTGTGTGTGTTTGTGTACATGCATGAAGTGGGTGCCTGTGTAGATAATTTTCTCAGTGGAAACCTTTCCTTTGAGCTAGCAACTTGGCCGTTCCCTTTGGATGTTCCCACAAAAATATTAATAAATTCAAAATGGCACTCTTGATTCCATAACCCTTTTCATTCTTAATGGCACCAGCAAATATTCTTTCTCAAAATAAAATGCACACCTGTGGCTGATTCATGCTGATGTATGGCAAAACCCACCACAATATTGTAAAGTAATTATCCTCCAATTAAAATAAATAGGTTAATTAAAAAATAAAATGCTTAGCTGTACTGATTTTCTATACCCACCTTCCAATTTTTGGGGCATGTGTGAAATCTTTTGCTCATCTTCTCTTGGGAATAATGTGTGATTCTTAACTTTTGATCAAGTTAAGTGCTGCTGCTGCTAAGTCGCTTCAGTCATGTCTGACTCTGTGTGACCCCATAGAGGGCAGCCTACCAGGCTCCCCCGTCCCTGGGATTCTCAAACACCCGTAAACTTACTTGCCTGGTGTCAATCACAACTTCCTGCATAGAATTCACACAGCATGAAGACATGTTATTGAAAACTAATTTTGAAAGATTGAAAATATTGGCTTATTCTCAATAAAAAAATATTTCAGCAGGTAGAGTATTAACCACTGTAGTCATCCACACTTGAATCAGCAGCCTGTTGATAAATATCTGGGGCTGCCTTTCAATGCCCAAGGTATTGAAATATTGCAATAACTGTAGCAAACTGTTATTGGATTCCTAGGTCCTCACAAACATAACTCATGCAGAGGTTTTTTTCCTTTGGAATATTGATAACGTTGAGACCAGGAAATATGACATTTCATTTTTCTTGGTATAATGGTTGTCAATTGGTGATTCTTTATTATATTTCATTATGAAACAGCAAAGTAAAGCATAGGAAATATCTTTTCTCTTTCAAAAGCTTATAATAAGAAAACAAATAAGGATTAGAGTAAAAACTTCTTTATCCAAATGTACTGAAAACAGTGGGATGCCCTTTTATGCTAACTATGTCTAGGAAAGAATTGAAAGGCTTACTGAGCCAGAAACATAAATGGCCTTGATAGCTCTAGAGTTGAAAACCTTTATTTACATTCACTCAGTGTGAATGTGAGCTTCCATATGGTCAAACCTATGGCTTATGAGTCTGTGGGGAGGGTTATTATGTTATCTGGCTTTTCTCACACAAATTATATTCTGATGGTAACCATTAGCTCTCTCATAGTTTTCTTTCTTTTATGAGCCTTCCCAAACTTTTCTCTCTCTTGGCCTACAAGCAGATTTCTTCCTCTACTAGGCTGGTTCACCATGATCAACTCTGAACACAAGGTCCTTTCTTTTCTAATACAGAAAAGTAGTGCTTTGCTAAGGCATTTCTTCGGAAGGATTTAGCTGTTTGAAATTTAGATACAGGAAAGAAAGAATCAAAGTACACGTTTGGCTTAAGTTAGAGGGTTTTATTGCTTAGTTATATTGGTGATGATGAATGATAATAGTTCTAGTCATTTTTCTCATATGACATGAAAATATATTTTCCAATGTCTGCTTTCACATTTATTTCAATAGTCCAAATTCTCACTTACTAATATGGCCTCCAACTTATGGGCTCTTGCATTCTAACCAATGGGGCTGAATAAAAGTAAAACTGATAAGATACTACAAAGCACCTAATCATTTTCCACATTAACTCAGTCATTTATTCAATCAATGCATATTTCCAGATACCATATCTATAAGGTATACTAACTACTTTCAGCAGAAAGGGAAATTTAAACATGTCTGGTGAACTGATAAACAGATCTTCCTGTAGTTGGTTTGCATGAAAACATTTATTTTGAAGATGGTGAATGAGGAGATTTTATGGATACTGGCATCTGGTGACTGAGCCTAGGAAGGAGTTGGTGCAGAATAGCGTATTGTCCTCCCTTACCTTGTGGCATGAACTGGGTTTGAGGTCTGAGGAAACAGAGATGAAGAAGAAACTGCATAACCTATTTTCATATAACCTCATACTTGACACTGAGAGACAGCCTAAACTCACGTTTTCAGATAATATAAAATGACACAGAGTGGGAGAGGAGGGTTTTGCTCTCTGTTCCACACATGTAATACAGTATTAAGATTATCATGACATGTGTGATTTCATGGTGATTTCCAGTGATTAGAACAGAGTCAGAGACCAGAATGTTCAATGTCAATGAAGATTCCTGACCTCCACCAAGTACTCAGCAGTTGCTCACCTTAGTAATAGCAGTTTCCACTATTATCAGGTATACAATATGAGACATTACTTGGAGTCTCCCAGAAAAGCCTGGATATACTTTCATGTCACTGAAATACTACATGAGCAGAAGTAGGAAAGAACAAATGGAAAATCTGATAATTTAACCTCACTTCAACCTGCAGATTGCTGAAGCGTAACAAAGAGAGGTCTCACTTTCTAGAGGCAACTTAGATTTTAGGTATTGAGCAAAGAAAAGGCATACCTACATGACATGAGGCCAAGGTACTCATTTAGTAGGGGCAGGGGGCAGGGCAAATATAGAAAGGGTTAAAACCTATTAGTGGATGCTATTATAATTCAGAAAGAGAGAGTGATATGTGAGCACAGAGGATAAATATATAATCTATACTTAGGAAAGATATAGGCAAAAAAATTAGAGAAAGCATAAAAAGCACTGCAGCCAAAGGATTAGCAAGGCATTCTAAGGTATAGTCATGGATGTGCAAAAGCTTGGTAGTGTATGAAGCAGATTTTTAATTAGGGCATAAGTGATAGATAGGTAGATAGATAGATCAATAAATAGAGCAGAGAGATAGTAAGATAGAGAGATTGATAGATGTGAATTTAGAAGACAAATAAGGCTCACGTCATAAAAATATCTTGTATTCGTTACTGGTGTCAGGTCCTGCAAAGCTAGTGACCACATCTCTCCTCTTCACTGCAATACTTCAAACAGCATCCCTGTTACTGATAAGCAGCAGAAATCTAACAAATAGTTGTTGACTAAATAGATAACTATATAGTAGGGTGATTGAAGTTTATCTTATACCCAATGTAAACCACTGGATAATAGCAGGCAGGGGAGAAGTCTTGTGATGGGAAGAAAATACACAGAGTAATAGTTAAAAGTTTCTTTTATAGGTGATAGAATTGAGCATATTTATGTACTAGAAAGAAAAATCCAATAAGGAGAGAGAAGATGAATATTTAAGACAAGAGACAATTGTTACAGTAAGTATATAAGAGGAGTGAAGAAATATATCTAAAATAATGGATGGAGGAGTTTGCCATGGACAGAGAGAAGGATACCTCCTCCACTTGAGAGGGAAAAGAAAAAAGGTGGCAGTGAGCATGGAGGCTGATCTTATGACTGGAGAGATGAGATTGGGGCAAGACAGGAAGCTGAGAATGAACCCTCTTATGTATTCTATTTTCTCTATGAAAAAGATGAAATAATCTTCTCAGAAGTTCAAGAAAAGGTAAAAAACAAACAAACAAACAAACAAACAGAAAAGTCAGAAGATTAACCTGATCAGAATCAGGTTGATGGATGGGGAGAAGTTACTGAATATCTTGGCTAAAGCTAGAAATAAGATCAGTGCTGGACATTGTCTGAGTGTATTATTTATCTTCTCTAAGTTTTATTTATAAAGAAGTAAATGAAAAGGAAGTGAATCATTGTGTAGGGAACACACATAGGATGCAGAGCAAGCTTTTTATTTGGAGCTTATTTTGTGTAGATTAGTATGTATAAGACAATGGGAGTTCAAATAGTATAAAGAAATATCTCCCTTGACATCTTACATGAGTATGACTTACACCTTCCCCAAGTTAGCTTTGAGTTCTTTGAAAAAAGGGGTTTGTAATTTATCTAAACATCATTGCACCTAGCCTGCAACCTCACTGCTTTGAACATATACTCATTTTTGTTTCTAATTCCTTAATAAAGGAAGAAGAGTGATGTAGTTAATGGTGGTGGTGGTGGTTTAGTCGCTAAGTCGTGTCTGACTCTTGCGACCCCATGGACTGGAGCCTGCCAGACTCCTCTGTCCATGGGATTCTCCAGGCAAGATACTGAAGTGGGTTGCCATTTCCTTCTCCAGATGTAGTAATAAATGCTGTCTAAGATCTCTTTCAGGTCTAGCAATATTCTTAGTCAGGGTGCTTTTCTTCTTTTCTTATTCTTGTTTCTTTTTCTTATTTTTTCCCTTTTTTAGAAGAATAAATGTATGAAATTAATGATAATGATATAAGGCATTGAGATATGTCTTACTGTGCCTCTATGGAAAAGACTAATTCAAGGTCACAATGTTTTGTACCACATGATACCATCTTAGCCATTAAATGAGAAGCAGGCACTGAACTCAAGGGTAACCATCCAAAAGCCACTCAGGAACCCTTAACTTATTATTTGGCCTCAAATTACAAGCATGTTCTAAATCTAAATATTCTAACTATCATCTCTTACAAGCCAGAACTACTGATAGAAAGGAAAAAATAGGTTTGGGAACTAAGTCTCAAAATATTTCTTAAAAGAGTTGTAAAGAATCACTGGTTCTATGATGGAACAAACACAAAATTGAATATGTAAGAGAGAAAAAGGTATAAATAAGCAGAAAAATCCATATGGAAGATAAAATAGGATGAAATGCCAGTGTGAACTAGAGAATGTGAAGAAGACCCTGTGCAGTCTATATGAAACAAATTTCTAGACTATGTTCCTCTGTTAATAGCATCTCATTTCCTTTGTATTTGTGAATATCATGACATTTAAAGGCATAGTCTACAGAAACAAGTTTCTTGGGTTTGAATAAAAGCTCTATTATTCACTAAACATGTGCTCATTGGAAAGATAAACTTTCTGGAATCAGTATCATATTCATAACAGAGAAATAATAATTGTTATGATGGTTAAATTAATTAATAGAAAACATAACTGAGTCCCTGGGTAGAGCTTTTGCTAAAATCTGGGCATCTCTATCTTCAGTTTCCACAAGTAACTCTGGAATATTTTAAGTACTATGGTCTGAATGTTTGCATCACCATCCCACCCCCTCACAGGTTGTAATCCTGATGCCCACTGTAATGGAGTTAGGAGGTGGGACTTTTGGGAGGTGATAGGGTCACGAAAATGGAGCTATAATGAATGGGATTAATGCTCTTATAAAAGAGATCCCACAGAACATCCAAGTCCCTTCTGGCATGAGAAGTCTAAAATTCAGAAAAGGGCCTCACCAAACCGTACTGGCACCCTGAACTCTACTCCTAGCCCCTATACCTATGAGAAATTCTGTTGTTTGAGCCTACACAGTCTGTGGTTTTTTGTTATAGCAAACATATTATATATTTGCTCAAACTAGCTTGTGCTTAGCGTTATGTATTTGCCAAAGGTGGACCTCCTTGGTGGCTCAGACGGTCAAGAACCCGCCTGCCAGTCCAGGAGACATAGGTGACATGGGTTCATTACCTGGGTCGGGAAGATCCCCTGGAGAAGGAAATGGCAACCCACTCCAGTATGCTTGCCTGGAGAATTCCATGGACAAAGGAGTCTGGTAGGCTACACTCCATGGGGTCACAAAGAGTTGAACATGACTGAGCGATGGATACAACACAACATTTGCCAAAGGCAGAGGTGGGTTGTGGCTGACTCTGAGTAATAAATCTGGGTAGTTTAAAATTTTTCAAGTATGTAATTAGAAAAAAAAATGTAAGGTGGCAGGATAAACAGATGGGATATCTCTACTACTCTATCTGTCTTGCAGAAAGATGCAAGAAAAGAGAAGACAGCTGTGGAAAGAAACCATTCTCCTAAAAGACATGTTTTAGGCACCAGATTATTAAGACAGATAAACTCTAGACTGGTGTGCTAGCAAGCTAGTGAAAACCTAGAGGTGCTTTTGAAGCCAGTAACTAACTGGGGTGTGGTAAGTAAGGGCTTTGACCCCAGTGCTTCACGTTTCAGAGCAGTGCCTCCTTAAATGAGCACAGTCAACATCTAATGACCATGAGTAAGTACTCTAAATGCTTCAATTTAGATTTCAACAAATGCCAGAGGTAACGATTAGGTTGAAAGTACCATTAAAGAATTAGAGGAGTGGAGGAACTATTACTTTATATTTTGTATTAAATTTTATTTCTTAAGTTTAAAAAATTGTTATGGAAATCAGAGAATTGTCCCCTATGGTTACATACTGATATTTAAGTGTTCTTATCCAGTTAACACAGTAGGCTTGTCCTTTACTGGCCTTCAATTTCTTTGGGGTACAATCATAATGAAATGATTAATGTAGTTATCAGATGCTGTTTCACTCAATAACAAGTAGTTGCCACATAGCAAATGTTATAAAATATTCATATTCAATGAATAAATATAACCATTATTTACCTTGTTACATTTGAAAGAGTAATAGTGTTCATTAATTCCCTACTCAACAAGTATTAACTTTGTTTTAGACATCGCATACTGGATATATGTGGGAAAATAGAGAGATGTGACGATGAAAATCATAGTCTCTGCCCTAAAAGAGAAACTCAGATGGTAGTAAAACAAAAAAGACTCTTTCTCAACTATGCCTCACTCAAAAATTCACAGCTGAGAATAGCAGCTAGGCAACATCAATAGAAATCTCCATTCACCTAAGGGCATTTACTCCTACTGCATAAATTCTGCCAAGGTGGAGACAGTCGGGCTTTGCAAATTAAAACCTTTTAAAAAATAATTTCATATTAGCATGATTTAGAAATACATAAGTAACATTTAAAAAATCAATTAAAAAAGAGTCCAAGGTTCTCTGTACAGTAATGGAATGCATAATGTGAGTTTTGATAGAGGTAATACTAAAAATTAGGTACTTTAAGGAGTCTTGATTTCCTTAACATGAAAAATTTTTGGGAAACTGAAATTAAACTGCCTTGGAGGAGGCATACTGGCCCTTTGGTAGAAGATCACGTTTTTAAAAAAGCTTAGAAACATATCTGCTAACAAAAGAATTGTACACAGTGAATTTATATTTTCTTACATCATCAATCCTAAGTCTGACTGTATTATACGTTCACAAATATTATTATGAAATGACATCTGCCATATTTCTTTTACTTATCTAGTTATCTGACTCTTAAAGTCTGCTATCACCCTCCAGTCATTCACTCAAAGTCTTGTTGCATTTAAATACAAAAAAGTAAGGAGCCCCAATGAGAAGGAAAATCATCAAAATAATATGAATTCTTAGAATATTTATAACATTTATATTATTTCACTCTGAAAATCCCAGTAATGCAAAATGGAAAATATTTTTAACCACATAAAGATTTTATTTTAAAGCCATCAGTCTCTTTCAAGGGATTTAAATTAAATAGAAAGAAGAGAGGAGTTTGAAATCTATTGCACTCATGTCAAGGTTGATAAAAAAAAAAAAAGCAAATTTGCATAATTCTTGACCTTTTATGGGTGAGATGTGACCAACTAGGGGAAATTGAGTTGAGTGATGAAATGTGACCTATTCCAGATGCCGCTGCATGTGTGTGTAGATCAAGCACAGATCCAGGGAGACTGAAGGAGCATGGGTGAAATCCAGAGTTGAACAGAAGGGTTTAAAGGTTTAATTTGAAAGAGATTCAGGAGTAAATAAAAAACAGGGTAAATTATGAAAGTCAGTATTTAAATTAACTTGCAAAAATAGAATGCACTTTTAACCCCTTACTTCAAAGCAAATGAAATGAGGTATTAAAAATTGTAGTTTTATTTTCAATCTTATGCCTACTACTGTGGCCCTTCTATGACAAGATGAAAAGCATTTCTCAAACAATTTTTCTTAGGCTCCAAATGCAGATAAGTAAATTGAGGCTCTGGCAATTAAATAATTTATTTAAAGACACACATCAAATTAAATAAAAGTTCCTACTTAAGTCCTTTGACTATAAATATTATCTTCTCTATAGGATAGTACCATTATACTCAAAAGATTTTAAGTAGTCCGTTTAATTCCAGCAAACCATTAAAATGAAAAAGACCATTTATTTCTGCCTGCATAAGAAGATTGCTATACAATTCAGAAATGCTTTAATAAACCCAAATATACAAGAAAATGATCAATATAGAATAGAGCAGAAAAATCCAAATTGGCTGTCAGTTCCCACCTCATTTTCTAGACTCAGAAATACATCACTGAACAGTCATGTTTCTTAGTTTATACTTGTATTTTATTTATATTGTATTCTTGTGTTTATATCGTATTCTTCAAAATCATCCTGGAGAAAGAAAGTGACTTGGGGATTGTTTCAATCATCTTCATGTAATCCAACTCTGCATATCATTTCTGTGAGATGAAACAATATGAGGCCATACAAAATTTTAATTTGTCTTCATCATGACCTAGTTTGTAGATAAAAGTTCAATAAAAATAGTGATATTGGGTCCACATGGAAGTTTCACTCTTAATTATGCATGCACCTATTATCCTTGTATATGTTTTAAGATGGGAAGCAACAGAAATTGTACAACAACCATTTGAAAACAGCAGGATGATTCCCAGAGCAACTACCCGACACCTGCTGCTTGTGATCATTATCTGAATTAAGATTCAACACATGGTTGGTTACCTAGACTATTATGAGTTATTTACAATTTTAAGGAAATTTGCCATGCTAAAATGTTACTAATTTCATTTTAGAAAAGTAGAAACATACAATGCAAAAGGACCCTTTAACTAAGAATTAACATACTGTGGTTCCTTTGAGACATGTTGTCTCAGCTCCCAGATGCATTATTAATTTAATAACAGTTGCTTTTGAGTGTGAAATATATTTACTGTTAGCACACATTGACTGAAATTTGTTTCTCAGACTCAGAAATTCTTCATTTTAAAAATATGTAGATTTTATTCTTTATAGAATTAAGGAACAATGTAGTACGTGTCTATGAAAATAAGCAACAGAGATTTATAGCAGATACTGTTACACAGATTTCACTGTTCTACACCCTCATTCCCTTTTTCTGTGATGACGTATATGCACTGTGGCCACGTGATAACATTTTGACTTATGAGATTTTCGACTTAGAAGTATCTCTGGATTTGACATACTCAGCCAAAAGCCTTTCTGCACCACCTTCTTCTTCCTAGGAGCTTCCCTGGTTCAGATGGTAAAGCATCTGCTTGCAATATGGGAGGCCTGGGTTCGATCCCTGGATTGGGAAGATCTCCTGGAGAAGGAAATGGCAACCCACTCCAGTACTCTTGCTGAGAAAATCCCATGGACAGAGGAGTCTGGTAGGCTACAGTCCACAGGGTTGTAAAAAGATTTTTATTATAAAAATGTTAAAAGTTGTATATATCTAAAAAGTTCCCAGCTGTGAATTAATAGGTGGGATAGTGTTTCCTTAAGAGTAAATTGAGAAATTGCCTCCTCTGCTTAAGAAAATATTCCCAGAGATATTTGCTTTCTACTTAGAGTCCCAGTGGGATAGCATTTCCTTTCTTTCTTCTACCAATACCACAGAAAAGGAAGAGAAGAATGAGAAGGAATAGGATGCCCCTTCCAGAAACCTTGAGTGACAGTAAGGCAAACAAGGGTCATCACTTTAATTAGCTTTAATAATCCAAAGCAGAGTGTGAGATACCCTCCTGAAACAACAGTTGTCAGCCGCTGAAAAGATGTTAGTGAAAATTCTGCTGTGTCAAAAGTCTTGCTGCATGATTGAAGTTTTTGTTAAGGAGTTCGGGAAGTTAGAGGCTGCTGAGTAATGTATGAGAGGCAATCAAAACAGGACATGAAATCAGATGCTTTGTTTTTTGTTTTCAGCTAAAAGCAGCTTTTTAAATGGCATAGTCTTAGTATATTATGGTAGCTTTATTAGCACACCATATGCTCAATACTTTTAATGATAAAAGAGAATATTGAAAGAGAATACGAATCATTAATAAATGCCCAGTAAAGAATGAATTTGTCCCACTTCACCCAACTCACATGCTTGTTCAGAGGTTTCGAAGAGTTGAAAACCAGTAATTCAACCACTGAAACTCTAAGGTCTCAATTCATAATCTTCCACTTTGCTGGATCAGGTAAGTCATGAAATCCTTTGACCCTTTATTCACATTGTAAGTTTAAATTTTATCAACTGCTTTATCATCCAGAAATATGACTGATTAGTTATTTTAAATAATGTTAGCTTTAGATTTTCACTGGACTCTATCCTTTGTACTTCAGCAGTATCACATGTTCTAAATTGTTCCTTTGGCATATTGATTTGAATTTTCATTGTTTGACTTGAACTCTTAAAGAGTGTACATTTAAAAATCTATTCTTTGGAAAGCTAAGCATGAGTATTTTCTCTTCTGGTATCAATTAATAAATGGATTGGGCTACAGGAGATTTAGCAACAAAGGAGATTCTCATAGACTTTAACTGGAAATTTAGTAGGTATATTCCTTTTGGAGGTCTGATATGCATGAAGACTGCAAAACCTAGATCAGAGGTTTTCCCTACATAAGGCAAATTCTACCCATTTCTGGGTTACTCTTGTATTCTCCTTTTGGAAGCTCCCCCTCTTCTTCAAAAACAAAAACCAAATTACTTGTTTGTGCTTCTAGTTCCTGAGAGTAGGCATATAGTCCACTGTGGTCAATCTGAATACTTTTGGTAGGTAGTAATATGTAAGCTACCTCTTGCTACTAAAATCTCAGATGTTGAAGACAATGGAAGCCCAGAGTGACCTGACACAGTATCCTAGCACACATAGTAAGTTTGAGAATGAAATCAATAGACAAAATCTGAGCCAAGGGATGAAGTAAAAAAAGATAAATTATATTTTTTGTTCTCCTGGATTGAGCCATGTCTGGAGCAAGTTTTCATCTTGGACTTTGTAGTTAAATGGGCCATTACGTTCCTTTTGTTTTGGCTAATTTGATTTTGGTTTCTATGATTTGCAACCATAATAAACTTGAAAAATACACTGCCTCATCCTCAATTTGTAAGGTAATCACAGAGGACATTTTAAAAACTAGATCATAGGGACTATTTTGATCTCATATTTATCTGAAAGTCAACAGCCAGTGGTAGAAAGAAACTACTCCAAAAATATGTTCCTCTGTTGTCTCTGCACAAAGCGAAGGAAACAGATCAAATCCAAATTTGGGAAGAGTGATATGGATTAGTAAGAATTAATCTGATTTTACTTATGTGGTCATCCCTACTTTATAAATTCCATGTAAGAACTGTCCTTAAATAAATTATTCATTATCAATCGTTACATTTTCCTGCTATTAAGAAGTGATGTTTACTTTTATAGCCAAGGGATGTGTAATATTTGGTTGAAGTCAGAATTCTAGAGCTTACTACATGTGGAGCAGTGTGGGGAGAGAAAAAAATAGCCAAGATGGCATGTTCACGCTTTCTGACCCCACATTTTGTAAATAATGACTATAACAGCTGAGATCTTTTAAAGCACTGCACATGCACGTCACAAGGTACTTGCTTGCTTGTGAGCTACTTTGTGCTATATTGGAGTTTCAGAGTTCTTACCCAGCAGGGATATCAGAGTTCTAACTCATAAATCAAAATGGATTAACCTTGCTGCTAGTTAGGTGGACATCTCTGTTTCCTTCCACTTTCCTAGAGAAGCCCCAGATAGTAAACTGTAGCCTTTCTACATTTACGTTTGTGAATGTTTTATAATTTCAGCATGGCTCTTGCCCACTGTCACATATAGAGTTGAAACAGGAGAAGAACAAGTTCAAAAGCCCAAAAGGTATCCACCAATCATTCCCTCAAGCCATGAGGGCCATGACTACAGCTCAGCAGGCTCTCCGCAGTGGTATGGTGTCTGAAAAGACTTCAGTTCAGTTCAGTCACACATTCCTGCCAGACTCTTTACAACTCCATGGACTGCAGCACAACAAGATTCCCTGTCCATCACCAACCCCCAGAGCTTGCTCAAACTCATGTCCATCGAGTAGGTGATGCCATCCAATCATCTCGTCCTCTGTTATCTCCTTCTTCTCCTGCCTTCAATCTTTCCCAGCATCGAGGTCTTCTCTAATGAATCGTTTCTTCACATCAGATGGCCAAAGTATTGAAGTTTCAGCTTTAGCATCAGTCCTTCCAGTGAATAATTAGGACTGATTTCTTTTAGGATGGACTGGTTTGATCTCCTTGTAGTCCAAGGGACTCTCAACAGCCTTCTCCAACACCACAGTTCAAAAGCATCACTTCTTCGGTGCTCAGCTTTCTTTATGGTCCAACTCTCACATCCATACATGACTACTGGAAAAACCATAGCTTTGACTAGATAGACTTTTGTTGGCAAAGTAATGTCTCTGCTTTTTAATAATGCTGTCTGGGTTGGTCATAGCTTTTATTGAAGGAACAAGTGTCTTTTAATTTCATAATTTCATGGTTGCAGTCACAATTCCAGTGATTTTGGGGCCCAAGAAAATAAAGTCTCCCACTATTTCCATTGTTTCCCCATCTATTTGCCATGAAGAAATGGGACTGGATGCCATGATCTTAGTTTTTTAAATGTTGAGTTTTAAGCCAACTTTTCACTCTCCTCTTTCATCTTCATCAAAAAGCTCTTTAGTTCCTCTTCTCTTTTTGCCATAGCGTGGTGTCATCTGCATATCTGAGGTTATTGATATTTCTCCCAGAAATCTAGATTTCAGCTGTGATTCATCCTGCCTGGCATTTCACATGATGTACTCTGCATATAAATAAGCAGGGTGACAATGTACAAACTTGATGTACTCTTTTCCCAATTTGGAACCAGTCCATTGTTCCATGTCCACTTATAGCTGTTGCTTCTTGACCTTGATTTCTCAGGAGGAAGGTGAGGTAGTCTGGTATTCCCATATCTTGAAAAATTTTCCAGTTAGTTGTGGTCCATACAGTCAAAGGCTTTAGGGTAGTCAATGAAGCAGAAGTTTTTCTGGAATTCTCTTGCTTTTTGGAGGATCCAGTGGATGCTGGCAATTTGATTTCTGGTTCCTATGCCTTTTCTAAATCCAGCTTGTACATCTGGAACTTCTCGGTTCATGTACTGTTGAAGCCTAGCTTAGTGAATTTTGAGCACTATTTTGCTGGCATGTGAGATAAGTGCAATTGTGCGGTCGTTAGAACATTGTTTGGTATTGCCTTTAGGACTGAAATGAAAACTGACCTTTTCCAGCCCTGTGGCCCTGCTATGTTTTCCAGATTGCTGACATATTGAGTGCAGCACTTTAGCAACATTATCTTTTATGATTTGAAATAGCTCAGGTAGAATTATATCACCTCCACTAGCTTTTTTCATAGTGATGTTTCCTAAGGCTCACTTGACTTTGCACTTCAGGATGTTGAACTCTAAGTGAGTGATCATACCATTGTGATTATCTGGGTCAGTAAGTTCTTTTTTGTATAGTTCTTCTGTGTATTCTTGCCACCTCTTCTTAATATCTTCTGCTTTGATCCATACCGTTTCTGTCCTTTATTGTACCCATCTTTGCATGAAATGTTCCCTTGGTATCTCTAATTTTCTTGAA
The DNA here is from genome assembly GCA_006410635.1 of Cephalophus harveyi. Classification (NCBI taxonomy): domain Eukaryota; kingdom Metazoa; phylum Chordata; class Mammalia; order Artiodactyla; family Bovidae; genus Cephalophus; species Cephalophus harveyi. Next base: position 146,482 of record SJYT01044761.1, read on the forward strand.
GAGATCTCTAGTCTTAAAATGGTACAAATGTATTTATTTACAAAACAGAAACAGTCACATATATAAAAAACATTAAGGATACTGAGAGTGAAAGAGGTAAGGGGTAAATTGAGAGATCGGGATTAACACATACACACTACTATATATAAAATAGATAACTAATAAAAACCCACTGTATAGCACAAGGAACACTACTCAATACTCTGTAATGACCTATTTGGGAAAAGAATCTAAAAAGAGTATATATACATATATACATAAAACTGATTCATTTTTCTGTATAGCAGAAACCAACACAACATTATAAATAAACTATAATTCAATAAAATTTAATTAAAAAAACAGAAAGCTAAAGGATCACACACACACACAAAAGAGACTGTTATCCTGGGTCTCTCAGTACAGTGGATCAAAAACTTTAACAAGCATATTCTGAACATGGTGAGAGAGAGAGATTTTATGTTAAACTACTAAGATTTTGGAGCTGTTATCCCATCATGACTTAGAAAACTTGAGTTATGAATGGAAAAATAATCAATAGAAACTCAACGCATTTTCTTTCTGGACCCCACTGTATAATTCTAAACATTCCCTGAGATGTATTGGCTCTCCTTTGAAAACCACTGCTTTAGAAATCACCTGGTGAAAGTGAGAGACTAAACTGACTACAGGCCAATTGTAGAACTTCTTTAGAGTCTAACTGTTAAAGCATAAATGTATAACACATTACTTAGTACTGAAGAGTTCATATGCTGTTGCCAGGTGACGTGTGGGTGCCTGAAATGTTGCTGATCCTACTCGTGATGCCAGCTGTCTTGCTGTTCACATTGTTGGCACTGTTCACTGAACCCAGGGTAGGGAAAGCTAGCGCTAAGAAGCTGGAAGAAGATGCTAGGAGCCCCAGGAAATGCAGGCATGTTGATTCTCTCCTGGCTGATATAGCAGCTGTAGCAGCAGCTCTAGCATAACCTAACACAACACAACGTCTTTCCTGGCTGACACAGCAGCAGTAGCAGTAGACACACTATAATCTCTCCTCTCACGGCTGACCCAAGGGACACAACCATGAGGCAGCAGTAATGCCGCCACTTTAATTTCTGGGATTTCTATCGGATACTTCTATATCTCAATTTATTCCTGATGCATATCTACCTATTTTTTCATAATTTTCTATGATAACACATGAATGCTATTCTTTCCTTTGTCCCTTTAAGGAAATTCATTTTAGAGTCCTATTTTCCAAAGATTGCTACCTTATCTGCATGCTTTCAGAAGTTAAAGCACTCCCATTTGTTGAGTTATCTGACCACAATTTTTTTAGTTTTTCTTTGTGTTTTAGACCTTGGTGTACCACCTCATCTTGAATAAGTATTTGCGTAAATATGTGTACAACATTTATTTTTTTTAATTCCTATACTCATATTTATGATTAGTGGTTTCTACCCTGAAAAATGAGATCTGTCTGATTATGATTTCTAGAAGTGAATTAGTACTCTCAGTCCTCAGTCCTGACTTTTTTTTTCTACTTTTCGTCCCCATGCAGTTTGAATATAGTGACAGTTTTTTTTTTTTTTTTTAAATATTTAAATATATTGGTGTACCTGTTGGTATAAATGTTTTTTCACTGTAAGTTTGATGATTTCGCAAAAGTAAGCCTCTCCACAGGTGATTTTTGTACATGGTGAAGTCTGACATCTATTGCTCTAATTGGCCATTCCTTTGGATAAAGAATCAATGTGAAACAAGAGTCGTTGGTGATACCCTCAGTTACACTTTCCTTAGTTTTTTCTTCTTCTTTTTTTCTCCTTTCTTCATAAGTTAAAGTTTCTTGTAGTCAGTCTTGAATTATAGTCCCTTTGTGTAATGACTCATTCCAAACACTTTCAAACAGAACTGCAACAGAATCAATAAGTCAATATAATTAAACCACAATCATAAAGAATATTATTCAACATTATAAGAACTGTAACTACTTGCCCTAATGTGTGTTCCTCTTGGTTTCCTATCCTGTGAGTAGATACAATTCTCAAGTGAACAGCTTTAGAAAATATCTCAAGATGTACTTGAGCAACTGGTACACAGTAATGATGACTGTGAGTTAAGTCTCTCTGGGGGCCAATCTTAGGGCCATAAGAAATGCTTAACTCTAAGAAAGAAAACACAAAAGAAAGCAAAATAGCTCGTGAGGAGTCTGCAATAATAATGTGAGATACCAGAATTTTCTCTCAGTTTTATAAAATAACATGTTTTTAGCCTACTCAGGATAAAAGAGAACTACCTTGTTTTAGATCATGAGAGCAATAGAGGGCATTTGAAGTTTCCCTATTTTCCTCAACCTTCAGATTTTATAACTTGAATTATTTAAGCTATTATACAGTACAAATAATCTACATATTTCTGGTACATTGAATTTTCTCCACTGGCTTACATTGAATTTAATTTTATCTTTCACAGCACATCATTTAGAGTTTCTATAGCTGTAACCATTCCTCATTTGTCTCAGGATCTCAAATAGAAACATTTTGAACAATTATATAATATAGATTCCAAACTTTTACAAAACTGCTTCAAAATGCCATTTTCAGATGGTTTCTATTGTACCTTAAAACTAAGTTGTTACAGTTTAAAAGTGTACAAGGGCAGTGTGACAGTTCTATATACTATGGAAAGAACTAAATGGATGATGATAATAGCTTTTTTTCAGCCAGAAAACTGTACAATAGATTGTTCTTCTTTACACATAACTGAAGGTAGACTGAGAAATACAGACTGTGTGATTTTTTTTTCTTTCTTTTTTTGTGGGGGTGGCTAGGGAAGGGGTTTCTGTGCCTCATTTACCTTGATGAATTGACAAAAGCCTCAGACAGTACCTGAGCTGGAGAAAGACTGGGAAAGTGTGTCCATAGGTGGAAAGCATGACCCTGAAACGAACTGTGAATGAGCCTGTGGGGCAGCTGAGGCACAAGAGAGTCCTTTGGACTGAGCACACAGTCTATCTTCTTCTCAGCTTTAAAGGATTTCTGGGAGGAGTAAATAAAGTGTTAGTAATTGTATGGTCTTTTCTATCATACAGATGCTGACATTTCAAATTTGAAGGGCTATAATAACTGATAGCCTGGGAGATGATGTGGCAGGTTTAGTATGCAGACCTGCTAGGAGGAGGATCGAGCATTGTTACATTCTCTTTGTCTCTGTGGTGGTATCTATGCTATGTGAGAGGTGATGGGATCACCAGGGTAACCTATAACTCAATATTGTTAACTGTCCTCAGGGATAGCAGACTTCAAAGGTGCAGCATTGGACTGCCCTACCTGAGAGGAAGTGGGAGGAATCACTTTATTGTCCCATCATTCATGGCACACAGAGCAAAAGAGAGGTACATATCTTGAGTTGTCCTGGGAAACTGCAGATTTTAAGAGTAATAGAATAACAGATTACTCTGGCCATTCTTTCATCTTCTTGGTTTTTCTCTATAGCCATCATCTGGGCTCTGTTCCCTGTCTCAGGAAACTTCTATTTTTTCACTCCTCAAGTTAACCCATGCCCTTACATGCTGGTAGTAGAGGGAAGTTTTACATGGGAAACCCCTGGTTCTTTCTCCCTGGAATCCCTTTGTCCTTGAGAATGTAGTCACTCTCCCCTCTGTTCTAAGAGATGTCATCTACTGCCTGGTAACCTCAGAGGGGAAGAGTTTAAAGACATTGAAACAACATTAAAAATTAAGCCACACAAACAAAATACTCTTCCTAAGCCCAAAGACTAACAAAAATAATAGATGGACAGTATATTCAACCTAACTAATAAATGCCGCCTGCCTTGCTCTCTAAGGCTGTAAGCCCAGCCCAATCAAAGAGTTGACTTACTAGACTGTAGCAGATGTCAAACCTAAGCAGCAACTTCAGAGAAGCTTATAACTTCCCTTCTTGAAATTTATTTTCAAAGGCGTGTGGTCAGAAGGAAAAGACAGTTTTTTTACTAGCCAGTCTTCAGATTAACTTATGAATTTCAATTTTTTTCTGTTTTTGAATCACTCTCTTCCCTTGGTTGGCAAGGAATCCAAAATGATTAGTGTAACTAGAGAGCCAGGGTTTCTACTCCTAGGAATGTGTTGCTTCAATAATACAACCTTATCTGAATGTAGTACAACATTCCTAAGCCAAATGCATGTAAGTAATGGTGTGTGGGGGGTGCAGGGGTGGTGTCCTGTCAGTAGATAAGAAGTATCACTGTGGATCAAACATTTTCTTCCTCTGCATGATAGAATTAATTGTTGCTAGTACTTCTTTGAGGACAAAAGGTAAGATTAGACTCAATGAATAGCTGGAAAACATAACATCATCTCTGAACTCTCCTTTACCCTCACAGCCACTTCTCTTCATCTCCACTAAAAAATAAGCCCCTCCTGTACAATAGACACTATTAAAAACTAGGGCTCAATGTGAGAGACACTGAAGGACTGAGAATTTTCCACAGTGCTTCATGTGCCTTTGTTTTGGCAACTGCTTCTTCCATCACCTCTTTTATATGCCCATAGCGCCTAACTGCTACCTCTTACTCCTCTTGACAAAATTCATGTTGCATAAACAATGACTGGTGATCTACACAAATAATTCCTTCTCAAGAACCACTCTTGATGAACTATTTCTGAAACTAGTAAAACTGCCACTTATCTCGCCTGCTGTGTGTGTGTGGGTATGTGCTCAGTCATGTCCAACTCTTTGCAACCCTGTGTACTATAGCTGGCCAGGCTCTTCAGTCCATAGGACTTTTCAGGCAAGAACACTGGAGCAGATTGCCATTTTCTATTTCAGGGGATCTTCTTAACCCAAGGATCAAAACCACATCTCCTACACTGGCAGGCAGATTCTTTAACACTGTGCCACCTGGGAAGTCCACCCTACCTGCTACTCCTCCTTAAACACTTCAACCCTTCTGCCCCAAGTTAGAATGTTTCTTTGGAGCCTTCTCATGCTTGGCATTTTCAAATAAAGATTTGTTTTCATGATGATTGATTTTCTTCCACCCAGTGTATAAAACACATACATGGACTGCAGCCCGCCAGGCTCCTCCGTCCATGGGATTTTCCAGGCAAGAGTACTGGAGTGGGTTGCCGTTGCCTTCTCCAACTTAATATTTTACCCTGTTTGAATTAATCACCTTTGCAGATCTTCAATATCACACTCTGTTCTTTTGAGATGATATTGTGATTTGCCTCATCTTCAAATGTATATCTGACTTTTTTTCAAATGCATATCTTAGTTTGTTTTTCAAATAAGCTTTTAAAGTTTTCGCTGTGAACCCCAAAGCAACTCTGAGAGACTGAAAGTTGGGGGTCTACCTAAGTATGAAAGGAAGTTGTAAAAGTGATGCATTGAGAGATGTGTTGTAGATGCCCAGTTCCTGGCTGGAGGGATTATTTTTTTCCTGTATGCAGATCCTTAGCAAATATTGCAAACCATATATCAAAAATTTTAACATGTGGGCCTTTTTCCCCGCTATAACCATCACTGTGGACCTTGTTCCATCTGAAGCCATCATTCACCTGAACTCTAACTGTTGCCTTCTAAGTAGCATTTTTGCTTTTATACTGGCCCCTTCTGCAGCCTATTTATTTCATAGGAATCAGATTATTCTTCTTAAAAATGTACAAAAGAATGTGTCACTCTTCTGCTTAAACTCCCAAGGCTTCACACCACAGTACTCTTAGTGTTTCCTGGAAGCAAGGAGTTCATTTGTTTCTCTGCCCTTGATGTACCCTTGTTATCCTTACTCTCATATCCTCTTCAGACTGATTTCTTCTTGCTATTCAGGTCATTATTTAAAAGGTCTCTCATCAGAGGTGTCCCCTGGAAGACTGAATCTAAACTCATACCTCTCCTTTCGGTCACTTTTTACCTTATTAATGTGTCCTATTTAGCTAATTTTTTGAAATATGTATCATTTGTTTAATTATTTTTAATTTTTACCTGTATAATCACTGTCTTACACTAAGAAATTTTGCTGTGTAGAGCAAAACCTTGTCTACAGTAGTAACACAGTGCCTAGAAGAGAATTGATGCATAGTTGGTGTTCAGTTGAATTTTTATTTAAATTTTTTTATATCTAACCTTTACTTTTGCAAAGAGGACATATTCAATCTTTCTTCTTTTATATCTTTACTTTTGCAAAGAAAGCAAATCCAATTTCTCTTCTCTTAAAGTCCTGTAGATTAAAATTGCAGGTTCTTTATGTATGTGTTGTTTGTGCCATATTCTTCCTGTTGATGGAATTTTCTTCATGTATTTTTTATAACTGGATTTTAAAATTCATGATAATTATAGATCTCAGTTTATTTTATTTGCTTATTGTTATTATCCTTGGTATTGTCATTATTATTAAACATGTACATGGAGCTTATACTATTTTAGGAATTATTCTAAGAAATTTACAAATATCAGCTCGTTTACTAACATTCTTCTATAATCACATAGATAATATCCAATCTTACACACAGAGAGTGGGAAGCTCAAAGAGAATAAGTGATGTTTTGATCACACTGGTAATAAATAGAAGAACCAGAATTTAAACACAAATTGAGGTAGTCTATCTGGAAAGCCCAACTTCTCAAATGAATAAATAGGTTAAACCCCCAAATGGCATATATTTAAAATATTTTCTCATATATTCATTTATTTTCAATCATGCTCTTCAGAGAATTTCTATTTCTTAAACAAAAAATATCCACTCCTTCAAGGGGAGAAAATATGGCTTAGAATACAGGGGTTACTGCTAATGTTTAAATTGTGAATCTAACATTTTTGGAAATGCAGTAATCACAATAATTTAAAATATAGGCCCCATTGAGAAAAATATTATTTTTCTAAATTCTCAAAATCCATTTTTACTAAGGTCAGATATCAAAGATATGCTCTACAGACAATGGTAACAAGCATTTGGGGACTATTGCTTAAGGTTGTCCCATTCCAAAAGTAAATTCTCAGGAAATACATGAAAATCTTAACATTGGGATCAGAGTCTCTTGCCCTTAGTCAAATCCTATATCTATATGGCATTCTGAAGAACAGAGAGGTAGGTTAGATAGGTAAGGGCTACAGAAGGTGTCTAGGTTGTTTAGCTAGAGAGCAACTCTTCATAATCTGTAGGTACCAATAGTTGCAGAAAAAGATATTCTAGATATCTCAGAATTTAGGGGCTTCCCAGGTGGCACAGTGGTAAAGAATCTACCTGCCAATGCAGGAAATGCCAGAGGCACAGATTTGATCCCTGGGTTTGGATAATCCCCTGGAGAAGGAAATGGCAACCCATTCCAGTATTCTTACTTGGAAAATTACATGGACAGAGGAGCCTGGCAGGCTACAGTTCATGGGAATGCAAAGAGATGGACATGACTAAGTGTGTGTGCACACACACACACACACATCCTGGAATTTGAGGCTATGGAATTCTTGAAAAGAACTGGTGGGTTAGAAAGGTCTGGGATAGGAATATAGGAGTTGCAAAATTGGACCTCTTGACAGCAGTCTCTGGCGTTTGGTAACAAGCCACCCAAAAGGAACCGGCAGAGCCAGTCACACCAGACCCTGACACAGTGGACACTGCACCCTGACACAGTGGACACCACACCCTGACACAGTCAACACCAGACCCTGACACAGTGGACACCAGACACTGACACAAAGTGAAGAGACAAAGGCAAACAGGCTTTGGGAAGATTGATGGAGGCCCAAAGGACAGCAGTTGGACCAAATTTGTCTCTAGCCAAACACATTCATAAAAACTTCCTCTTATATACAGAGTTGAGAGGGCAAAATGTAAACTTTATAAGGAAAAGAATAGCCCAATATGATTGTTTTTAATTCCAATGATCTTTTATTAACAAGAATCTGAATTAATCTGAAAGACCCAACTTTAACTTGGGAGACCTGGGGAGAAAAATAGAAACTCAGGAGAATCAGATGTGTTTCTTATAAAAAATAAAGAGAAAGGATTTTTTTTAGGGGGGGAGGGGAGGGCTCACACAAGATGTAGCATATGTGCATTTACAATTCTGTTATCTAGGAATTCACAGAGGAGATGTGAGTAAACAGAAAGATCATTAAGACTCCCTTGAATATTGCATTAAAAAAAAAAATTGCCAGCCTTTAGGCATAGTGCAAAATATTACAGCAATTTGAAAAGGTCAAGATGACAGTCAAGCATGTAAAATCTGTTGAGTATATTGGTTATACGATCAAATTCTATTCCCATGTGTAAGAACATATTGGAAAGCAATGAAAGTCTATGAATAAAAATAATCATTTCCATCTATAGGAGGACCAAAGAAAAACTGGCTCCAAGCTTTGAGAAAGCATTGGTCTGTCATAGTCCTTTCCCTGTCTGATAAAGTGTCAACATGAATATGTTCATAAATTATACATCTGGCTGGCATATTAGTGAATGCTTTTACAACTAACTCTCACCATTCGGGTCTCTCTTAAGGGAAGAGACTAAAGGAAGGTATTTACAGTGTTGTTGCAATGGGTCAGTGGGAAAGAAATGCAGCACATGTTTCATTTTTCTTCAGAGAGAGTTTCATGAATAGAAAATTGACTTTTTTCCTAATTGGTCTCCTGTAATCAACTGCCATGTGCAACTCCATAAGCTACACTATTCTACAGAAGACATGGCAAAGGTGATTTTGTTCTACATCCAAGACAGCTCACAGAGCTTTATTGTTTCTTCAGTGAATTGAGTCATTCACTGAAAATACACACATTTACTGCGCTTCAGATATATTATGTAAGGTATTAACCTCCACTGCAACCAAAGTGAAATATGGAAGAAAATAAGCCACACCAATTGCAGAATCTTGTTGTTTAACCAATCACGTATTATGTTTGCTGCTGCTGCTGCTAAGTCGCTTCAGTCGTGTCCGACTCTGTGCGACCCCATAGACAGGAGCCCAACAGGCTCCCCTGTCCCTGGGATTCTCCAGGCAAGAACACTGGAGTGGGTTGCCATTTCCTTCTCCATTGTGTGAAAGCGAAAAGTGAAAGTGAAGTCGCTCAGTCGCATCCGACTTCTAGCGACCCCATGGACTGCAGCCTACCAGGCTCCTCCATCCATGGGATTTTCTAGGCAAGAGTACTGGAGTGGCTTGCTATTGCCTTCTCCGTTATGTTTGAACAGATGCATTGATAGAAGAGACAATAAAAAAAGAAAATAAATGAAAACCTCAAATTTGGTTTGATCTTAAGGTAAATTAACATCATCCTTGACATTCTTTACAAACGGCATTCTTTATAAAATGACTTAAAAAAAAAAGCTATTTGAATTGGTGGTATGCATATTTATTTATGTTAACCCAGCATCTTAAGTGAAAAGTGATACATAAAACATCTAATCTTATTTTATCTTATAATCAAATGCAATCTTTCTTACATTTTTTTCTTAAACTCTATCATTCCTAAAAGCAGAATCATGGAAGTGTCATAGAATACTGGGTCAGAGTCTTCAATGTGTTCACAATAAAAAAAGCTTCACTCAAAAGTCAGAGTAGCTCTGAGCAGTTTTATCTTATCATTGATGTAATACCAGTTGATCTTTTTTTTAGGGAATTCTTGATTTATTTATTTTTAATTGGAGGACAATTGCTTTACAGTATTGTGTTGGTTTTTGCCACGTTGCCCCTCTCTCTTGAACCTCCCTCACACTTCCCACCCCATCCCACCCCTGTAGGTTGTCACAGAGCCCCAGATTTGAGCTCCCTGTATTGTACAGTAAACTTCCAATGGCTGTCAAATTTTGTATTTGGTAATATGTGTTTCCATGCTATTCTCTCCTTTATCCCACCTTCTCCTTCCCTCCCTGAGTCCACGTGTCTCTTCTCTATGTCTTCGCTCCATTGCTGCCCTGAAGATAGCTTTATCAGTTCCCCTCTTTAAATAAGTTTGCCACTGTTGTCACCATAAGACAAGCACGGTAGGGGCTGAGGAGATTAAATTCCCTAGGTGTTGACAATGCAATGCCGAACAGCTTTGTAACTGAGCAACATCTGAATATCAGACTAAACTCTTGTCTTTCTTGCAGAGGTGTTTGCCATGTAGCTCATGCTTATATCAGCAGTCAAATCATGTACATTAACTCAGTCAATTTATTGCTTCTGCCTGGGATGTAGTGATTTCCAAATGTACCATTTTTATAATTGTTTTCTAGGCCTGAAGGCATGGCAAGGCATCGGCAATGCCTTTCTGGTAGCTTATTGCTTTCTCTTTGTAGAATTCACTGTTTCTGACTGGGTTAGCACTTTATATATAACACTTTTCTCTGTTATTCAGTTTGCCAGGTCTCAAGTCACATTGGAGCCAAGGAGGAAAAAAAAAAAAAAAAGATGAAATGCAGCTGAACAGTTTTGCTGACATCTTCTTGTCTCATTTCATTCACAGAGTGTGAACCCCTGGAGTTTTACAACCATTTTGAAATTCAAAGGCAATGCTGAGGGCACACCATCATGAGAATCGGCACCAATAAAAAAGTTTGTCAAAACTTTTTTGGCACTGAGACCAGCGGATGTTTCCCAATGTAAGTGGAAAGCTGACACCATTCATGCACAAGGGCCGACCCAAAGGAAAGAATTTCTTTCCTTGCAATTACCATATGACTTCAACATGGAAGTCTATAAAAAATACTATTTTTCTCTGACATGTGTTCTGTGGCATTATTTTCTTTATCATGAGAGGTTTGTCCTCTTGTATTTTCCTTACAACTTGAAAATACATTTTGGAAGCCTACTACTGATTTGATTTTGATTTTCAAACGAGATAACAAGCATGATTCATGTAATATGACTCATTCCTAAGTGTACTAATTGTATAAACTACATCCTTCAAAGCATACTACAGACACATTAAATATTAATAAACACATTTAAAGGAGCCATGAGGTATGATACCTTCAGGATCACTGATGAAATTGTAACTGATCCTCTATGTCTACAGTGAAAAATAAAGCTAAAAAGCTAGTAAGCCTTTCATTTTTAATATTAAACTTGAACACACCAGCTCTAATATTCATGAAGCCCCATGTTAAGAATCAGTGGAAATCAACTCCACTTCCATATTCATGATTTTCTATAATTTCCACCTCGCTTCAAATAAAGTTTAAATTGTTTATTGTATTTTGTAAATTTTTTTCAATAAGTTTATTTCTTTTAGCACAAAGTACCCTTCTATCTCCTAAAAATTTGAGAAAGAAATGATCATTATTCAAAACTTTTAAATAAAACCACTGCCAGTCACTACCTATCGTATGATTCCTTAATTTTGCTCAGGATACTTCTCAGACTCTCTAATCATTCTTTTGCTTATGGTATCATCTGTCTCCTCTCATTAAACTTTATGTTCCATCAGTACAAGGCCCTTTATCTTTAACATGTTCAAAGCTGTATCCCCTCCCCCAGGACCTAAAAGAGTAGCTAATACTTAGATGGTGATAGGGAACATCTATTGAATTAATGAATACAGAAATAAACAAGTAAATGAATAAATCCACTGTTCAGAGTGAGATTAATCAACAAAATTCCTGTTCACAGGTAATTTTCTAAGCTGAAATTGACTGTTTCAGGGCCCTGGAACAGAATGTTACTTCACCATTCTTACCCCAAAAAACAACATTCAAACAGAATTAATCAGCTAGGCATCAAATATCAATTGGTTTTTTTTTTTTCTAATATTACTCATCCATATAGGGGGCTAAGACATTAAAATTACTGAATTAGTCAGTTTTCTGTGACTATCAGAGGTGTATGAGTAATCAAGAATAGTACTATCCAGTAGGATTATAATGTGAGTTGCCTGTGCAATTCAAAATGTTTTTGTAGCCACATTGATAAATGAAAAGAAAGATGTAGACTGAAGGATAGCACTCCTCACCCTCACAATTCATATGTTGAAACCCTAACCCCCCAGTAGTTGACTTTGGAAGATGAGGATTTTGGGAGGTAATTAGGTTTGAAAGAGATTGTGAGGGTGAAGCTCCCAGATGGTAATCATGACCTCATAAGAAGAGGAAAAGACTAGAGCTTTCTTCATGTGAGGACACAACAAGAAGGTGGCTTATTTACAAACCAGAAAGAGGGCTTTTACCAGGCAATGAATCTTCAAGCATCTTGATCTTAGATTTCTCAGCCTCCAGAACTATGAGAAATGATTGTTGTTCAGGCCATTTAGTCTATGGTATTTTGCTGTAGAAGCCAGAATTTACTGAGACAGTAAAAAAGCAATTAATATATTTCATTTAATGAAAAAATTTCAAAATGTTACATAGTCACATAAAAATTACTATTACTGATGACTTTACTTTCATTTATCAACACTAAGTCTTCAAAATTCAGCATGCATTTAATCTGCCTAGCTATCTCCAGGTAGACTGTGTTTGTGCGCAGTCACTCAGTTGCGCCTGACTCTTTGTGGTCCCAGGGACTGCAGCCACCAGGATCCCAAACCCATTTAGACTAGTTACATTTAAGTGCTCCACAGTCAAATGTGCTAGTGGCTATCATGTGGGACAGAGTAAAATTAGAATAATGGACTTGTTATTGAGGATGGACACTCTGCACCTTGAGAACTAATGGAGGAGTCTTCAAGGATTAACCTCTGTGTTTAACGTTGAGCCAGGTGTTCCTAAAGGTAAACCTGATTGACACCTGGAGAAGACTATCTTTGTGGGCAAGAATGAAGAAAGAGTGGAACATAGGACAAAATGCAGCACACCTGCTCCTCACCTCCTCCAAGCTAGATGCCACAGATGGACAGGCTTCACCATGGACCTACTCACCCATGTGGTCCAAAGCTCAGAGCTGCTGAAGGAAGAGAACTGAGGGGAGGTGAAGAAACTGCAGGCTCAAATGCTGCCTTACACATACAAGGTGAGATAACAAATCAGTGATAACACGTGCTTGCCAGCTGCCATAGTGTTTGAAGCCCTCATCAAACTTTAAAGCATAAACATACGGCTACTTCTGCCTTCCAAGTCACATGTAAAATGTCTTTTGTGGCCAATGGCAACCCTGTGCCATACAGAGAATGAATTCTGGGAAGTGAAGTTCTAGTTTAACTAAATCAATACAGTGTCAATGCACTACAAGGTGGTGGGGGTGGGGTGGGGGGGGGAAGCCTACTCCAGTACTTCCAAGTCCCATTAAAACTGAAATTATTCTTTGAAAACATCATCTCAATGATATTACAACAGAGGTGTTTGAAGCAGATGTTCTAACGAAAATTCCTATAGGGCAGGAAGAGTTTTTACACTGAGAAATTAACATCTATAGACTTTGTATTTCTCCCATCCTCTGCTGCTGCTTTTTTTCCTTATTCTGAAACTATAGTGTAGACAAAAAATTCATTCACCTGCAGAGATCCTGAAGAGTATAAAGAATCATCAACAGACCCCAGGAAGGATTGATGAGTGCTCCAGTACTTTGGCCCCCTCATGTGAAGAGTTGACTTATTGGAAAAGACTCTGATGCTGGGAGGGATTGGGGGCAGGAGGAGAAGGGGACGACTGAGGATGAGATGGCTGGATGGCATCACTGACTCGGTGGATGCGAGTCTGAGTGAACTCCGGGAGTTGGTGATGGACAGGGAGGCCTGGCGTGCTGCGGTTCATGGGGTCGCGAAGAGTCGGACATGACTGAGCGACTGAACTGAACTGAACTGAATTGCATTTGAAGTAAAAGTATCACAGGCTTTCAGACTAGAAGTGGTTTTTCAAGTTATCAGATTGACTTTCCAGATGAGGAACTGAGACTCAGAAACATAAAGTGAGTAACATCAAGTTTGTTTATGCAGCAATTCAGCAAAAACTAGGAGTCTGTTTTCCAGAGACCTAATATACTATAACTGAAATAAAATGAGATGAGCAAATAAGAGTCACTCAAATAAGGATTGCTTTCCTGGTTAAATTTAACACACTGCACTAATATAATTATTATTTGTAGTTATTGTCCACAACACTGTTAAAAACTTAACCTGTATAATGAGCATAGTACATTGTAAGTGACAAGTAACCTTAAGGAACATCCCATCAGGGAAAAGATAAATGTTCAAGAAATGTACTTTTAATCGCAACAAGCAGATTTAATATGAATGATTAAGGTTATAAAACTTTCTCCCCACTTTCCATCATTCTCACTTTCTTTCCTTTTTACTTTCTTTATTCTCTCAGTTTTCCTGCTGAAAGAAATCATTACAAAAAGGTCTTCGCTTACCCAATTTTGGGTTGAATTTCGAGGGAAGAAGTGAAACTATTCAGAACACTTGAGATGGAAACAGGGAGCAGGAGAAGGTGTGTACCTTGGTGATTCTAGTTTGTCTTTTGTGCTCCTATGTGTTGGCTGCCTAGAGCAGATGTATGCTTGAGACATGTCTGGGCAAAGATACAGTCTGAGGAAAGTGCCAGCCATTCTCCATCTCCCAGGAAGTAGAGATAGGGTCTTCCTGTTGAGCAAGCTTGCCTGTGAGGGCACCATTCTGAGGGAAAAGTGGCCTCAGAAGGAACATTGCAGGCAAACCAGAAGTCAAATGGAAGTCAAATCCAAGCCTAAAATGATCTTCACTATCAGAAATTGAGGTAAGACAGTTAACATCAGTGATGAAGTGGAATGACCCTTTCAAAACATTTGCCTCAGCAACCAGTGCTGAGAGGACTGAATGAGTTGCTGTAGCCTCTGGAATTCTAATCAGTGGTGACAACAAGGGCAGAGGTCAATGCTAACCAGAGCCAGCAGTGATGACAATCTTCTCAATACAATTGCATACTCTCTTGAACAAAGGAAGGGTCAGTAAAACAGTGTGGGATGGGAGGAATAACTTGAGTAAGAAATCTGAGTTTTGAAATAGTTACCTATTTACTCCAATAGATCAAGGTAACTATAAAGAGACCGTTGTAAGCTGGAAGGATCCACTACCTTCAACTGGATGGGTTACTTAACTTTTTAGTGCTTCAGTATTCTATGAGTAAACTGAGGGTCACTGTACCCATATTGAAGGGATTCTGAAGGTAAGATTCGGTTTAGTTAGGTTACTTAGATTAGTAAACTTACATATTTTTTCATCCCCTAATGTATGAATCAAAATGAGTAAATTCTCAACCCTGTGCTATGAGTATGATGAGGAAGCATGATGAACATGATCAGGTATGCAGGGTGATAATAAACTCGAATAGTTTTTTGTTGTCTGTTCCTCCTACATGCAATGGATTCATAGGACTTGATGGAGAGAATGAATAGAGAGAAGTGTGTGAGGGCAAATAACACTGAGAAGGCCAAATTCATAAGAAACAAAAAGAACTAGACAAAAGTCAAAGAATAGGTTGACCATAAGCACAAATATGCTTAGAATGCAGGACTATATGAGTATGTATATTCTACTTATAAAGGAAATATTAATTTGTTATAAAAAGTTTATGAAACCCAAACAAGGCAATCCTATCCTATAATATAAAGCCCTACCTGCACTTTTTCCATGTAAGAACTTTTATATAGTTAATAAACATTCTTTATATGATTGGCTATCCTTTTTCTCAATAACATTACAGAACAAGTATCTATTGTTTTTGTTGCTAAGTCATGCTGAACTCTTGAGACCCCAGGGACTGTAGCCACTATTCTCCTCTGTCCACGGGGTTTCCTAGGTAAGGATACTGAGTGTGTTGCCATTTCCTTCTCTGGGGGATCTTCCTGACCCAGGGATGGAACCTGAGTTTCCTAGATTGGAACATAGATTCTTTACCACTGACCACCTGGGAAGCCCTACACACATTTATAAGCCACCTAATAAAACTTTTTATAAATATTAATTTAATGACTACATAAGATACCATGATTGACTTTGTTTCTTTCAAAGAACTTTGTTATTTAGGCACTGTGATGGTCTTTTGGTTTGTCAACTTGACTAGGCTACATCTCCAATTATTCACTACACGTTAACCTAGATGTGACTGTGAAGGTATTTTGTAGATGCGATTAAAGTCCATATCAGTTGATGGTCACAGAAAATATCCTGGATAATCAGGATGCATCTGATTTAATCAGTTAAAAGGTCTTAAACATAGAGCTGATTCATCACCCAGTGGACAGTAGCCTTGCCTGTACCTGGAGCTCCACACTGCCCTTCCTGGAAGTCTGCCCTATAATACAAATTTCAGACGTCTAACCAGCCCCTTCTATTGCAACCGTGCAAGGCAATACCTTGCGATATCTCTTAATATATAACTCCCACTGGTTCCAATTTTCTGGTTGAGCTGCACTGATACAGGAAGGAAATCTTTCTTTTTAGAAATAATATTGCCATGGAATATAATCTGAAGTAGTAAATAAATGACCAAGAAAAGCTCATCAGACTAGTGAATGTATGAAGTGCATAGGAAAAAAGAAACTGGAAATCTGAAATCTCTCAAGACTATCTCTAAGTACTAGATTTGAAATGTCAAAGAAAATGGAACGTCATTGGGATGCTAACATAACTTTGTTTTGTGGGTGAGGAGGGAACAGTGAGAAAGAAGAGGAAAAAGAAATAGCTCCTAATTGATGACCATAGATAAGTTTTTCAAACTTAGAGTTTTGGGATAACCAGCATTTTCCTCCTAGCACCATAAATCCTGAAAGTATTGTAGCCATGCTGATGTGCTAGCTCAGATGGAAAGGTTTCCACATCTATTTGTAACTGGACCACATAGATTGCCTATCCTCTCATGCTGGGTTCCTAGTTCTGATGAAAGACAGAACATAAAATATCTTGCCCCTGAAAATGCAAATAAACTTACCCTTACTGAGGTGCCAACTCACAAAAGATAAATGGAAGCCTTGAAATGTTTCCTCTAGTGAATTACATATTAGAATTACACTTTCTATTTCTGGGAACTTCACATTCTCATCTATTGCCTTGTTCAACATTTGCAGCCTCAGGCTGCAGAAACTGATTAGGAAGAAAGGCCACTTGGAGATTTGAAATGATTCTGTATTGACTTCTTTTTTTTTTTTTTTAAATAAGGAAGATATAGCCAGCAGAGCAATATGTAGTATGCACTATTTATTTAATTGCAGCTAGAGTCATATCTTGTATTCTCTGTTTCACACTAGCAAACTATGAATAATCCATGCTTCTTTCTCAATTACACTCAGCTAAAATGCATTCTGTTACTCTTTTTAAAGGCAAAAGGGAAGAGAAAAAACATTAGGCAGTAGGCACTTTGTCCTTTGTTGCATGTGTTTTAAGTCCCTTCCTGAGTCTCCATGTCTGACTCTTTGTGACCCTGTGGATTGTAGCCTGCCAGGCTTCTCTGTACACGGGATTCTCCAGGCAAGAATACTGGAGTGGATTGCTATGCCCTCCTCCACGGGATTTTCCAAACCTAAGAATCAAATCTGCATCTCTTATCTCTCCTGCATTGGCAGGTGGATTCTTTCCCACTAGTGCCATCTGGGAAGCTAATAATTCTCCAAGACAAGTGTCATAGATGAGAGCACTGGGGCCGCAGAAATTGTGTCATATCCAAGGCAGAAACAGGATTTTAACCAAGACCTGCTCTCTTTTTGCTTTGCCATGATGCTACTAAAAGTTATGCATGTGTTCTAAAAAAGTCACAATTGACATATAAGTCCCATTTTAGTAAATATGCTTGTGAACAATTTAATAAAAATAATCTCCTGTAAACTCCTTTTGTGGAATAAATGCCATCCTTATTAACCTTATCCACACCCTTTTCTATGGATATTTTTTTTTAATTTTGAGAAAGATATAAAAGAATCTTTTTTTTCTCTTCATTAAATGTACATCCTAGGATTTGATAAATACATGTAAAGAGATCATTTGCTGAAGCTAAACGAAAGTAGTAGTAGTGCTTAAGAACAAATAACCATATTGAAATGTTGACATGTAGATATATTTTATATATAATTAATATGTCTAAGTATCTGGCTCATTGGCATGTATGTTTAAATCAATACGTACTTGACTTATTTTTAGATGTAATGTACAGATTGCTTAGTTTAATAATCTAAAGAATTGAGAACAACTGAAAGAATTATTTTGCATTTTTGTATTTTTAAAATCTAGTGTCTACTCAAGACATTTAATTTCTGTTATGTGATGAAAATAACTTCCCTATCACTTCATGGGAAATAGACGGGGAAACAGTGGAAACAGTGTCAGACTTTATTTTTTGGGGCTCCAAAATCACTGCAGATGGTAATTGCAACCATGAAATTAAAAGACACTTACTCCTTAGAAGGAAAGTTATGACCAACCTAGATAGCATATTCAAAAGCAGGGACATTACTTTGCCAACAAAGGTCTGTCTAGTTAAGGCTATGGTTTTTCCAGTGATCATGTATGGATGTGAGAGTTGGACTGTGAAGAAAGCTGAGCACCGAAGAATTGATGCTTTTGAACTGTGGTGTTGGAGAACACTCTGTCTATCTTGAGAGTCCCTTGGACTGCAAGGAGATCCAACCAGTCCATCCTAAAGGAGACCAGTCCTGGGTGTTCATTGGAAGGACTGATGCTGAGGCTGAAACTCCAATACTTTGGCCACCTCATGCGAAGAGTTCACTCATTGGAAAAGACCCTATGGACCACATAGATTGCCTATCCTCTCATGCTGGGTTCCTAGTTCTGATGAAAGACAGAACATAAAATATCTTGCCCCTGAAAATGCAAATAAACTTACCCTTACTGAGGTGCCAACTCACAAAAGATAAATGGAAGCCTTGAAATGTTTCCTCTAGTGAATTACATATTAGAATTACACTTTCTATTTCTGGGAACTTCACATTCTCATCTATTGCCTTGTTCAACATTTGCAGCCTCAGGCTGCAGAAACTGATTAGGAAGAAAGGCCACTTGGAGATTTGAAATGATTCTGTATTGACTTCTTTTTTTTTTTTTTTAAATAAGGAAGATATAGCCAGCAGAGCAATATGTAGTATGCACTATTTATTTAATTGCAGCTAGAGTCATATCTTGTATTCTCTGTTTCACACTAGCAAACTATGAATAATCCATGCTTCTTTCTCAATTACACTCAGCTAAAATGCATTCTGTTACTCTTTTTAAAGGCAAAAGGGAAGAGAAAAAACATTAGGCAGTAGGCACTTTGTCCTTTGTTGCATGTGTTTTAAGTCCCTTCCTGAGTCTCCATGTCTGACTCTTTGTGACCCTGTGGATTGTAGCCTGCCAGGCTTCTCTGTACACGGGATTCTCCAGGCAAGAATACTGGAGTGGATTGCTATGCCCTCCTCCACGGGATTTTCCAAACCTAAGAATCAAATCTGCATCTCTTATCTCTCCTGCATTGGCAGGTGGATTCTTTCCCACTAGTGCCATCTGGGAAGCTAATAATTCTCCAAGACAAGTGTCATAGATGAGAGCACTGGGGCCGCAGAAATTGTGTCATATCCAAGGCAGAAACAGGATTTTAACCAAGACCTGCTCTCTTTTTGCTTTGCCATGATGCTACTAAAAGTTATGCATGTGTTCTAAAAAAGTCACAATTGACATATAAGTCCCATTTTAGTAAATATGCTTGTGAACAATTTAATAAAAATAATCTCCTGTAAACTCCTTTTGTGGAATAAATGCCATCCTTATTAACCTTATCCACACCCTTTTCTATGGATATTTTTTTTTAATTTTGAGAAAGATATAAAAGAATCTTTTTTTTCTCTTCATTAAATGTACATCCTAGGATTTGATAAATACATGTAAAGAGATCATTTGCTGAAGCTAAACGAAAGTAGTAGTAGTGCTTAAGAACAAATAACCATATTGAAATGTTGACATGTAGATATATTTTATATATAATTAATATGTCTAAGTATCTGGCTCATTGGCATGTATGTTTAAATCAATACGTACTTGACTTATTTTTAGATGTAATGTACAGATTGCTTAGTTTAATAATCTAAAGAATTGAGAACAACTGAAAGAATTATTTTGCATTTTTGTATTTTTAAAATCTAGTGTCTACTCAAGACATTTAATTTCTGTTATGTGATGAAAATAACTTCCCTATCACTTCATGGGAAATAGACGGGGAAACAGTGGAAACAGTGTCAGACTTTATTTTTTGGGGCTCCAAAATCACTGCAGATGGTAATTGCAACCATGAAATTAAAAGACACTTACTCCTTAGAAGGAAAGTTATGACCAACCTAGATAGCATATTCAAAAGCAGGGACATTACTTTGCCAACAAAGGTCTGTCTAGTTAAGGCTATGGTTTTTCCAGTGATCATGTATGGATGTGAGAGTTGGACTGTGAAGAAAGCTGAGCACCGAAGAATTGATGCTTTTGAACTGTGGTGTTGGAGAACACTCTGTCTATCTTGAGAGTCCCTTGGACTGCAAGGAGATCCAACCAGTCCATCCTAAAGGAGACCAGTCCTGGGTGTTCATTGGAAGGACTGATGCTGAGGCTGAAACTCCAATACTTTGGCCACCTCATGCGAAGAGTTCACTCATTGGAAAAGACCCTGATGCTGGGAGGGGTGTGGGCAGGAGGAGAAGGGGACGGCCGAGGATGAGATGGCTGGATGGCATTACCGACTCAATGCACATGAGTTTGGGTGAACTCTGGGAGTTGATAATGGACAGGGAGGCCTGGCATCCTGTGATTCATGGGATTGCAAAGAGTTGGACACGACTGAGCGACTGAACCGAACTGAACTGAGCTGAAAGAAAAGTGCCTTTTTTTTTTTTCTCCAAAAACTCATTTTGCTAAGCTGTAGAGTACTGAGTTATCAATTGCTTTTGTTTTTGCTCTTTTTCTCTTTGTGAACAGATGAAAACAGGAGGGGTGCAAAGCCCTCTCTGATACCTAAGGATTCCTAAGGGTCCTTCTATTTGTTGATGGCTGGAATTTTCTCATTTACATTCTTTCTGAGAATAAACCATGTAACTGTCATATCATATCTGTGTCTGGATAAGCTTTTGCATTAGACTGCTGTGTATGGATTAACTCATGGTGATTATTGATTCAGATTTCCTACAGCATTTTTTTCTGAGCAGAAGATAGAAACCAGTCTCTTCCATTCCTTATCATAACAACAGCACCCAGGCCAATTTCTAGAATCATTACATGTTGGTTATAATAAAAAAGATGTGATATTTCTTTCTTAAAGTTAAATTCTGAATTGCTAATAGTTCAGAAGAAGTTAGGCTGAAAGTTTACATTAACTCAGAAAGCTCTCTAACCATACAGAAAAAACAATCTTTAGGACAAGGTTTAAATTCTTTAAAAATGTTTAAGGCTTTTGATGCAGAGTGAAAAGTATAATTTCATATAAAAATTTGGTATGACAATTATAATTATTTTCCTTTCAAAAAGGCAAATCATGGATTTCTAAGGGAGGCAGCAGTGTTAGCTTAATTTTAGCAGTGGTTTTTGTTTGAATGTAAAAAACATGCTTTCTTTAAATATTTTTTTATTCTGAAATTTAAATCTCTTTCATGTAGTGCTCTGCTCCACTCCACCTCCAATCTCAGCCTCCAAAGCAAAAAGAAGGAATACCTTGTCACAAAAATCTAGTGAATTTGCAGGTCCAGTCTTGAATCTCACACCTTGGAAGACCAATCTGCTGTTCATTTCACAGTGCCATGTGAAAAACTTCCCAAATGAAATATGAAAACTCAATTTTCAGACTTGTTATAGAAAGTCACAATATAATGGCACTAACAAAGAAATGGTATTGAGTTTTACAAAATAAGATTTATTAAAAAATATACTGCTGGATACTATGCTTTTCCCTGTTTTACAAATAAGGACAATGTAGGGCACTGACCTTGATTATTGATATCTCTGGCCATTATTACGGCCTCCAAAACCTTAATGTAAAAAAATGTTCATCTTGAAGATATTGTATAGTGTTTAAGGATACCATCTCTGAAGTCAGAATATTTTAAGTCCAAAATATATTAATATTTTAAATCTAAAACTTATTGCTTTATATGTGATCTTGAGAAGGTTACAAACCTTTCCTAAACCTCAGGTACCCATACCAGTGAAATGTTACTATGAATCTCATTGAATGAACTATTGTGATGATACAATAAGAAAATGAATTTAAATCTTTAGCATGATAATTGAAAGACAGTAATTGTTTAAAAGGGTTAGCATGTATTTATACTCCTAACCTAGTGTTAAAAATTAAATCATTTGCTGATGAAAAGAATTCTTGTTCCTAAAACATTCAACCAATTTTAAGAGAGACCTATTTGATTACATTTATAGATTATTACTTTAATGATACTCATCATACAGGAATTGACTAAATAACTGTCCAGAATATTTTGTCAGAAGTGGGGCTATAAATAGAAGATTTTAAATATGCAGTACTGACTTTGGTACTAGGTATGAGTGAGTAAAGGCTAAATGAATGTCAAGGAGGCTATTGGTGAAGCTCAGGAGAAAGACAGACGAGATGAAGCTGAAAAAGAAGCGAAGAAATTGTTATTGGAGGTTGAAAAACATAGTGATCTGAGTATTTCAGTGAAATAATTGGCAAAACTGTACCCTGTTGATGATTAGAAAACATGGAATATGCTTAATGAGCCAGTGAAACTGAGATTTCGAGGCTGGGTATTATAAATTTGATTTTCTTATCTGTATGTATTAAGGTACAGGAAGAGAAAACTGAACTAAGAAAATTTTCAGTTCACGTGTGGTGTTAATAGTAAATATAGAGGACACAGGACTTGCTTAGTTTGAAAAGACAACCATATTTTCTCCAGTCCTCCCCATTAGTAAAATAGTCTCAAAGTAAGTGGACTCACAGTAAGGATTAAGTCTCAAATAGCTATGTTTAGTTGCTAAGTCATGTCTGACTCTTGCAACCCCCATGGACGGTAGCCCTCCAGGCTCCTATGTCCAAGGGATTCTCCATGCAAGAATACTGGATTGGGTTGCCATTTCCTTCTCCAAGGATAGCTATAAGATCCTGTTAATAATTTAGAAACATTTATGGAGTTACCACATAGACACAGTCAGCTTCACAAAATGCTTTCTAAGTACCTAAAAGCCTCTGTTCCAACAATCTATGCAAAATAGAAAGAAGTCTGTTTCAGAAATAATTGTACATACAGCTTCTGAAACATGGTGTAAGCAGTTACATGCATATGAAGCTCACAGTTTTAAGGGAGTAGTATCAAATCTCAGATTGAACTAAAAGGGTCAGAAGTAGTTCAAAATGAAAAGATATCTCTATGCCCACATAGACATTTCTATGACCAAAAAGCAACCTGAGAAGATACTCAGCCTCAAAACTGGTCATTTCTTAGAAAAGAAAAAGTGTATTTAACAGGGTGGAGCCAAGAGTCTCCAGAGATAAAGAATTCAAGAGTCATGCTCCCAGTTATTAGAAACAGACTCTAATCAGAAGCATTCTCTGTCTTTGGAGTGGGAAATCCTGAGAACTAACACCCGGCTCTTTTCAGAATTGTTGTGTACTAGTGACTGCGTCTCATTTCTTAACTTTTTGAACAAGAGTACTTATTGCAGTTATTCTGTACTTGTCTCATCACTATTCAGTTCAGTAGCTCAGTCATGTCCGACTCTTTGCAACCCCATGGACTGCAGTACGCCAGCCTTCCCTGTCCTTCACCAACTCCTGAAGCTTGCTCAAACTCATGTCGGTGATGCCATCCAACCATCTCATCTTCTGTTCTTCTTCTCTTTCCATCTGCAATCCTTCCCAGCATCAGGGTCTTTTCAAATGAGTCAGTTCTTCGCATCTGGAGGCCAAAGTATTGAAATTTCAGCTTCTGCGTCAGTCCTTCCAGTGACTATTCAGGACTGATTTCCTTTAGGATGGACTGATTTGATCTCCTTACAGTCCAAGGGACTCTCAAGAGTCTTCTCAACATCACAGTTCAAAAGCATCAATTCTTCAGCACTCAACTTTCTTTATAGTCCACTCTCACATCCATACATGACCCCTGGAAAAATCATAAGTTTGACTAGATGGACTTTTGTTGGCAAGGTAATATCTCTTCTTTTTAATATGCTGTCTAGGTTTGTCATAGCTTTTCTTCCAAGGAGCAAGTGTCTTTTAATTTCTTGGCTGCAGTCACAATCTGCAGTGATTTTGGAGCCCAAGAAAATAGTCTCTCACTGTTTCCATCTATTTGCCGTGAAGTGAATGGGACTGGATACCATGGTCTTAGTCTTTTGAATGTTGAGTTTTAAGCCATTTTCACTCTCCTCTTTCACTTTTATCAAGAGGCTCTTTAGTTCTTCTTCACTTTCTGCCATAAGGGTGGTGTTATCTGCATTTCTGAGGTTATTGATATTTCTTCTGGCAATCTCAATTCTTGGATTTGATACAGTCATCACTGTATATTGGCAATATTAAGGTGTGTGACAGCTTTTTAGTTTAATCATTCCTGGAAAAACAGGAACACATTAAAGGTACGGCAAATAAGAAATATTATCAATATCCAGAACTGCTACAGAAAAGGAACATGGACTTCAAGACCAATGCTTTGATTGAATAAGATATTGGAGTTTTGGCAAAGTGTGAATTTATAGATGAATCAAGGCATTAATCATTGTACTTAGAGAGCAGAAAAGGGTAAAGTGTTTTACATTACTCGGGGCTTCCCCTTCTGAAATATCATGGCCAAAGGGATATCAACATGCATGACACAAGAAACAATATGATAAATGATTACATATCTGAGCTTACCAGCTGTCACTATGTTAAAAAGAAATGACACTCTTCACACTAAAGACCACATGGAGAGAGATATCCTATCATCCCAGCCATCCCCACTAAGCCCTGCCCACTGAATGTAGCTGCCCGAATACACCCAAGTGAAATTAGCAAAAGAAACTTTCTTCCAATCCATAAAATCAGTTAACAAATATATGTTTCTTGTATAATCCTCTAAATTTGAGAGTGGTCATACAGTATAGATAACAAATTCAATTACTAATACCATAAATTCTAACACCAGTGTCTTATCTCACAAATGCATGCCATTGGTTGCAAAGAGTCTAGAATAAGAATAACAAAACAATTCAAGTTCTTAAAACAGAAAGAAGAAAATACAAAAAGAAATAAAAGGGGGAAAACATTTCTTTGTTACTAATTGTATGACAGTGAGTGAGCCATGTAGCCTCTTTTTTTTGTTTTTGTATCATTTTTATCATTTATGGATTAATAAAACATGTTTTACTCATTTAACATTTTCTCACTTAAGGGTTAAGAGAGGTAATATATGTGAACCACTCTAAAAAATATAAAACAGCCAGAATAAAGGTGCTTGTAAAAGTGAATAGTAGGAATTTCCTTATTGAAAACACATTTTAAGCACTGAGTCTGGCACATCATTCCCTAAGGATGTTTGGAAAGCTAGTTAGGACATATCTAGCTTGAAATGTAATGAGCTTTTAAACTAATAATACAAACAGACAAAACTAAAAAACTAAATTTACCAATAGTAATCAATTTGAGAAACTATACAGTTTTGTTTCAATTAGAACAAGAAAGACTTGATCTATATTTTTGAAATTCTGAGGCTTTCAACAATTCAGGGCATGCATATTTTCACATTTTAAATTGTGCTCAGATCCCTCCATAATTAGTGTAAATTTATGTCACATTCTAAAAGTTCAAAATCTTAAGTAACAAAGTGTCTGTAATGCTTTTTCTCTAGCTAAACCCATGACCCATTAAGTCATAACTATTTCCCTGGAAAAATACTATGAATTCTTCCTTATGTGTGTTATTTGCAATCCTTTCAAATAATCTCTTGAAGTGTGTTGATTCATAACCACAATATCCAGTTCCTCTCTACTGCTGTTTATCATGATGCTTAATATTTCATACTTGAATATGACTAGGCCCTTCTGCCTCCAGTGAGCACAGGACAAACTTTGGAGGTAGTTTGTACATGCTTGGATATAAGAGAAACTTAGTCCCCACTCCCAGATTGCTCACCACATTGGTGAGCATTAAACTCTTTCTTCTTTTCTGCAGAGCAATTCTTTCAAATAGTGACACTTCCCCCCCTTTCTCCTCCTTCTCCTCTTTTCCCCATTCCCTTCCTCCTCCTCTTCTTCTTTTCCATCATTTTCCTCTTTGATATTCTGAATCTGTGTTCTTTTTTTCCTCAAGAGTCAGAATAAAGTCCATCAATATTTCAACAGATATATCTTTCAGAACTTGAGCAGTATTGGGTGCCAAAAAAATGCCAATCTGTTCCCTGTTCTCCATTGTACAATAGCTTAGTAAGTGACTAAAGGTACAGAATCAAGGGAGAGGGGATTATGTTAAAAAGTAAGTAGGATAAATATAGAGTCACCAAAGAATGTTTGTTCAGGGAGTAGCATGATATTACAAAGACTTAACCATCTCTACCATGAATTGGAACAGGACTTTATGGTCCTTGCCCCATGTCCTTAGACTGCTTTTTGTCTGTGGAAAAACTTTAGCCAAAGAATAAGTTAAATCAGAAAAGTGAGAAAGTGCAGAACAAGACTTAGTAATAATAGTTTAGTCATTGAGCATAGTCAAAGGCCTTTAGTCCCTCTTCCAAG
This sequence comes from Cephalophus harveyi, assembly GCA_006410635.1. NCBI lineage: Eukaryota > Metazoa > Chordata > Mammalia > Artiodactyla > Bovidae > Cephalophus > Cephalophus harveyi. The sequence goes on from SJYT01044761.1 coordinate 173,055, forward strand.
GCTACCGATAATATTCTGAGCCATATATACTGTGAGCTGTCTTTTAGATCCTGAAACCATTACCAGGTGAAAGATGTTAATCGCATAGGGACCAGACTGTAGCCATGACATAAGTTGCCATAATTTCAAGAACTTGCCTCAAGGAAATGGAAACAAACTGACCCTGGAACTAAAGACTAACTGCATTTAAAGCAATCAAGATGACACTGATCAGGCTACATACAGCCTGACTTTCAGAGCTGACTGTGCTTCTTCTACATGGCCCCCTCCCTCTGGTTGTCAGTGGCAGGCAGTCGGCCTTTGGACAAGAGTCCCCCACCCAGACTGCTGGCATCCTAAACAAAAGAAGCTTTCCTTTACACTAACCTTGCCTCCTTATTAGTTTCAGAGCAGCAAGTGGTCGGATTCCCAATTTTTTAACAACCAGGCTCTGCCAGAATATACATGACAAATGATTCTTTCTCCCTTTATTCCTTATTTTAAATGTAATTTCATCAATGGCCATTTCTACATACTTGAGACCTTTCAAGTATGTGATCAGTATTCCAGAGATTATTAGATCAGTATTCCAGAATATTAGAATCAGAATACTAAATCAGTATTCCAGAGATTAAAGTCAATTACTACTTCTTACAAATTATCTTGTATATGAATAAACACGATATGATTGCACATGCCTCCTACTTAAGTCAAAATAAAGCATATACAATGGGGGAACAGCAAGTGCATAGCCTTTAAACAGTCATAAGTTATAAACACTGACTAAGACAATTTTTTTGGCCTTAGTTAAGTTTTGCTAAGTGCTTTTTACTAAGTGCTTCCCCAGTGACTCAGCAGTAAAGAATCCCCCTCAATGAGAGAGATGTGGTTTCCATCACTGGGTTGAGAAGATTCCCAAGAGGAGGAAATGGCAACCCACTGCAGTATTCTTGCCTGAAAAATCCCATGGACAGAGGACTCTGACAAGCTACAGTCCATGGGGTCACAAAAGAGTCAGACATGACTTAGAGACTAAACAATAAGAAATGACATTATAGTGCAGGCTGTGGCAACTTTAGTAATTAGCACTAAAAGAGAAATAATCTTTTGATGTATTACAGACTTCACTTTCACTCATTGGAGAAGGAAATGACAACCCACTCCAGTGTTCCTGCCTGAAGAATCTCAGGGTCGGGGGAGCCTGGTGGGCTGCCATCTACGGGGTCGCCCGGAGTCAGACACAACTGAAGCAACTCAGCAGCAGCAGTGGTGATAATAGTAGCTAATATTTATGTTCTAGGGGCTGTTTGAAGAACTTTACATGTATAGTCCTATTTAATCATCACTGAAACCCTAGGAGGGAGATATTATACTTTCTTGATTTTACAGCTGAGGAAAGAAAATGAGACTCAGAGAAATTAAAAACTTTGTGCAACCTGGAAAGTGGAGTCAACTACCAATGTGCCAGACTCTAAGTGTTTGGTTTTTAACTAAGTCAAAAATTATAGGACTAGTTGCTGTCCAACATATGTATTTGCAAAAAATCTAAATTATTACAATAATTTATAGTGAGTTTTATCATCTTTTAAATTATGTTGCAAAATTACTACCAAAGTAACACTAAGTGACTAATCTAGTTTTTTTAAAATTTTATATCAGACTCAATTTTAATTATTATACTGGATATGTGTAAATCATACTACCAAACCTGAAAAACAGTTTATTTTCATATTAAAATTAAAATCCTTAATGAAAAGAAGGTCTATATGCATTTTTGCTTGCATATCACACACAAACACACATACATTTTAACCCAAGTATTGTTTTGAAATTTTGTCTGAACTAAAATTATATTTAGGGAGGAAATTCACAATACAATATGAGCTATAGTGATATACAAGTATTCAAAAGAAGATTTCAATATTTGTAAATAAAAGTAGAAATAATACATACATCTGTGAATATTTAGTACAATGTTACAGACAATGCTAATTTAAAGGAAAATATGTAGTATCACATAATGAAAGGTCAATAAAGAAAAAAAAAAAATCTCTCCCTTTACTTACAACTCTGCACAGAATTTGTGTTTTCCCATCTATCACCTGGATCTTTCTGTATCTGCCATATCACCAAGCAGTACTGAAATTACAGTGGCCATATCTCACACTTCCTGTATGCCATTGCTTTCCTTGCCTTCTCCCCTGAATTATTTATAGACTGCACCCCTAGATATAGAGCTACTTTTCTGAAACAATGTAAAGCCGTCTCTTGTTATTTGCATGCTTCTTCAAACCAAAGAATGCCATGTAAGAGTACGATAGAATGTTTCATAGGGAAATAGATGCTTTAACCTTAGGAGTTTTCTAAAGTTACAAAAATTAAAAAGTTGAATTGACTATTATAAGGAAGTAATAATGATGCTTTTAAAATAGCCTATGTGATAGACTTAATTGTCACAATAATTAAGTTGCCAAAATTAATTCGTAGTACATACATACACCAGTGATTGAGAGGCTATAAGAGCACTTACATGCTCCTAATCTCAACATCCAGGTGGCAGGATCAGAATGGGGGGATAGTCACTTAGGAAGTATATGGTAAAAGCTGTTTATCAGCCAGTATAGAAGTAGTTTAATGTTTTAACAAATGGCATGATTGTACCAATTCTACTAGTATAATGTCAGCTCTGAGTGTATAAAGTGCTTCTTGAATCACTAGGAGCTTTCTAAATGATTTTAATTAAAAGTGAATTTTCTAAAGGATTTTTCCATCTAGTTTAATCATTTACTGAATTGTCTTAAATTAACATATAGGGGAAGTATTACATATATCAAGATGTTTGAATTACAATGTTCAGTTCAGTTCAGTTGCTCAGTTGTAGCCGACTCTTTGTGACCCCATGAGCTGCAGCACTCCAGGCCTCGCTGTCCATCACCAACTCCCAGAACCTACCCAAACTCATGTCCATTGAGTCGGTGATGCCATCCAACTATCTTGTCCTCCTCTGTCATCCCCTACTCCTGCCCCCAATTCCTCCCAACATCAGGGTCTTTTCAAGTCAGCTCTTTGCATCAGGTGGTCAAATTGCTGGAGTTTCAGCTTCAATATCAGTCCTTCCAATGAACACCCAGGACTGATCTCCTTTAGGATGGTCTGATTGGATCCACTTGCAGTCCAAGGGACTCTCACGAGTCTTCTCCAATACCACAGTTCAAAAACATCAATTCTTCAGTGCTCAGCTTTCTTTATAGTCCTCTCACATCCATACATGACCACTGGAAAAACCAGAGCCTTGACTAGACGGATCTTTTTTGACAAAGTAATGTCTCTGCTTTTTACTATGCTGTCTAGGTTGGTCATAACTTTCCTACCAAGGAGTAAGTGTCTTTTAATTTCATGGCTGCAAACGCCATCTGCAGTGATTTTGGAGCCCCCCAAAATAAAGTCTGCCACTGTTTCCACTGCTGCTAAGTCACTTCAGTCGTGTCCAACTCTGTGCGACACTATGGACTGCAGCCTACCAGTCTCCTCCGTCCATCGGATTTTCCTGGCAAGAGTACTGGAGTGGGTTGCCATTGCCTTCTGTTTCCACTGTTTCCCCATTTATTTGCCATGAAGTGATGGGATCAGATCCTATGATCTTAGTTTTCTGAATGTTGAGCTTCAAGCCAACTTTTTCACTCTCCTCTTTCACTTTCATCAAGATGCTCTTTAGTTCCTCTTCACTTTTGCCAGAAGGGTATTGATATTTCTCCCAGAAATCTTGATTCCAGCTTGTACTTCTTCCAGCCCAGCATTTTTCATGATGTACTCTGCATATAAGTTAAATAAGCAGGGTGACAATATACAGCCTTGACTTACTGCTTTTCCTATTTGGAACCAGTCTGTTGTTTCAGGTCCAGTTCGAACTGTTGCTCCCTGACCTGCATACAGGTTTCTCAAGAGGCAGGTCAGGTGGTCTGATATTCCCATCTCTTTCAAAATTTTCCACAGTTTATTGTGATCCACACAATCAAAGTCTTTGTCATAGGCAATGAAGCAGAAAAAGATATTTTTTCTGGAACTCACTTGCTTTTTTCACTGATTCAGCAGCTGTTGGCAATTTGATCTCTGATTCTTCTGCCTTTTCTAAAAACATCTGGTAGTTATGGTTCACGTATTGCTGAAGATTGGCTTGGAGAATTTTGAGCATTACTTTACTAGAGTTTGAGATGAGTGCAATTGTGAGGTAGTTTAAGCATTCTTTGGCATTTCCTTTCTTTGGGATTAGAATGAAAACTGACCTTTTCCAATCCTGTGGGCACTGCTGAGCTTTCCAAACTAGCTGATATATTGAGTGCACCACTTTCACAGCATCATCTTTCAGGATTTGAAATAACTCAACTGGAATACCATCACCTCCTCTAGCTTTGTTCGTAGTGATGCTTCCTAAGGCCCACTTGACTTCACATTCCAGGATGTCTGGCCCTAGGTGAGTGATTATAACATCGTGATTAACTGGGTCATGAAGATCCTTTTAATATAGTTCTTCTGTGTATTGTTGCCACCTCTTCTTAATATCTTCTGCTTCTGTTAGGTCCATACAATTTCTATCCTTTATTGAGCCCATCCTTGTATGAAATGTTCCCTTGGTATCTCTAATTTTCTTGAAGAAATCTCTAGTCTTTCCCATTCTGTTGTTTTCCTCTATTTCTTTGCATTGATCACTGCAGAAGGCTTTCTTATTTCTCCTTGCTATTCTTTGGAACTCTGCATTCCAATGGGTTTATCTTTCCTTTTCTCCTTTGCTTTTCACTTCTCTTCTTTTCACAGCTATTTGCAAGGCCTCCTTAGACAGCCATTTTGTTTTTTTTTTTGCATTTCTTTTTCCTGGGGATGGTCTTGATCCCTGTCTCCTGTACAATGTCAGGAACCTCTGTCCAAGTTCATCAGGCACTCTTTCAGATATAGTCCCTTAAATCTATTTCTCATCTCCACTGTATAATCATAAGGGATTTGATTTAGTTCATACCTGAATGGTTTTTGGTTTTCCCCATTTTCTTCAATTTAAGTCTTAGTTTGGCACAAGGAGTTCATGATCTGAGCCACAGTCAGCTCCCAGTCTTGTTTTTGCTGACTGTATAGAGTTTCTCCGTATAGAAGCTTCTTCTTCTTTGGCTGCAAAGAATATAATCATCTGTTTTTGGTGTCGGCCATCTGGTGATGTCCATGTGTATAGTCTTCTCTTGTGTTGTTGGAAGAGGGTATTTGCTATGACCAGTGCGCTCTCTTGGCAAAACTCTATTAGCCTTTGCCCTGATCCATTCTTTACTCCAAGGCCAAATTTGCCTGTTATTCCAGGTGTTTCCTGACTTCTTACTTTTGCATTCCAGTCCCCTGTAATGAAAAGGACATCTTTATGGGTGTTAGTTTTAAAAGGTCTTGTATATATTCATAGAACTGTTCAACTTTAGCTTCTTCAGCATTACTGGTTGGGGCATAGACTTGGATTACCGTGATATTGAATGGTTTGCCTTGGAAACGAACAGAGATCATTCTGTTGCTTTTGAGATTGCATCCAAGTACTGCATTTTGGACTTTTTTTGTTGACCATGATGGCTACTCCATTTCTTCTAAGTTATTCCTGCCCACCATAGCAGATAAAATGGTCGTCTGAGGTAAATTCACCCATTCCAGTCCATTTTAGTTCTCCGATTCCTAGAAAGTCAACGTTCACTCTTGCCATCTCGTTTGACCACTTTCAGTTTGCCTTGATTCATGAACCTAACATTCCAGGTTCCTATGCAATATTGCTCTTTACAGCATCGGACCTTGCTTCTATCGCCAGTCACATCCACAACTGTTGATGTGACTTGCATTTATTTTATTGCACATGAATTACAATGTGCATTGCATTTATTTTAGCCTTTTTGCCCAGTTCTTACTATGTGAATTTTAACATACTGCATTTGTAATATCCGAAGTATATGCTCTCTAAAGTTCTATTTGAGAAGCACAATACTGCTTAGGAGCCAAGTGGATGTGTGTGTTAATTGCTCAGCCGTGTCTGGCTCTTTGGACTCCATGGATGGTAGTCTGTCAGTCTTTCCGTGGAATTCTCCAAGCAAGAACACTGGAGCTGGTTGCTATTTCCTTCTTCAGGTTATCTTCCTGACTTAGGGATAGAACCTGAGTCTCTTGCATTGCAGGCAGATTCTTTACCGTTTGAGTACCAGGGAAGCCCTTAAGCGCAGAATAAAAATTACTGATAGAATTAATGTTGATTACTTTTTAAAATTAATTTATTTTTTATTGAAGGATAGTTGCTTTACAGAATTTTTCTGCTTCTGTCAAACCTCAACCTGAATCAGCCATAGGTATACATATATCCCCTCCCTTTTGGAACTCCCTCACATCTCCCTCCCCATCCCACCCCTCTAGGTTATTACAGAGCCCCTGTTTGAGTTTGCTAGCCTTATAGAAAATTCTCAGTTGACTATGTCTTTTACATACGGTAATGTAAGTTTTCATGTTGCTCTTTCCATACATCTCACCCTCTCCTCATCTCTACCCATGTCCTGTAGCCTTTTCTCTTTTTTTTTAAGTAACTGTTTCCAAATTAAAAAAAAAAAAATTAGAATTGAAATAATGGACAAACACATAAAATGAACTATTTTTCACTTTGTACCAATATAAGCTTTGGTAAGGTTTTACTCCAATTAAAATAAATAAGCAATTATTCATGGTATTAATAATTAAAACTAATTGAAACTAATAAGTTTTCCATGGAGAAAAGGAGGATTAACTGAAAGAGTTTAACATTCAGCTAGAAAAAGAAAATACAAATGTACTTAAATCTGAAATTCAAAACAAATTTGAAGAAGGAATAGATATCAGAAAGTACTATATGACTCACTAAGAAATAAAAGGTACACAGGTTAAGAAAGTTGGTGAGTCTTAAATGATATAGAAGTGGTATGTCAGAAACCTAAAGATGAATGAAAATTAAGTGTCAGAAACCACTTAAAAACATTAATCAGAGGATTTCCAGGAAAAAATGCTGAGTTTAGATCAACTTTCTAATCTTCTATCACTCCATTAAAAGACTTCTGGGGAAGCCCAAGGGAATATAAGATAAAAAGGAATCATCCACATGACTAAAAGCTTAAAAATGTTTTCTTGGATATTAGATGCTATGAGATGAGATTGAAAGAAGGCAAAAAAACTATGCTCAAGTCATCTTTTCTGTGTGAGAATGAAGAAAACAAGAATTATGAAAACAAGGAAAAGATATCAAAGATGGGACAAAATTATTATGATGTGGATTAAAATACAGCACACTGAAAATAAACAGAGTTTAAAAGAGATGGTGATATAAAGTTAAAAATAGGAAAACAACAGAGAAACTATTCATAAACAATAAAGTCAGAGTCATCTATGCAGACAGTAAATTCTCTGAATTAGTGTACAGGTTTGATAACTCCAGTATTAAGAAGTAAAAGTCAGAGATGAGCACTGTGAAAGAGACAACTTGATAAGTAAGTCAGAAAATAGAAATCTAATATATGGTGATTAGAATTCCTAAAGAGGAAAAATAAATAGTAGTCAAGAAATTACCTCAGTTTTCATAACATGAAACATTCTTGAGCAGAGGAAAGATCTGTTTCTAAATAAAAAGAATCATCATTTACTTTGAAACATTACCTTTTTTTTTTTTAAACCCAACTTTTACATCTGGATATTCTCAGTTCACATGCTGCTGAATTCTAGATCGAAGGATTTAGAGCATGTGAATCTTACAACATGTGCAATGAGCACAATTGTATGGTAGTTTGAACACTCTTGGCATTGCTCTTCTTCGAGACTAGAATGAAAACTCACATTTTCCAGTCCCATGGCCACTGCTGAGTTTTCCAAATTTGCTGGCATATTGAGTGTAGCACTTTCATAGCATTATCTTTTACGATTTGAAATAGCTCAGCTGGAATTCCATCACTTCCACTAGTTTTATTCATAGTAATGCTTCCTAAGGCCCACTTGATTTCTCACTCCAGGATGTCTGGTTTTCGGTGAGTGACCACACCAGTGGGTGTTATCCAGGTCTTTAAGACCTTTTTTTGTATAGTTCTTCTGAGTATTCTTGCCACCTCTCTTAATCTCTTTTGCTTCTGTTAGATCCTATTGTTTCGGTGCTGAGACCGTTCTCTCTCTCTCTCTCTCTTTTTTGTTTCCCCTTTTATTCTGTTCTGTGGCCGAGATTTCCACCATTCTGTCTTCCAAATCAAGAGAAGGCAATGGCAACCCACTCTAGTACTCTTGCCTGGAAAATCCCATGGACGGAGGAGCCTGGTAGGCTGCAGTCCATGGGGTCGCTAAGAATTGGACAAGATTGAGCCTCTTCACTTTCACTTTTCACTTTCATGCATTGGAGAAGAAAATGGCAACCCACTCCAGTGTTCTTGCCTGGAGAATCCCAGGGACGGGGGAGCCTGGTGGGCTGCCATCTATGGGGTCACACAGAGTCGGACACGACTGAAGTGACTTAGCAGCAGCAGCAGTCTTCCAGATGACTTATCCATTCTTCTGCCTTAGTTATTCTGCTATTGTTTTCTTCTAGTTTTTTTTTTTTTTTTCATTTCAGTTATAGTTCTAGTCATCTCTTCTTTGTTTGTTCTTCAGCTCCTCTAGGTCTTTTTAAAACTTTTCTTGTATGTTCTTGATCTGTGTCTCCAATCTGTTTCTGAGATCTTGCATCCTCTTTACTATCATTGTTCTGAATTCTATTCCAGATAGATTTATCGTCTCATTTTGTCAGACTTAACTGTGTTTGTGGCCTTCTTTTCACAGCCTACAGGATTTCAGTTCCTCTTGCTTCTTGAGTCTACCCATGATGGGTGATGATGTTGATCCAGAGAGTTGTGCTGTTATCCCCTTGAAGGGATTTAGATTTGTTTTGTAGTGATCAGAGCTTGACCTAAATATTGAGCAGGGCTTCCCCTTTATGCTGTGGTTGTCATTGCTCTGCCAGAGGCAGGGTCTGCTCCCTAGTTGTTGGAATAGAGTCCTCCAGATCTGTTTCTTAACTGTGATTCTGATCTGTGGTGCAAGGTAGGCAGGATTGGAGCACTGCCACTGGGAAAGAAGCAGCTGAGTTTTCCTCCTTTGGTGTTGTTCACTTGTGAATGTGCTCTGTTGTGTCCGCTTTCGTCTGTTTTGTGGATTTGCAAAGGGTACTGTTGGCATTGCTCTCTGTCTCGCCTTAAGTGTTGATATGCCAGCAATTGGCCCTGGTGCCTCTTAGGTATTGTTTTCACCTTGCCACAGGCACAGGTCCACTATAGTTAGCTCCTACTAGTGCAGGAGTTGTCCATCTGGACCCCCTGTGGGAGCTATGGAAGCAGCTTGAACTCTGGTCTGGTTCGGTCTCCATGTATAAGAGCCCACAGCTGCTAAAGCCAGACCCATCCCAGGTGCAAGAGCACTTGCTCTCCTTTGAGATGATTCACAGGAGCTGAATTTAGGAAGCCATCAACAAAGGTGTAACTCTGCAGTTTGTGCAGCTGTGAGGAGAAATTTTAGCTCTTCTTCCTTAGTCACAAAACCCCTGGGCCTCAAAAGGGGTTCATTCCCTTCTCTGGGTGAATTTCCTAGCAAGGGTGGGAGGGAGCTCTCTGCACCCTCCTGGGACTGTGGGCCAGGTCCAGGCACCCACTGGTGTATTTCCTAACAGGGAAAGCTATCCGTGTGCCCCCGAGTAACAGGGTAGTTTTATGCATCCGACAAAGGACCTCCTAGTCATGGAAGTTATCTGTGCCCTCCTTGGACAGAGTATGCCCATCAGCATGGGCAGAGCCTGTGGCCTGCTGGCAGAATTCCCAGTGGAAGAAGCTATCTGTGCTCTTCTGGTTCAGCAGGTGCAGGTTCTGGGGCCCTTGGTGGAATTGCTAGTAGCTGGATTTCTCCATGCCCTTCTGGGTCAACGAGTGTGGGTCCTGTGATCTGCTGGCAGAATTTCTAGTTTCAGAAGTTGTCCTAGTCTTTCCAGATTAGCAGGAGTTGGGCCTGGTATCTGCCTACAGGCCTAGAAGAGTCAGCTTCTTGAGCCCATGCTGGCAGAGGCAACCCATGCTCTACCCTAGCACTCCCTTAAACTGTGCCCTGTTGTATGGTAGCTCTCACAAGGAAAGAAGCTTTTCTTTTCGGTGGTCCTGCCTCTTTCCTCATGCACCTCCCAATAATGATGCATTTCCTCTCTGGCAGGCCCAGGCTTTCTCCCAATACACCTTACTTGCCACAGACTGAACTCTTCAGGCTGTTTTGTGCATAACTCTGATCCTTTCCCTGGGACTGAGCTTCAGAATCTGAGCTTCACCATCCAACACTCACCCTCACCAACAGTGGAGTATCTCAGGTTGGAGAGAATAGGGTGGATGTGCCAACTCTCTGTGCAGGCTACTCTCCATTTTGCCTTCTGCAAACCAGTTGCTGCTTTCCCCCTTTGTAGGCTCCCAAATTCTTGTCTCTATCCAGTCTAGTTTCTGTGATGGTGAGGAGTCTTCCCACATGCAGGTAGCTTTCCACCGTCACAGCTCCCTCCACAGTGCACAGGCTTTGTCCTGATTTCTTCTTTTTTCCTTTGGTCTTACCCAGTTACATGGCAGTTTTCTTACCTTTTCAGACATCTGAGGTCTTCTGTTTCTGAGTAAATAATTCCACTTGTAGATATATTTTTAATGTTTCTGTGGAGGGAAGTGAATTTTGCTTCTTACTTCTCTACTATGTAATTACCTGCCTATGTAATTTCACTTTAATGAAACTAGAAATGCAAAATTGTAGAAAAAATGAAGAGATTGTCTGATCACACAGAAAAGCTGGGAGTGTGAGAGAGGTGGCTGTAGCTTTAAAAGTGAAATGAGAATTTTTGTGGTGAAGGAAATATTCTGTGTTTTGACTCTACAGATATCAATAGTCTGGAAGAATTATTGCATTATCGTTTTGTAGGATGTTTACTTTGGGGCAAATTGGGTAAAGGGTACATGGTATTTGTCTGTATTATTTCTTAAAACTGCATGTGAATGTACAGTTATCTCAAAATAAAAAGCTTATTTTAAAAAAAGGAAAATCCTTGTTAGTCACCTTAGAAGGACTGCAGGGAAAGATTTATTTTCTTTAAAAGAAATAATAGGAAAAAAAAAAGCTCATCTTTATCTTACCTTTCTTATATGAACTGTAACACTAATAGTAGATGAGTGAAAATTCTCTTCATAGAAGTATTTCAATTCACAAAAAAAGAATTATACTATCATCATTCTTCAATCCTCAAAACATCAGTGACTGAATATCAGTGGTTGTTAACAGCATAGAGCAAACACACATAATATGCTTCCTGAGGAAAGAAAATATCATCTGTATCCTTGACAAAGTGACTAAAACTAGTCTATCAAGTCTCTGGATTCAGCTGCCTATTTTCAAGAAAGACAGGAGGCAAAGGAATGTTGAACTGCAGGGTGCTTGTGAAATCAGCAAAAATTCCATACTGTAGGAGACCCAAATGCACTGTAATTTTCTAAACATAACTGGGAAGAGAAAAATAAATAAATAATGGAGCAAGAATCTGTTGATTGAATGTAAAATGCATGTCACATTTTAAAAATTTGAACAAGGTTAGACTATAGTGTCTCAGGCAGTACACATTGATGTTAAAACTAAAACAAAACAAAACAAAACAAAAAAACTCACACAAAAAAGCAGTTGCTATGAATGTCAGAAAAGCACTTAATTTGATTGAATTGGTGCACTTGGACAAGACCTGCAGGAGGCTGGCAAAATTCTGCTTCTTGACTTGGGTTTTCATTACAAGGATGTTCATTTTATAATATATAGTTAATTTCTGCACTTCCCAGGTGGAGCAGTAGTAAAGAATCAGCCTGCCAATGTAGGAGACATGGGTTTGACCCCAGAGTTGGGAAGATTCCCTGGAGCAGGAAATGGCAACCCACTCTAGTATTCTTGCTTAGAAAATTCCATGGACAGAAGAGCCTGAGGGCTATAGCCCATGGGGTTACAAAGAGTCAGACACAACTGAGTATACACACAACCCAGCACAAGTTCTGCACAGATTTTTCTTTTAACTAAATATTTAAGGAAGTATTTTGTAGTGAACACTTCTCCACATTTTAAAAATGCTTTGAAATCTTTGTTTTAAACTAATATACCTTTATAGGATATACAATACTTATATAACAATTTGCCATAGTAGAACAATTGTAGCATTTCTAGTTTTTAATTATTACTCAGTAGGAATGATTTCTGTTTAAAAGATGATCTTTAAATATTGATTGCATTACAGTTTCAGCCTCAGGCAGGTGCTTTTTTGTTAAATAACCTCAAAATATGGAAAAGATAAAATTTTGATGACCTCAACATCTTATAGTATATCTCTTTCTGTAAAGTTTAAGCAATTCATCTAATGATTTATAGGGATTTTTTGGTATTAAGCCAGTTAATAAGATGTTGTTACAGATGTTGTTACATTCTGAGAGACAAATAAGCCATCTTTATCATATAAAATTAAAATTATAAAATTTTATCATATAAAATTATTACTATTAGAAGTGAGCTGCGCAAATAGTAAAACAGATTTCTGTATTATTTGTTTCAACTGCATGTGACTCTGTGATTATCTCAACATACAAAGTTTAATTTTTTAGAAAAAATCATGTTATTTTTCAGAAACAGCCTATGATTTTCAATACCTAATATTTATTAGCATACTGAAATGCTATAAAAATTAACAAAAAATGCACTTCGATGGTACAAAACTAACATACATATTTAGTACAGGGGTAATATTTTTTACGACATCTGTGCTTGTTATAGTTTAAAAAATTACGATCGACTTGGGTGTTTTTCAACAAGTTTATGTTAATTTGTATTACATCTGTTGTATTACAACATGGAATGCAGACAGAAATAAAAGAAAATGGACTATTGATAAACACAATAACCTAGATGTCCAGAGAATTATGCTGAATGAAAAAAAGTTCCAAAAGATTACTTATTATAAAAATCTTTTGAAATAAAATTATAGAAATAGTGAAGAGACTAACTGATCTCACTGATAGACTAGAAGTATGAGAGAGGTGGCTGTAGATATAAAAATGAAATTAGGAAACTTGTGGTGAAGGAAATGTTCTGTATCTTGACTCTATGGATATCAAATGAGAGGATAAGTCATCCTATCTCCAACATTAATCTTTGCATAGACTAGATTATTATATCCCCTATCTCCTCAAATATGGTTAAGTATAGTCTATGCTCAGATCCGCATGGAGAAGAGTTATTTGCAGATTTATGGTGGAAGAATTCTTCAACTTTTCCATGTTTTAGAAATATTTTTTCCATCAATTAAACTGACATTCAGTACACAAGAAGATGGTGATTTAATTTGTCAATGTTATTTACAGCTGCATGGCCAATATTGTATACAATATTAATATATTGAGAGTAAAAAAACTAATTATGCATTTATTGCTTACATAATTATGAGTTAATTATACCACTAATGGAAAATGCCTTTCATCGCTGTTAGACTTCAATAAAGATATTCTTTATAATCTTTACTCGGCATTTAGTGTGCATTAAATGTCTTCATAAATATAAATTCAATGCTTTCTTGAGAGAGCCCATTTAAAATAATAAATTCATGTGACAATGATCCTGTTTAGAAAATATGAATTTTAAATACTGAATAGATTACAAACTATGCTGATTCCTTAGAATCACACTATTCTTTCATTATAGTCAAAATTTAAAGCCCTTCTTCCCAAGAGGGTATTTCTGTTGCAACTTTTCAGTTACCTTTCAACTTAAAAATAACAGGTAACTAGATTGTGATTGTCTCAAAAGTTATTTTTTCCTTTTCATCTCTGTGCTGTTTTATCAGAAGTTTTAACATATTATTCAATATAAAATGTGTTGTAGATGGATCACTTTTACATAGTACAATTAGTAGAAACATATTTTATGGTTTAACAGACAATTAAAATTGAGAAAGAAAGAAAATTTGTATGTTATAAATTCCTAGTAAACCAATATGATAAAATTGGTAGTAAAAAAGATTTCCAAACATACCATATTGAAATATAATTACTCTAAACAGATATTATGTATAAATAAGATAAATTTAAAAACAATTAAACAGGTAAACCTTAATAGGATTTTGATGTAGCTCTCTAATGCCTTATAAGGAATAACACTTGTGTATATCACTATAAACCATATATTAATAGTTAAATTTCTCCAGTACTGGACACCCCTTAGAAAAGAAAGGGAAGAAAATGAGATCAAGCATATCTTAATGAGTCAGACTTGTTTTCATTTGTTCAAGTGTCCATTTATTCATTCAACAAATACATTGAACTTCTGGTTTGTGCCGAAATTTGCTGTAGTATATAGTAATAAGAACAAAACTGAGTCCCTATTGTCATGGAGCTTACAATATCTTGGAAAGAGAAAGAAATGAAAATTTAATAACCCAGTGGTGAGTGCCATGAAGGAGCCTACAGAAAATTAACAAAGAAATGGGACAGGGTTGGGGGAGTGGTGAAATACGAAATAATTAGGCCAAACTCTGATACGGTGAAAATTAAGCAAGGATTTGAAATGAATGCGTTAGCTGCATGGCTTGCGAGAAAAGCTTCAGAAAGAGGAAATGATAATTAAGGGCATGAAGCATTGAGGGACAGCAAGAAGGCCAAGTTCAGCTGGAATAATGGTGAACAAGGTAGGGAAGACAGATCATGTAGGATAGGATAGGACATGCTATGAAAGTTGGACTTTACTCATTAAGATGGGAAACTGAGACATTTTAAAAGAGAAGATACAATATCCACCTGACATGCTGCTTCAGTCGTGTCTGACTCTGTGTGATTCCATAGACGGCAGCCCACCAGGCTCCCCTGTCCCTGGGATTCTCCAGGCAAGAACACTGGAGTGGGTTGCCATTTTCTTCTCCAATGCATGAAAGTGAAAAGTGAAAGGGAAGTCGCTCAGTCATGTCTGACTCTTCGCAACCACATGGACCACAGCCTACCAGACTCCTTTGTCCATGGGATTTTCCAGGCAAGAGTACAGGAGTGGGGTGCCATCGCCTTCTCCGATCTGACATGCTACAAAACTAAAACTCTAGCTTCTCCAAGCTCTGGCTTTTCAAAGCTATTCTCTGGTTTCTATAAGGAAAAATAGTGCAGAGCTGGGGAGAAAGTATAAGGGTGTAAGTAGAGAGTCTGGTTAGGAGCTAAATGCTATATTGCAGGCTCACAATAAAGGGGCTTCCCTGTGACTCAGGTGGTAAAACGTCTGCCTGCAACGTGGGAGACCCAAATTCAATCCCTGCGTTGGGAAGATCCCTTGGAGAAGGAAACGGTAACCTACTCCAGTATTTTTGCCTGGAAAATCCCATGGGTAGAGGATCCTGGCAGGCTATACAGTCCATAGAATCACAAAGAGTTGGACAAGACTGAGCGACTTCACTTTCTTCTTTTCTTCTTTCAAGGTAATGGCAGGGGACATCAGGGCAGTTGCTGTAAAGAAGGTAAAAGAGATCAGGTTCCTGGCATCTTCAGAAAAGTATTTTGATTTGCTGGGGTATGAGATGTAGGTATACAAAAAAGAAGAGTTGATAGTCAAACTAATATTTTGTGCCTGAGTAACTGGAAGACTTCCTTTAAGCTAGGCTTCAAGAGTACATGACTGAAAACTTCCAGATGTATAAGCTAGATTTAGAAAATGCAGAGGAACCAGAGATCCAATTGCCAACATCTGTTGGAACAGGAATTTCAGGAAACATCTACTCCTGTTTCACTGACAACACTAAGGCCTTTGACTTTGTGGATCACAGCAAACTGTGGAAAATTCTTAAAGAAATGGAAATAGCAGACCACCTTATCTACCTCCTGAGAAACCTGTATGCTGGTTAAGAAGCAACAGCTAGAACCAAACATGGAACAACAAACTGGTTTAAAATTGGGAAAGGATTATCGCAATGCTGTATATTGTCACTCTGCTCATTTAACTTCTATGCAAAGTACATCCTGTGAAATGCCAGGCTAGATGAACCACAAGCTAGAATTCAGATTGCAGGGAGAAATATCAACAATCTCAGATATGCAAATGATACCATTCTAATGACAAAAAGTGAAGAGGAACTAAAGAGCCTCTAGATGAGAGTGAAAGTGGAGAGTGGAAAAACTGATTTGAAATTCAACATTCAAAAAACTAAAATCAAGGCAAAAAAATCTGGTCCCATCATTTCATGGCAAATAGAAGGGAAAAAGTGGAAGCCATGACAGATTTTATATTCTGGGGCTCCAAAATCACTGCAGATGATTATTGCAGCCAAGAAATTAAAGCTTGCTCCTTGGAAGGAAAGCTATGACAAATCTACAGTATATCAAAAAGCAGAAACATCACTTGGCTGACAAAGCTCTGTAAATTCAAAGCTATGGTTTTTCCAGTAGTCATGTACAGACACGAGAGTTGGACCATAAAGAAGGATGAGTGTCAAATTTATGCTTTCAAACTGTGGTGCTGGAGAAGACTCTTCAGAGCCCCTTCTACAGCAAGGAAATCAAACCTATCAGTCCTCAAGGAAATCAACCCTGAATATACATTGGGAAGACTGATGCTGAAGTGCCAATAATTTGGGCACCTGATGTGAAGAGCCAACTCATTGGAAAGACCCTAATGCTGGAAAAGATTGAAGGAAAAAGGAGAAGGGAGCAGCAGAGGATAAGATGACTAGATGAAATAACTGACTAAATGAACATGAATTTGAACAAACTCCAGGATATAGTAGTGGAGGAGAGAGGAGCCTGGTGTGCTGCAGTTTGTGGGGTCACAAAAGTCAGACATGACTTAGTGACTGAACAACAATAACAAGATGGTCACCTCATCTATGACAAAGAAGGCGAGAATACATAATGAAGAAAAGATAGTCTCTTTAATAAATGGTGCTGGGAATACTGGACAGCTGCATGCAAAAGTATGAAATTAGAACACTCCATAACACCATACACAAAAATAAACTCAAAATGGATTAAAGACCTGAATATACCACCAGACATTATAAAACACTTAGAGGAAAACCTTGCTAGAACAGTTTGACATAAATCACAGTAAGGTTTATTTGACTGATCTTAGAGAAAAATGAGGAGAAGGAAATGGCAACCCACTCTAGTCTTCTTGCCTGGAGAATCCCAGGGATGGGGGAGCCTGGTGGGCTGCCGTCTATGGGGTCGCACAGAGTCGGACACGACTGAAGTGACTTAGCAGCAGCAGCAGCAGCAGCAGAGAATAATGAAAATAAAAACAGAAATTTAGAAATGGGATCTAATCAAACTTAAAAGTTTTTTCCCATGGTAAAGGAAACAGATGAAAAGACAACCCTCAGAATGGGAGAAAATGTTTGCAAATGAAGCAAGTGACAAAGGATTAATCTCCAAAATATACAAGCAGCTTATGTAAGTTTATATTTAAAAAAAGAAAGAAAGAAGGAAACAAACAGCCCAATGGAAAAATGGGCAGATCTAGATAGAAGTTTCTCCAAAGATGAAATACAGAGCTAACAAACACATGAAAAGATACTCAATATCACCAATTATTAGAGAAGTACAAATCAAAACTACAACAAATTATCACCCCATACCAGTCACACTGGCCATCACCAAAAACAAAATTCTGCAAGCAATAAATGCTGGAGAAGGTATGGAGAAAAAGGGAACCCTCCTATACTTTGGATGGGAATGTAAATTGGTACAGTTACTATGGACAACAGTATGGAGGTTCCTTAAAAAGCTAAAACTACCAAATGACCCAGCAATCCCACTACTTTGGATATACTCTGATAAAACCATAACTCAAAAAACACATGTATTCCAATGTTCATTGCAGCACTGTTTACAACAGCCAAGACATGGAAGCAGCTTAAAATCCCTCAACAGATGAATGGATGAAGATTTGGTGAAAGTGAAAGTTGCTCAGTAGTGTCCAACTCTTTGTGACCCCATGGACTATACAGTCCATGGAATTCTTCCTTCCAACCAGAATACTGGAGTGGGTAGCCTTTCCCTTCTCCAGGGGATCTTCCCAACTCAGTGATCAAACCCAGGTCTCTTGCACTGCAGATGGATTCTTTACCAGCTGAGTTACAAGGGAAGCCCAAGAATACTGGAATGGGTAGCCTATCCCTTCTCCAGCGGATCTTCCTGACACACGAATAGAACCAGGGTCTCCTGCATTGCAGGCGGATTCTTTACCAACTGAGCTATCAGGACAGACCAGATGAATGGATGAAGATTTGTTACATATATACAATGGGATATTACCCAGACATTATAAAGGAAGGTCATAGTGCCATTTTAGAGTTTGGTTGGACCTAGAGAATGTCATACAGAGTGAATAAGTTAGAAAGACAAATACTGTATAATATAGCTTATATGTGGAATCTAGAAAATAATGGTATAAATGTATTTATTGACAAAGCAGAAATAGTTACTGACATAGAAAACAAACTCGTGCTTCCCAAGGTGGGGCTGGGACAAACTGGGGGATTGAGATTGATGTATATACACTATTATGTATAAAATAGAAAACTAATGAGGAGCTGAGATCCCTGGTGGCTCAGAGGGTAAAGCGTCTTCCAGCACTGCAGGAGACCTGGGTTCGATCCCTGGCTGGGGAAGAACCCCTGGAGAAGGAAATGGCAACTTACTCCAGTATTCTTGTCTGGAGAACCCCACGGATGGAGGAGTCTGGTAGGCTACAGTCCACGGGGTGGCAAAGAGTCGGACACGACTGAGCAACTTCACTTTCACTTCTTTCTTTCTAATAAGGAACTACTGTTTAAGAGAAGGGAATCTACTCATCGACCTGTGGTGACCTAAATGGGAAGGAAATCTAGAAAAGAGTATATATATATGTATAACTGATTCACTCTTTTGTATAGCAGAAACTAACACAACATTGTTAAGTATCTAAAACCAATAAAAAATAAAAAGAAATAGAATTGACTTAAGCCTTCGTCTCCTTCACAAAATGGAATTATGTAATAAGTATATTTTGGAATCAATTTTTTTCATTCAGCATGTTTCTCTGAACATCTAGGTTGTTGTCTTTATCAGCAGTCCATTCCCTTTTATTTTTGAGTGTATTCCATGTTATAGATGTAATACAGTTTAACAATTCACCTGTTGAAGAACATCTGAGTTGATTTCAGTTTTTAAATATTACCAGCACATCTGTTATAAAACATTTTCCCACCTACTAATATGTATGCTACTTTTGTACCATCATAGTGCATGTTTTATTAATTTGTATAGCATTTCAGGATGTTAATGAATATTTGTGTGTACGTGCATGCTCAGTCACTCAGTCATATCCAACTCTCTGTGACCCCATGGATTGTAGTCTTCCTGGCTCCTCTGTCCATGGAATTTTCCAGACAAGAATACTGGAGTGGGTTGCCATTTCCTTCTCCAGAGGATCTTCCTGACCCAGGGATCAAAACTGCTTCTCCTACATTGCAGGTGGCTTCTTAACCACTGTGCCACCTGGGAAGCCCTCAATAATTTTAGGTACTGAAAATCATAGATTGTTTTTCAAAAAGAGCAATCTCTCTCTCTATATATTTAAATTAAACTCCTATTAAGAGCAATCTATATATATATTTTAAATTAAACTTATGTTGAGATTACTGTAGATTCACATGCAGTCAAAACAAATAATAGAGATTTATTTTACTATTTGCTCAGCTCCTCCGAATGGTATGTATGAACAAGAATACAAAAATAAATATGCATAGGCTTTATGAGCAACCATCTTCATTTTTCTGGATAAATCCCTTGGAGTATAATTGATAGGTTGCATGGGAGCTGCATGTACAGATATCTTTAAGAAACTGCCATAGTGTTTTCCAGGACCATAGTACCATTGTACATTCCCATTAGTAATGTGTGAGTGATCTGTCATATCCTCACTAGCATTTGAAGTTGTCACAAGTTTTAATTTTAGCCATTTTCATAGATATGAAGTGACACGTCACTGGAGTTTTTATCTGCATTTTCCTAATGGCTAATGATGTTAAAACATCTTTATGCACTTATTTGTAATCTCTAATGTCTTCTGTGATGCAATGCCTCTTTATGCTTTGCTTGTGATATAATTGGGTTATTTGCATTTTTTACTGTTAAATTTTCAGATACCTTATATATTCTAGATTTTCATTTTTTATCAGGAATGGTTTGCTAATATTTTCTTCTACTCTGGAACTTGGGCTTTCATATCCTTAACAAACTCTTTCACAAGTCAAAATGTTTAACTTTAATAGTCTAATTTATTATTTTTTTCTTCTTTGGATCATGGTTTTTTTTGTATCAATCCTAAGAACTTTTGTCGTTTCTTTTCAAAGAACCAACTCTTTGTTGCACTGAGTTTCTCCATGGCTTTTCTGTCTTCAATTTTATTCATTGCTTCTTTTCTCTTTTTTGTTATAAAATGGCATGGTTTATTGCACAGAAATTATTATTCAATAAAGATCATAGAAATAAATAAAATGTAAAATGAGTTACTCTTAGCTTCTATCCTTTGATTTATAGACCTACTTATCCTGGTTATAAGGGAAAGAGCAACCTTGATTTTTCAGTTGAAAATATATATTGTTCTTGCAAGATATGACCTTTCTCTGTTGTGTCTATATACCACAACTAAATTTTTGGTAGTACATTACATTGTTCATCAGGAAAGTTCAGTTCATAATCATAAGTCCAAATCTAGTCTTCTTTAAGTATAAAATTCATTCCATTTAAAAAATATTTGTTATGCCTGATGTACTTGCATTTATTTATTAAATTAACTAATAATAATCACCCAAAGTCCATGGTTTACATTAGAGTTTATTCTTAATGTTGTACTATGAGCTTATGTAGTGCACAAATTTTGTACTGTACATAAATGTGTAATGATATAAATCCATCATTATAGTATTAATCAGTATTTTCACAGTCCTAAAATTTCCATGTGATTGGACTAATCATGACTCCTCTTCCCCCTCCCCAAAACCGCTAATCGTGTTTTGTCTTCATAGTTTTGATGTTTCTAGAAGTCTGATAGGTGGAATCATAGAATATATAGCCTTTTGATTGTATTCTATCACTTAGTATAGTTATTTAAGATTCCTCCATTCTTTTCATGACCAGATAATTTATTCATTATCTGAATGTACCACAGGTAATTTATCCACCTACTGGAGGATATCTTGATTTCTTCCAAGTTTTGGCAATTATGATTCAAGCTTCTATAAACATCCATATGCAAGTTTTTGTGTGGGCACACGCTTTCAACTTCTTTAGATAAACACAAAAATTGCTGGATCATATGTTAAGAAGATGTTTAGTCTTGTAAACAAAATGACTTCCAAAAGTGACTGTGTCATTTTGCATACCCAGCAGCTATATATGAGAGTTCCTTTTTCTCCACATCCTTAACAGAATTTGATCTTTACTGGATATGGGATATGGCTATTTTCATAGATATGTAGTGTATGCATGCTTAGCCATGTCTGACTCTTTGAAGCCTCATGGACTGTAGCCTACCCGGCTTCTCTGTCCTTGGAATTTTCCAGGCAAGAATAGTGGAGTGGGTTGCCACTTCCTATTCCAGGGTATCTTCCTGACTCAGAGATCAAACTTGGGTCTCCTGCATTGCAGACAGATTCTTTACCACTGAGCCATCTGGGAAGCTCTGCAGATATGTGTATTCTAGTCGCTCAGTCATGTCTGACTCTTTGCAACACCATGGACTGTAGCCTGCCAGGCTCATCTGTCCATGGGGATTCTCCAGGTGGGAATGCTGGAGTGGATTGTCATGCCCTCCTCTAGGGGATCTTCCCAACCCAGAGACTGAACTAAGTCTCTCTCATAGCAGGTGGATATTTTACCATCTGAGCTACCAGGGAAGCAGGTATGTAGTGGTGGTATCTAATTGTTGCTTTAATTTGCATTTTCCTGATAACATATTATGTAGAGCATCTTTTCATATGCTTCTTTGTTGTCTATATGTCTTCTTTAGTAAAGTACCGGTTAAAGACTTTGGTTCATTTCTTAATTAGGTTGTTTTCTCTTATTCTTGAGATAAGAATTCTTTGTATATTTTGGAACAGTCTTTTATCAGACATACCCTTTGAAAATATTTTCTATCTGTGGCTTGTCTTTTCTCTTGCCATTTTCTTTTACAGAGCACATATTTTAATTTTAATAAAGTTTAGATTACTAATTATTTCTTTAATGGATTGTGCCTTTGATGTTGTATCTAAAAAAGTCGTCACCTTATCCATGATCGTTTAGGTTTTCTCTTATGTTACATTTTAGTAGATTTATAGTTTTGCATCTTGCATTTAGGTCTATGACTTATTTTGCTTTAATTTTTGTGATAGTTTCAAGGTTATGTATCTAGATTTATTTTCTTAAAGTGAATTTCCTTTTGTTTCAACGCCATTTGTTAAAAGATTATCTTTGCCCAACTAGATTGCCCTTGCTCTTTTTTCAAATATAGTTGACTATTTTTCTATGTGTCTGTTTCTGGATTGTCTATCCTGTTCCATTGATCTCTTTGCTTAATTTTTTGTCCAAACCCCATTGTTTTGTTTGACTACAGCTACATCAGTCCTCCAAATTTATTTTTTTCTTTGCTATTATATTGGTATTCTGGTCTTTTGTTTCTCACTAAAAACTTTAGAAATAGTTTGTCAATATTCAAAAGATCACATGCTGGAATTTTGATTGAAATTTCATTGCATCTATAGAACAAGTTGGAAAGAACAGACATCTTAACATATTACTCCTGCTTGGAGTTTGCTTATATTTTTGAATGTGAAGATTCATGGCCAGATTTGGGAAGTCTTCAGCTATTATTATTTGGATACCTCTTCAACACTGTCTTTTCTCATTTTCCTTCTAGAACTCTGATAATATGAACATTAGAATATTTGTTAGAGTCCTACAGATTCCTGAATCTTTGTTTTTCAGCTTGTTTTATTTATATTATTCAGATTGACTTCTATTTTCTCATTTTCTGTTTCACTGATCATTTCCTCTGCCTTCTATTAACACAGTGGGACACAGAACACATCCACTGAGATTTTTTACTTTGGTTATTTTATTCAGCAAAGTTCCAAAATTTTATTTACCTTATTTGTTCAGTTCTAAAATTTCCATTTTGCTTTTCTTTGTATCTCCTTTTTTATGAAGCTTTTTTTTTCAACCTTTGTGAAATGTGTCCTTAATTGCTTATTGAAGCTTTTTTATTGTGGATGTTTCAAAATCTTTGTCAAATAATCCTAACATCTTTGTCATCTCAGCATTGGCATCTATTTTTTATGTTTTGCTTTTTTATATTTGGTTTTACATTTTTGAAGTTGAGTGATGAGTGATTTTTAAATGACACATAGACATTTTTGTATTATATTCTGCTTTGTCTTTTTCTGACCCCATTTCAGCAAAGGAATAGTGGGTTACCACCTCTTTGTACAAGAAA
Source organism: Cephalophus harveyi (assembly GCA_006410635.1). Taxonomy (NCBI): domain Eukaryota; kingdom Metazoa; phylum Chordata; class Mammalia; order Artiodactyla; family Bovidae; genus Cephalophus; species Cephalophus harveyi. Next base: position 196,602 of record SJYT01044761.1, read on the forward strand.
GATGTAGAAGTCTGGGTTATTTTATTGGTCTTCATTGGCCCTTAAGAGGGTGTTTTCTCATTACTTCTGAGTGGAGGTCGAAGTTCCAGATTCTCACATAGTCTCTACTTGACATCATGGTAGGTGAAAACATCAAATTCCCATGTGATCTCTGCTGATACCAGGGCATTGCCATCCCATGGTAGTGAAAGTCCCATTTCACCGTCTATCTCTGCTGCTATCAAACCAGCAGAGAAGGAGAGGGAAATCCAATTATTGCTGAATAAAAATATATGTCCTTGTTGCCTACAAGGGCTCCATTTCCACTGTGGTATAGAAGGTCTTGTTACCAGCTGATAGTGAATTCTAGTTCTATACTTTACTTCTTGAAACCATTCTAAGGGTGTTATTAGAGCCTCAGGTGGATAGACATTTAACATCTCATTCAGTTGTTGCTGAAGTGAGTGAAGATGAGGCCAGGTACATGTGTGTGTGTGTGTATATATATATATATATGTATATATATATATTTTTTTTTCTGTAGTGTTTGGACGCCATAGAGCATGTATCTTGTAAAAGTTTTTTTTGTCTTGCTAAACTGTTCCTTTGGCTAGATAGAACTGACTTTGCTAGGACCTTTTTTATCTGTGTGTATTGGCATTTCCACATTACCAGCTTCTCCATCTTCAAGTTGGAGTATATGAGACAAAGGGGAAAAAAAAAAAAAAAACCTCACCATTTTGTAGCCCGAGTCCAAGATCCCTAACTGATGTGCCTTCTTCTCTTCATTTTTCAAATTCTTCTTATATTTCTTTTGTAAATAATGGCAATGGTCTTTATTTGTAATTGGGGAAAATAATAAGGCAAAATAGGTCTATTCCTTCTTCTTGGAAGTAGTCTCTTCTTTTAAAAAAATGTACTTGATTTTATCATATTTGTATGTGATTGTATGGCTCGTAGTTAATTGCAATTTTTAGCCTCAGTGAAGTTCAGAGTTTTCCAATTTTAACCATCTGGAGGTTGTTAAGTTGTATATTGACCTATTTTGACATTAAAATATTCTTAGATATGGTACCAATATGCTTTCTCATTCTTTTAGTCTTAAATCTGTAAGTAACTATATTTCATATTTTTCACAGTTCTATGTCAATTCTACTCTAGTAATTTTGGTTATTTGATGTTTAATATCTAACAGAGTTTTCAAGAAGTTCTCATGGGAACAATATTCTGACTTCTTGCTTGTTGATAACAACTTGACTATACTCCTTATACTTGAATGTCAAGATGGGTTAATATAAAATTCCTGTTTCACAGATTCTCTTTATTGTCTTAAATATGTAGAGCATTTCTCATGAATAAATCACTGTGTTTGAGAACTTTGATTATAATCAAGGTTTCAATTAAATTTTTCTTTTTTTTAAAATCTATATTCACAAGTGATTTTCTTTTGTTAAATCTAGTAATTTTATTATAACTCTCTGTGTTAGTTAATACTCTCTAGTACATGATTTGCTCTTTTGTTTTATAAGCTATTATTCATATATTAGATTTACTTTTTTTCACTCTTCATCATTTATCATTTTCATCTTAAATAGTTTAGCTTTTTAAACTAATGTCCAAGGTTAAGAAGCAATAGTTAGAAGAACCAGATATGGAACAACTGACTGATTCTAAATTGGGAAAGGAGTACATCAAAGCTGGTAATTATCACCTTGCTTATTTAACTTATATGTGGAGTACATCATGTGAAAGGTTGAGCTGGATGAATCACAAGCTGGAATCAAGATTACTGGGACAAATATCAAGAAACTTAGATATGTAAATAACACCACTTTAATGGCAGAATGTGAAGAGGAACTAAAGAGCCTCTTGAAGAGGTGAAAGAAGAGAGTGAAAATACTGACTTGAAACTCAACATTCATAAAACTAAGATGATGGCATCAGGTCTCATCACTTCATGGCAAATGGGGAGAAAGTGAAAGCTGTGAAAGATTTTATTTTCTTTGGTTCCAAAATCACTGCAGATGGTGCCTGCATCTAGGAAATTAAAAGATGCTTGCTCCCTGAAAAAAAGCTATGACAAATCTGCTGCTGCTGCTAAGTCACTTCAGTCATGTCCGACTCTGTGTGATCCCATAGACGGCAGCCCACCAGGCTCCCCTGTCCCTGGGATTCTCTAGGCAAGAACACTGGAGTGGGTTGCCATTTTCTTCTCCAATGCATGAAAGTGAAAAGTGAAAGTAAAGTCGCTCAGCCATGTCTGACTCTTTGCAACCCATGGACTGTAGCCTACCAGACTCCTCCATCCATGAGATTTTCCAGGCAAGAGTACTGGAGTGGAGTGCCATTGCCTTCTATAGTGTATTAAAAAAACAGAGACATCAATTTGTCAACAAAGGTCCGTATAGTCAAAGCTATGGGTTTTTTTTTTTTTAATAGTCACGTATGGATGTGAGAGTTGGACCATAAAGAAGACTGAATGCCAAAGAATTGATGCTTTCAAATTGTGGTGCTGGAGCGGACTCTTGAGAGTTCCATGGACAGCAAGGAGATCAAACCAGTCAATCCTAAAGGAAATCAACACTGAATATTCATTGGAAGGACTGATGCTGAAGCTGAAGCTCCAATACTTTGACCATTTGATGCAAAGAGCTGACTCACTGGAAAAGACCCTCATGCTGGGAATGATAGAGGGCAGGAGAAAGGGGCAACAGAGCATGAGATGGTTGGATGGTATCCCTGACTCAATGGATGTGAGTTTGAGCAAACTCCTGGAGATAGTGAAGGACAGGGAGGAAGCCTGGTGTGCTGCAGTCCATGGGGTGGCAAAGAGTTGGATATAGCTTAGCAACTGAACAACAATTTTAGCATTTTCTTCTTTTCTTGAAATTTTAAACTCTTATATTTCCTTTTATCTCGTATCTCTCATAAGGCATTATCTGTTTGGTTTATTTGCTTTTGTGCTTCTTCTAGCTTCAACTTTATTTCCAAGAGGAATTTTTGTTTTAAATGCTACTGCTTTTCTGAGCTTATCTAATTTTTAAACTTTTCTCTAAATTTTATTTTCATCATTATTTCATATTATATATTTGATTTTAATGTTTTTGATCTCTACTTACAAACATATAATTTTTTTGGTTGATCTATTTTGTGGAGATTTGTATGGATTTTCAACTTTAACATAAAGAGTGGTGAGGACATTTCTTCTAACTTATCAGTGTTCCTTCATCTTTTATTATTCTGTACTATTCAATAGCATGGGAGCTCACTTTCTGAGCTTTCCTAGCTCTCCTCTTTCCTCACTTTTATCTGTAATTCTCTTCATTTTTATTTTCCTTGCCCTGTTTAATTTTGATTCCATTCCAAGAATTTTCTCCCCATTAAAGAACCGTATCTTAGAAGGTAGAAGTCTTGGTTGGTTACTGTTGAGAATTCAGAATTATTTGCCCTTTCAGTGCCTATCACTATGAGCCCAGGCCTCTTGTACTTACTTATCTTTCGGGTGGGTGAAATGTTTCCCTGGTCTTCTGTGTCTACCTACTTGGATTTGAGGGTTCATGGGAACTACCTTCTCATCTACTTTTATAGTAAATTCTATTCATGAGTTGTTAATTTAGCTGTCTCATTTCTCTGTCCATTCTTATGTGGGATTTGTGGTTCAGGGATTCAAACATCCTGAACTTCTAAAACCACATTTTCTCACAATAAAAAAGATAAGTGACTTTTATGATATTTTTGGACTATTTATAAATTGGTCTTCATAATATCAAGAAAGATAAACAGTCTTCCATATTTAGCCCTTTCCACATACACCATTTTAACTAAGGGGGTAAAATAGAGAAAATAATACTGGTATAAGGATCATTCCCTTCTTAGCAAGTCTTTTCCCAAGAGAACACTCACTTATGGGGTGAAATTAGGGGCAGGGTTTCAGTATGTGTGGATGCAATAGTGATGCTTTTCAACCTTTCTTAAAATAAAATATGGGAAAAAACACTATCAGAATTAGTATAGCACTCTACATATTTGTATCAACAAAAAAATATTGAAATTAGAATATTTTCCAAAATAGTTTAAATATATTTTAGCACATTAAAATTCAAGACAGATACAAAATGCAAACATGTTGAAGTAGGAACTATGCAGGAAGAATGAGACTAGACTATCTTGCAGGCTAACTACGGACAGGGAGCTTCTATTTTTTTTTAATATTTTCAATGGAAGTGAAGTCTTTATGCATACATACATATATATTCGGGCTTCCCTGGTGGCTCAGAGGTTAAAGCGTCTGCCTCCAATGCGGGAGACCTGGGTTTGATCCCTGGGTCGGGAAGTTCCCCTGGAGAAGGAAATGGCAATCCACTCCAATATTCTTGCCTGGAGAATCCCATGGACAGAGAAGCCTAGTAGGTTACAGTTCATGGGGTCGCAAAGAATCGGACACGACTGAGCGACTTCACCTCACCTCACCTCACATATATATTCAATTCAGGGATATAATGGACTAAAGTGGAAGAAAGGGACATTTTTATCTAGGAAGAAAACAGAAAAGGAATAAAAGCTGCTTCATGGTGAATATGAACTGACGTTAACAGAAGGCAGAGACTGTACTAAAAAATTCAACTTGCATTTTGCCAATGTATTTTTCCAGAATGAAAAATTATCTGTAATTTGAAACAGTGAAAGCATCCAACTAAAAAGGAAAATGTAGCTTAACATTTGAAAGGGTAGTAAATTGGCACCTAAAGGGGTCGTGAGTTAATATATATCATGTTATTTTAAAGGCATTTTAAAAACTGTCAAAAATTAATAAGTTAAATGTTAGAAGACCAGAGATAAGAAAATAATTTTTAAATAATGAAAATACAAATTCTGGAATCAAGCAGAATATCTAGCTCTTGCAAAAGTTTAAATTGAGTTATAAAACTGAGCTTTTCTCAGCTTAATAAAAAATTGCAAATATTGAAAAAATGAATGTAAATCCAGTTAAGATTTGTCAATACAGGTAATTTACTTTTCTGATGAGATTTTAATAAGTTTTATTAGAGATAAATAGAAGTTCTGAAAAAGCATGTACAACATTTCACTAATTCTAAAACATCTTTTCCCCTCCACATTTTTAATATCTCTGAAATAGAAATGCTGTATATTTCAATCAATGATATCACCTTATAATTATGGTATATGTTTTAATGGTGAAGTTGTATATTGGTTGGAAAGTGATAACTGAAGTTTTCTCTATCTGTAAAAGTAGTGCTTAAGCTGAACAAGTAAGTTTTTCTTCACCGAGGAAATCAAACTAAGTTGAAAATGGATTTAGGTAGAGTTAGAATTAGCTGAGGTATTCTATCAAAACTACAATGGTTAATGGTAGTTGTTTGTCTTCTTCATGACTTTTCCCTCAGGGAAAAGTGTCATGGCAGGAATGCCCAGGAATATTGACTTTGCTTTCTACAGAGCCAAACTCTAATAAAAAATTATAATTATGGATAAAAGGAGGTTATCAACTGTCACAGTGAAATTAATGTTAGCTACTCATTTTTAATTGACAGTTTTTAGAGAAAATGATTTATCTCATTAAAATGAAGATATTCAAAACTAGAATATTAATGCTATATAACCCTTACAGAGCAAATACTATTTGCAAGAAATACTACAAGTGCTTAAGAAATAAACTTTCTAACACCATTGATGTTATGAGGCTTGCCCATGGTCACTTGGAGTGAGTGGTGGGACTCCGATGTAAACCCACATTACTGGCTTAAGAAAGTATGTTTTGAAGTGCTGCACTGTCCTAAATTGGAACTATCCTAAAATAAAATGGGTTAGTCCCAGAGCCTATCACTGTCAGTCATTTCACATAGCATGAAATTTATTCAGTCATTATATACAAGATCTGTTAATTGAATTTGTAGTCTGATTTTATGAACAATGAGGACCAACTCTAAGATAGTTTGGTTCTAAGAGAAGTGATCCTTTTCTGTGTCACAAATCACGTGCTATGAATAATAAATATATATCCACCTATTTTTTCAGCTGCATTTTGTTCCTTCTTTGATATGCTCTAGTATATTCTTTTTGGTATCTGAAATCTGCTTTATTTTTAAAGCAAAGTGATTCTATGTAGTGCATAGAAAAGGGATTGATCACCCAAAATATTCCTGCCATGTTTAATAAATTATCATAAAATTATAAATTATCATAAAAAGGGCAAGATATTTTATGGTTTTGTTAACTGTCACTTTTAGTTTTAATTGTTTGCTTGGCATTTATGTAGCTCTGCCAAAATGTAAAATTACCTAGGGTTCCTGGATTACTATATTTGGGAGTTTATGAATACCCAGGTGTTCTGATTTGGTAAGAAGTGTATGTTGTTCAGTCATGTCCGACACTTTGTGACCCCATGGACTGTAGCTGCTAGGCTCCTCTGTCCATGGAATTCTCCAGGCAGGAATACTGGAGTGGGTTGCCATTTCCTTCTCCCAGGGATCTTCCTGACCCAGGGATCAAACCTGAATCTCCTCTGTTATAGGCAGATTCTTTACTGTCTGAGCCACCAGGGAAACCCTGTTAAAAACTAAACATAAGATATGGGCTTCCCAGATGGCTCTAGTGGTAAGGAACACACCTGCCTATTCAAGCTCTGATCACTACAAAGCAAATCTAAATCCCTGCCTATTCAGAAGACATAAGAGATGGGAGTTTGATCTCTGGGTTGGGAAAATCCCCTGGAGGAGGGCATGGCAACCCACCCCAGTATTCTCACCTGACCCCATGGAGAGGAGCCTGGTGCGCTGCAGTTCATAGAGTCGCAAAGGGTCGCACACACACACAAACATGAAATATGCCTAGCATACTAACCATTTACCTTTCCTAAGCAATATGGTATTAAGTACTAGAAAGCAAGAAACCAAGGATATATACATATCTAAGGAAGTTTTACAAAGATGTCTACATATACATGTACTCTAAGCAAATGTCAGCAGAGTGCCCTAATACCAATTATATATTTAGACAAAGAGCATTTATAAAAATATAAAGACAAATAGCACTTAGTCTTTTTATGAGCTATAATTGACAAACAGTAAAATGAACATATTATGCTCATGGTTGTGTGTGCTCAGTCACATCCAACTCTGTGACACTATGAACTGTAGCCCACCAGGCTCCTCTGTGCATGAGATTTTTCAGGCAAGAATACTAGAGTGGGTTGCCATTTCCTTCTCCAGAGTATCTTCCTGACCTAGGGATTAAACTCAAGTCTCCATTTCTTGTATTGGCAGGCAGATTCTTTACCAGCAGTGCCACCTGGAAAACCCACATATATACTCACATATATATAAATGTATGTGTGTGTGTCCATGCATGTGATTGTGAGGGAAAAGAAAGTAAAAAGTTCTGCCCATTTTATCAATGCTGCAGATTCCAGAGATGGCAGTATTTCTCTCTCTCAACACTAAGTACATGGGCAATCCTCAAAATTAATTTAGAAATTATTTATCTTTTAAAACACCAGGGTTATATATTCTAAATTACAAAAAAAAAAAAAAAAAAAGAAAAAGAAAAATAGTGTCCAGAAAAAGATACAGGACATATAGATAGTATATTCTCAAGATAAAATGTGAGTTATAAATTAAAAGTCATTTTCACAAAAATATATACTGACTGAATGAATGATTATATGTATAAATTCCATATAAGCTATAATCACATTTTGGGAAAGTGTGAATAACATTATTAGCCTTTTATCCTAACAGCTTTTCTTTAAATATAAATGTTAAAGTTGAACTATTTTTGATATAGTAATTTTTAGAGAGGACCAACTCTATTTGAAGGAAAATAATGTTGAGTAGTTAAGTGACAAGTTTTGGTTATAATATACAAAATATTCTTGGAGATTTCTATAGAATACTAGACTGATTTGTTATCTAGTATATCATCTGATTGATGAAAAACATTAATTAGATTGTACTTGCACTGCATCAGTCAATGGAGATTCACTCCTCATTAAGAATACTCTTTGAATAGGTGTGGAGAAAAGGGAACACTCTAGTACCGTTAGTGGAAATGTAAATTGATACAGCCACTATGGAAGATGGTAGGGAGATTCCTTAAAAAACTAGGACTAAAACCACCAAATGACCCAGCAATTCCACTCCTAGGCATATACCCCAAGGAAACCAAAATTGAAAGAGACACATGTATCCCATTGTTCATTGAAGCACTATTTACAATAGCTGGAACATGGAAGCAACTTAGATGTCCATTGACAGATGAATGAATAAAGAAGTTGTAGTATATATACACAATGGAATATTATTCAAAGAAAGGAACACATTTAAGTCAGTTTTAATGAGGTGGAAATGGCAACCCACTCCAGCGCTCTTGCCTGGAGAATCCCGGGAATGGGGGAGCCTGGTGGGCTTCTGTCTATGGGGTCGCACAGAGTCGGACACGACTGAAGTGACTTAGCAGCAGCAGCAATGAGGTGGATGAATCTAGAACCCATTATGCAGAGTGAAATGAGTCAGAAAGAGAAAGATAAATACTGTATTCTAACACATATATATGGAATCTAGAAAAATGGTACTGAAGAACACATTTACAGGACAACAATGGGGAAACAAGAGAATTCTAGTTTCTGCTTTATTGACTATGCCAAAGACTTTGACTCTGTGGATCACAATAAACTGTGGAAAATTCTGAAAGAGATGGGAATACCAGACCACCTGACCTGCTTCTTGAGAAACCTGTATGCAGGTCAGGAAGCAACAGGTAGAACTGGACATGGAACTACAGATTGGTTCCAAATAGGTAAAGGAGTAGGTCAAGGCTGTATATTGTCACCCTACTTATTTAACTTATATGCAGAGTACAAATTCTCAAGATAAAATGTGAGTTATAAATTAAAAGTCATTTTCACAAAAATATATACTGACTGAATGAATGATTATATGTATAAATTCCATATAAGCTATAATCACATTTTGGGAAAGTGTGAATAACATTATTAGCCTTTTATCCTAACAGCTTTTCTTTAAATATAAATGTTAAAGTTGAACTATTTTTGATATAGTAATTTTTAGAGAGGACCAACTCTATTTGAAGGAAAATAATGTTGAGTAGTTAAGTGACAAGTTTTGGTTATAATATACAAAATATTCTTGGAGATTTCTATAGAATACTAGACTGATTTGTTATCTAGTATATCATCTGATTGATGAAAAACATTAATTAGATTGTACTTGCACTGCATCAGTCAATGGAGATTCACTCCTCATTAAGAATACTCTTTGAATAGGTGTGGAGAAAAGGGAACACTCTAGTACCGTTAGTGGAAATGTAAATTGATACAGCCACTATGGAAGATGGTAGGGAGATTCCTTAAAAAACTAGGACTAAAACCACCAAATGACCCAGCAATTCCACTCCTAGGCATATACCCCAAGGAAACCAAAATTGAAAGAGACACATGTATCCCATTGTTCATTGAAGCACTATTTACAATAGCTGGAACATGGAAGCAACTTAGATGTCCATTGACAGATGAATGAATAAAGAAGTTGTAGTATATATACACAATGGAATATTATTCAAAGAAAGGAACACATTTAAGTCAGTTTTAATGAGGTGGAAATGGCAACCCACTCCAGCGCTCTTGCCTGGAGAATCCCGGGAATGGGGGAGCCTGGTGGGCTTCTGTCTATGGGGTCGCACAGAGTCGGACACGACTGAAGTGACTTAGCAGCAGCAGCAATGAGGTGGATGAATCTAGAACCCATTATGCAGAGTGAAATGAGTCAGAAAGAGAAAGATAAATACTGTATTCTAACACATATATATGGAATCTAGAAAAATGGTACTGAAGAACACATTTACAGGACAACAATGGGGAAACAAGAGAATTCTAGTTTCTGCTTTATTGACTATGCCAAAGACTTTGACTCTGTGGATCACAATAAACTGTGGAAAATTCTGAAAGAGATGGGAATACCAGACCACCTGACCTGCTTCTTGAGAAACCTGTATGCAGGTCAGGAAGCAACAGGTAGAACTGGACATGGAACTACAGATTGGTTCCAAATAGGTAAAGGAGTAGGTCAAGGCTGTATATTGTCACCCTACTTATTTAACTTATATGCAGAGTACATCATGAGAAATGCTGGGTAGGAGGAAGCACAAACTGGAATCAAGATTTCCGGGAGAATTATCAAGAACCTCAGATATGCAGATAACACCACCCTTATGGCAGAAAGTGAAGAAGAACTAGAGAGCCTCTTGATGAAAGTGAAAGAGGAGAGTGAAAAAGTTGGCTTAAAGCTCAACATTCAGAAAAGGAAGATCATGCTATCCGGTCCCATCACTTCATGGCAAATAGATGGGGAAACAGTGGAAACAGTGGCTGACTTTATTTTTTTGGGTTCCAAAATCACTGCAGATGGTGACTTCAGCCATGAAATTAAAAGACACTTAGTCCTTGGAAGAAAAGTTATGACCAACATAGACAGCATATTAAAAAGCAGAGACATTAATTCACCAACAAAGGTCTGTCTGGTCAAGACTATGGTTTTTCCAGTGGTCATGTATGAATGTGAGAGTTGGACTATAGAGAAAGCTGAGTGCTGAAGAATTAATGCTTTTAAATTGTGGTGATGGAGAAGACTCTTGAGGGTCCCTTGGACTGCAAGGAGATCCAACTAGTTCATCCTAAAGGAGATCAGTCCTAGTTGTTCATTGAAGGGACTGATGCTGAAGCTGAAAATCCAATACTTTGGCCATCTGATGTGAAGAGCTGACTCATTGGAAAAGACCTTGATGCTGGGAAAGATTGAGGGCAGGAGGAAAAGGGGACGACAGAGGATGAGATGGTTGGATTGCATCACCAACTCAATGGACATGGGTTTGGGGGGAGTTAGTGATGGACAGGGAGGCCTGGCATGCTGCGGTTCGTGGGGTCGCAAAAAGTCAGACACGACTGAGTGACTGAACTGAACTGAACTGAATGGAGAAACAGACATAGAGAATAGACTTATGGACATGGCGGGAGGGGAGGAGAGGGTGAGATGTATGGAAAGAGTAACATGGAAAGTTACATTGCCATATATAAAAGACATAGCCAAAGGAAATTTGCTATATGGCTCAGGAAACTCAAACAAGGGCTCTTAAAAAATCTAGAGTGGTGATATGGGGAGGGAAATGGGAGGGGATTTCAAAAGGGAGGGGATATATGTATACCTATGGCTGCTTCATGTTGAGGTTTGACAGAAAACAGCAAAATTCTGTAAAGCAATTATCCTTCAATAAAAAAATAAATTAATTAAAAAAAGAATGCGCTTTGAATGTATTATTAGATGTTATTATTGCATGTTATATTCAAGTCAAAAATCTCATCTCTCCATTCACTTTGTCAATATCCTGCCCTATGTCTGGCAGAAAGTAGGCTTTCAATTAATGTGTATTCAATTAAATAAATGAATAAGAGATTTCTAGTCATGAAGAGATTATACATATAATTTAAAATGTGATTAAATTATCTGATAATCCAAATTAAATTGAATAAGAAATTACAGGTAAGAAAGAGAAAAGCAGGACCAAATCTTAAGACTGCCTCTCCACACAAAACTGAAGATGGATTAAGAGTAAAAGTGACAGTAAAGGAAACTGAAAATTGATTTTCAGGGAACACAAAAGGAAATCCAGGAGACTGTGGTGTCCTGGACTCAATGAAAGAAGAATATTTCTAGAAGGAGGGTATGTCAGCTCTGTTGAAGACAACTGATAAGTAAACTCAGAAGAGAAAAATGTAAATTGAATTTAGCCACATGGAGATTATTGATGACCTTTGAAAGAAGCAAATTCTGTGAGACAAAAGGGATTATTTTAAACATATTTTATTAGCGGTAAAAGTTGCTTTAGTCTTCATATATGGAGGACCCATATTTTTGAAAACCAAATTTAGAATAGGTTAAAAAGTGACAGAGATTATGAATATATTTTTCAGTAAAATAACTTAGAAGGAGATTTCTATCTTTATGCTTTTCAAACTGCCTTGCATACTTAAATGCATCTAATCAAGGGACCCTTTTGAACTGAATGCCAGAAATATTTATTTTTCTCATAAGAAAGAGCTTGTCATATAGTGTAGCACAAAGGAGACTGAATTTTAATTTTTCTGGTTGATAGTTCCCTGTTCTTTTTACAACAAACTACAATATGAATCTCTGAAATAGACCTTAACCAAAAGATAACGCTAGCATTAATTACTTTCTAAGAATTTGAATGACTGTTAGAAGTTAAATCTAATCAATAGAAGCATCTTTTCAATATTATTAAAGGCTTTTTTAAAAAAGGCTTTGAATTGATTAACGAACAGCCTAGTGGTTTTGCATCTGGTCCAAACACTTCATGGCAAATAGAGGGGGAAACAATGTCGACTTTATTTTTCTGGGTTCCAAAATCACTGCAGATGGTGACTGCAGCCATGAAATTAAACGACACTTGCTCTTTGGAAGAAAAGCTATGACCAACCTAGACAGCATATTAAAAAGCAGAGATGTTACTTTGCCAACAAAGGTTCATCTAGTCAAAGCTATGGTTTTTCCAGTGGTCATGTATGGATGTGAGAGTTGGACTAGAAAGAAAGCTGCTCAGTTCAGTCCAGTCCAGTTGAGTCGCTCAGTCATGTCCAACTCTTTGTGACCCCATGAACCACAGCACATACCAGGCCTCCCTATCCATCACTACCTCCCGGAGTTTACCCAAACTGATGTCCATTGAGTCAGTGATGCCATCCAAACATCTCATCCTCTGTCATCCCCTTCTCTGTCCTCAATGTTTCCCAGCATCAGGGTCTTTAAAATGAGTCCTCTCTTCGCATCAGGTGGCCAAAATATTGGAGTTTCAGCTTCAGCATCAGTCCTTCCAATGAATGCTGAGGACTGATTTCCTTTAGGATGGACTGGTTGTATCTCCTCTCAGTTCAGTTCAGTTCAGTCACTCAGTCGTGTCCGACTTTTTGTGACTCCATGAATCGCAGCACGCCAGGCCTCCCTGTTCATCACCATCTCTCGGAGTTCACTCAGACTCACATCCATCGAATCCGTGATGCCATCCAGCCATCTCATCCTCGGTCGTCCCCTTCTCCTTCTGCCCCCAATCCCTCCCAACATCAGAGTCTTTTCCAATGAGTCAACTCTTCGCATGAGGTGGCCAAAGTACTGGAGTTTCAGCTTTAGCATCATTCCTTCCAAAGAAATCCCAGGGTTGATCTCCTTCAGAATGG
>SJYT01044761.1:214465-231445 GCA_006410635.1 Cephalophus harveyi
AATCCCACTGCTGGGCATACACACCAAGGAAACCAGAATTGAAAGAGACACATGTACCCCAATGTTCATTGCAGCACTGTTTATAATAGCCAGGACATGGAAACAACCTAGATGTCCATCAGCAGATGAATGGATAAGAAAGCTGTGGTACATATACACAATGGAGTATTACTCAGCCATCAAAAAGAATTCATTTGAATCTGTTCTAATGAGATGGATGAAACTGGAACCTATTATACAGAGTGAAGTAAGCCGGAAAGAAAAACACCGATACAGTATACTGACACATATATATGGAATTTAGAAAGATGGCAATGATGACCCTGTATGCGAGACAGCAAAAGAGACACGGATGTATAGAATGGACTTTTGGACTCTGTGGGAGTGGGAGAGGGTGGGATGATTTGGGAAAATGGCATTGAAACATGTATACTATCATGTAAGAACAAAGCACCAGCCTATGTTCGATACAGGATACAGGATGCTTGGGGCTGGTGCACGGGGATGATCCAGAGAGAGGATTTGGGGTGGGATGTGGGAGGGGGATTCAAGATTGGGATCTCATGTACATCCATGGTGAATTCATGTCAATGTATGGCAAAACCAATATGGTATTGTAAAGTAAAATAAAGTAAAAATAAAAATAAAAATAAAAATAAAAAAAAACCAACTTGAATACCTGGAAGTTCACGGTTCACGTATTGCTGAAGCCTGGCTTGGAGAATTTTGAGCATTTCTTTACTAGCATGTGAGATAAGTGCATTGTGTGGTAGTTTGAGCATTGTTTTGTATTTCCTTTCTTTGGAATTGGAATAAAAACTGACTTTTTCCAGTCCTGTGGCCACTGCTGAGTTTTCCAAATTTGCTGGCGTATTGAATGAAGCACTTTCACAGCATCATCTTTTAGGATTTGAAATAGCTCAACTGGGATTCTATCACCTCCTCTAGCTTCGTTCATTGTGATGCTTCCTAAGGCTTACTTGACTTCGCATTCCAGGATGTCTGGGTCTAGGTGAGTGATTGCATCATCATGATTACCTGGGTTGTGAAGATATTTTTTGTACAGTTCTTCTGTGTATTCTTGCCACCTCTTCTTAATATCTTCTGCTTCTGTTAGGTCCATACCATTTCTGTCTTTTATTGAGCCCATCTTTGCATCAAATATTCCCTTAGTATCCCTAATTTTCTTGAAGAGATCTCTAGTTTTTCCCATTCTATTGTTTTCCTCTATAATTGAAGTTTTTGAACTGTGGTGTTGAAAAAGACTCTTGAGAGTCCCTTGGACTGCAAGGAGATCCAACCAGTCAATCCCAAAGTAGATCAGTCCTGAATATTCATTGGAAGGCCTGATGCTGATGCTGAAACTCCAATACTTTGGCCACCTGATGCGAAGAGCTGGTTTGACCTTTTCAAAGGTCATTTGAAAAGAGCCTGAAGTTTGAAGGCAGGAGAAATGGATGACAGAGGATGAGATGGTTGGATGACATCACTGACTTGATGGTCATGCATTTGAGTAAGCTCTAGAAGTTGGCGATGAACAGGGAGGCCTGGTGTGCTGCAGTCCATGGGGTTGCAAAGAGTTGGACATGACTGAAAGACTGAACTGAACTAGTGGTTTTGAGATTCCAGAGTGAATCTCTCTAGGATATTAGAGAATGCCTTACTATCAAAGAGTTTGTTTGGATGTTTAATTAATTAAGATACAATAATTCCTTGGATAAAAGCTAAGGAATACAAATTGATAACCTATTCACATGCTTTCGCTTAAGACATATAATAAAGAACCTATCACAGAACCAACAAAAGAAAGCATTATGTTGACAATAAAAACCAAAGCTAGAGGAAATATTGAAGAAAAAATTGTAGGTATAGGAGAAGATAGAAAAATAAAATGATTGCAAAATAAAGTTCATATAGCTTGAGGTATTTGTTGTCCTGTGCTTAGTTGCTCACTCGTCTCTGACTCTTGCGACACCATGGACTGTAGCATGCCAGGCTCCTCTGTCCATGGGGATTCTTCAGGCAAAAATACTGGAGTGGGTTGCCATGCCTTCCTCCAGGAGATCTTCCCAACCCAGAAATCAAATCTGGGTCCTCCACATTACAAGCAGATACTTTACCATCTGAGCTACCAGGGAAGCCCTGGAGGGATATTTCTTGTTTTATCCACAGTTCCATATAGATTACATGATCTCATGGGCCACAGTGTTATTACCTGTATGTTCCTTTGTCCAGGCTAATTTTAAACTCCTGGAACAATATTAATTTTTCCAGCAACAAAATTTTATTTAAAAAATTTCTACCGTAAAGATCCTACTTGGATATCATATTCTAATCAAAGTCATTCCTGATTAGCTTAGCAATGTGGATCTCAACCAATGGTTGGCCCCCTGCAATCTTTATTGTTCATTGACTTTTGGGCCCTCTCTCAATATTAATTTTGCTTTTCACACAAATTGACCTTATCTCTTAAACATATACTGTATACTGCTGGTGCTATTTCTTTATAAACCCTTTTATGTACTCACTACAGAGACTTTCATATATTAGATATTGATAATTTGGCTTTTGTCTAATAAGCTTGATATTGTTGAATCTCTGGAAGAAAGAAGAGTCCCTTCTAGTTGACCTAATAATAATGACTGAAAAAGGAAGATGGTGAGAGATGTTTTATCATTCCTCCCCTAGCTCAACTAGGGATTTCTTAAATTTTTTGTTGATCAATGCAAGGCATAGAAACTCTTTTCTAATCTGAGTCTTTGGAGAAAAGATCTAAAAGTTTCTAGAAGTAAAATGAGCCCTGATTATGTCCTGCAGGGTGCTTACTCAGATGTTTAGGATTCTAGAATTTCCCTTACCCTTACCAATTATGTGATATTTCCCTCAATAAGTGGCCCCTGAACAAGATGATATTGAATTTCACCACTTTACTCTCCCCTAAATCAGGTCACCAAGGCAATGGGATGAGATTCCACTGCTAAGCTGTAATCATCTAGGAAGTCAAGAGTATATATTCATTGATAATTTCTTCAGTACAGTAGTCCACACTTATCAGCAACTTCCTTTTGGTTTTAGTTCCTTGCAGTTTTAGTTACCATACCATTTTATCCATAAAATATTAAATGAAAAATTCCAGAAATAAGCAATTCATAAATTTTAAATTGTGCACACTCTGAGGAATGTGATGAAATCTCCCACACAGGAGGTGAATCATCCCTTTGTCCCACATATCTCATCTATTAGTCACTTAGTAACCATCTCAGTGATCAGATGAACTGTCAGAGCTATTACAGTGCTTGTGTTCAAGTCACCTCTATTTTATTTAATGATGGTCCCAAAGCATGACGGTAGTAATTCTGGAAATTCAATTATTCTGTTACTATGCCCAATAGTAGTAGTAATAGTGTTAGTCGCTCAGTCGTGTCAGACTCTTTGCGATCCACAGACTCTAGTCTGCCAGGTTCTTCTGTCCATGGGATTTTCCAGGCAAGAATACTGGAGTGGATTGCCATTCCCTTCTCCAGAGGCTCTTCCAAACCCAGGGAATGAGCCTGGGTCTCCTGCGTTGCAGGCAGACTCTTACCGTTTGAGCTACAGGGAAGACCTATTGTGCCTAATTTATAAACTAAACTATGTGTACGCATAGGAAAGATCATAGTAGATATAAGTTTCAGGCTTGACTTGGAGATCACAGGATAGATCCGCCCTGGGTAAGCAGGGGAACTACTATTTAGAAAGACAGGACATGGGTTTCAGAGATACTGGCTTCCCAATAAAGGTCTTCACCAAATTCATTGAGGGTTAAAATATCTTAGAAAAACTGTTGGAATTCAAGTTCATATTTGTCATCAAACAATGTGGTGTCCTGTTGTCTGAGTCTTGAATTTATAAGAAACTTAGTCACTTAAATCAGTGTAGGCCATAATATTTCCCTCTATAATCATTGTTTAATCCTTCCTTACAGGCAATTTCAAACATTACACACATCCTAAATGTTCTGTTTGTCTCTGATTGCTTGGAGCATTACTTGCAAATGTAACCATTTTTCTCATAGTTGTTTATTCCTATTCTAACCAAAGAGAATCCTTACATACATGTAATACATTGTGTCTCCGTCAAACAGGAAACACAAATATCCACTTCTAAAAATTGTAAAGCCTCAAATTATGGGAAGGGCTGCTTTAATTTTGACTTAAGGAGACTATTTAGGATCTCTGTACAGATCCACATGGACACATTTTATGTTTGTTTTCAGTTTCCAATATTTCTGGGTAGAGTTGAGTTCTGCCTACAATTAACTGGTTACAGATTCTAAATGCATTCTCAATTTTAATTTCACATTTTAAATTGGTTTCACATTAATGTGCTTGGTGGGAAGTACACATTTCTCTGGTCCATTCTCTCAAGGACTGCAGTAATGAAGTAAGCCTGGAGGTCAGTGTCTAGTGAAACTATCAGAATTTTCAGGCTCATATTCTTTGCTGAAGTCCAAATGAGCCTAGTGGCCTTCAAAATACCCATATAATTATAGTAAAATGATTTTCTCCCCAATAAAGTATCATTTCTTTTTTAGACAACTGGAATTTTCTTCCTGAATATTTATTAGTGATACATACTATTTCTGAGAAAAACCTCTATAGCCTTTTGAGTAGAAAAAATTGCAGAACTTTGCAATTCAATATTGAATTATTATTGAATAATAATATGGTTTTCCTTAAAAATCTTTTTAAAAGAAGCAAATGATGACCATGATTTTTAATCTTGATATTGCATTCAGAAATTAAACCTTTGAAATTTGCCTAATACATTAATATCTGCCATGCACAGTCAGGAGCAGCTTCATCATTAAAATTCACCTGACCTTAGGCATGTTACCTCCAGTCTAAAACTAACATCTATTTTGTTTAATTTTTGCTGTTTTCATAACTTATTTACATTCGGGCTAATTTTTTTTTAGAAAACTTATATTGCTCAGATTCTATGAAGCCATGTTTCAACATTATCCATGTCACATGCCAAATGTTGGAGTGATGCAAAATTTTGGCCTCCCTTTAACTTTATTTCTACCGTTATCCCCAGCAGTACTTGTATGATGAGTATTAGATAAGATTTTAATACTGCAAGAATGGAAATCATCATCCTAAAAGATGATGTTGTGAAAGTGCTGCAGTCAATATGCCAGCAAATTTGGAAAACTCAGCAGTGGCCACAGGACTAGAAAAGATCAGTTTTCATTCCAATCCCTAAGTAAGCAATGCCAAAGAATGCTCAAACTATCGCACAATTGCACTCATCTCACATGCTAGCAAAGTAATGCTTAAAATTCCCCAAGCCAGGCTTCAACAGTTTGTGAACTGTGGACTTCCAGATGTTCAAGCTGGATTTAGAAAAGGCAGAGGAACCAGAGATCAAATTGTCAACATCTGCTGAATCATCAAAAAAGCAAGAGAGTTTCAGGAAAACATATTTCTGCTTTATTGACTATACCAAAGACTTTGACTGTGTGGATCACCACAAACTGTGGAAAATTTGGAAATAAATGGGAATACCAGACCACCTGACCTGCCTCTTGAGAAACCTGTATGCAGCTCAGGAAGCAACAGTTAGAACTGGACATGGAACAACAGACTAATTCCAAATAGGTAAAGGAGTATGTCAAGGCTGTATATCGTCCCTGCTTATTTAACTTATATGCAGAGTACATCATGAGAAAAGCTGGGCTGGAGGAAGCACAAACTGGAATCAATATTGCCAGGAAAAATATCAATAACTTCAGATATGCAGATGACACCACCCTTATGGCAGAAAGTGAAGAGGAGCTAAAAAGCTTCTTGATGAAAGTGAAAGAGGAAAGTGAAAAAGTTGGCTTAAAGCTCAACAATCAGAAAACTAAGATCATGGTATCTGGTCCCATCACTTCATGGCAAATAGACGGGGAAACAGTGCAAACAGTGGCTGACTTTATTTTTTTGGATTCCAAAACTGCTGCAGTTGGTGATGCAGCCATGAAATAAAAAGATGCTTAGTCCTTAAAAGAAAAGTTATGATCAATCTAGACAGCATATTAAAAAGCAGAGATGACACTTTGCCAACAAAATTCTGCCTAGTCAAGGCTATGGTTTTTCCAGTAGTCACATATGGATGTGAGAGTTGGACTATAGAGAAAGCTGAGTGCCCAAGAATTGATGTTTTTGAACTGTGGTGTTGGAGAAGACTCTTGAGAGTCTCTTGGACTGAAAGGCTATCCAACCAGTCCATCCTAAAGGAAATCAGTCCTGAATATTGATTGGAAGGGCTGATGTTGAAGCTGAAACTCCAATACTTTGGCCACCTGATGTGAAGAGCTGACTCATTTGAAAAGACCCTGATGCTGGGAAAGATTGAAAGCGGGAGGATAAGGGGACGACAGAGGATGAGATGTTTGGATGGCATCACCAACTCAATGGAAATGAGTTTGAGTCAACGCCGGGAATTGGTGATGGATAGGGAGGCCTGGCGTGCTGAAGTCCATGGAGTTTCAAAGAACTGGACATGACTGAATGACTGAACTGAACTGAGAATGGAATCATTAGCAAAGCCCTTTCATGCCCATCTTCCACCAATTTTACTATCTTTCCACCTTTTTTAAAGCCAGTTCTCAATAAATCATTTTGAAAATGAAATAATTTAAGAGTTTCTTGGTGACTCAAGTTTTTAATCAACACAATGTAAATAAAGGAGTTAGTGACTTTCCTTCTCTCTTACCCTACTGTTCATACATAGCACTAACTATTTCATAATGCCTTTTATTTCTTTGCACATCTTTCCCCGAGAAAGTGTTAGTCACTCAGTCGTGTCTGACTCTGCGATCCCATGGACTTTAGCCTGATAGACTCCCCTATCCATGGAATTCTCCAGGCCAAATTTCTGAAGTGGATTGTTATTATCTTCTCCAGCGTATCTTCTCAACCTAGGGATTGAAGCAGGGCCCCCTACATTGCAGGCAGATTCTTTACAGTCTGGAACACCAGGTAAGACTTTTCCCATATTAAACCAAAAATAATTGAGTTTAAGGACTATATTTTATATGGCATTGTTCCTACTCCTTATAGTGAGTATTTTAAGAATTTGTAAAATAAGCAATAGAGCATTTAAAATGCTGTAGGTGCAGTGGAGGTCAATAGATTTCTAAGTTCATAAGAAATTTGAATGAGGTTATATATCTGCAGAATAATTATGAATGCAATTAATGAAAAAATCAATCAAAATCTTTCTTTGCTTATAGAGGACAAGAGAAGTAATTAATTTCTAAAGTAGTAAGAAAAATAAAGACATGAACTATTTAACATCTAAAACACCTGTCATCCTACTGTTCTAAGACTAAGGACTTCACAAAACAGCTTCTAAGAATAAAGAAGCTAAGGGTGGTTAAGTTTTGCTTTATTTTGTTCTGTTTTTGATTTTTGATAGAAGTCTTAAGTCCAAGCCAGGTTATATCCTGAGACAAGTCCAAAACCTCTTTCAATGACTTTTTTTTTTTGTAATTGAGCTGAAGTTGATGTAAAATATTATATGTTCTCTGATGGTTCAGTGGTTAAGAATTCACCTGCCAATGCAGGAGACACAAGCTCAATCCCTGGGTCTGGAAGATATCCCCTGGAAGAGGAAATGGTAACCCACTCCAACTTTCTTGCCTGGGGAAATCCCATGGGTAGGGGAGCCTGGTGGGCTACATTTCATGCAGTTGTAAAAGAGTCGGACATGACTGAACAACTAAGCAACAGCAATAATATCATGTGTTTCAGATGTTCAACATATTGGCTCACATTTTTTAGCAGTTACAGTACATTTAGAGTTATTATAAAGCATTCACTATATTCCCTGGGCTGTACAATATTCCTTGTAGTTTATTTTAAACATAAAAGTTTGTGCCTTTGACTCCTCTACCCCTAATTTATCCCTTTCCCTTCTCTCCTCACACAGCAACCCACTAGTTTGTTTTCTCTGTGTCTATGTATATTTTCTTTGTTATATTTACTAGTTATATTCTTTTTTACATTCCATATATAAGTGTCATCATACAATATTTGTCTTTCTCTGTCTGACTTATTTAACTTAGCATGATACCCTTCAAGTCCATCTATATTTTTACAAATGGCAAAATTTCATTTTTAAAAAAATTTTTTTTATGGCTGAGTAGTATTCCAACATATGTATATTGGATGTATATTACGTGTAGCTGTCCAGTTTTCCCAGCACAACTTATGGAAGGGAATTTTTTTTTCTTCATTGTACATGCTTGCCTATTTTGTCATAGATTAATTGACCATAAGTGCCTGAGTTTATTTCTGGGTTCTTCATTATGTTCCATTGATCTATGTATCTGTTTTGGTGCCAGTATCATACTGTTCTGACTACTAGTCTGAAATCAAGGAGAGGGTTTCCTCAAGTTTTGCTGTCCTTTTTCAAGATTGATTGTTTTGACTATTCAGAGTTTCTGTACAAATTTTAAAATTATTTGTGTTTCTATAAAATATTAAAATTATTTGTTCTTTTGTTATTGTTCAGTTGCTAAGTTGTGTCTGACTCTTTGTGACCCCATGGACTGCAGCACACCAGGCTTCCTTGTCCTTGACTATCTCCCTGAGTTTGCTCAAATTCATGTCCATTGAATTGATGATGTCACCCAACCATCTCATCATCTGTTGCCCCCTTCTCCTCCTGTGCTCAATCTTTCCCAACAGCAATGTCTTTTCTAATGAGTTGGCTCTTCACATCAGGTGGCCAAAGTATGGGAGCTTCAGCTTCGGCATCAGTTCTTCCAATGAATATTCAGTGTTGATTTCCTTTAGGATTGACTGGTTTGATCTCCTTGCTGTCCAAGCCATTTTGATACGGATTACATTGAATCTGTAGATTGCCTTTGGCAGTGTGGAATTTTAAGAATATTACTTCTTTCAATTAATGATCACAGTATATCTTTCCATCTATTTGTGTCATCTTTAGTTTCTTTCATCAGTGTCTTATAGTTATATGAGTATAGCTTTTTACCTCCTTAGAATGATTTATTCCTAGTATTTTGTTCTTTTTGATGTGATTGTAAAAGGATAATTTTCTTAATTTCTTTCTTTTTTTGCTTGTTCCTTGTTAGTGTATAGAAATGCAACATATTTCTCTGTATTAATTTTTTATCTTGAAACTTTTTCAAATTTACAGATGCACTCTAGCAGATTTTTGGTGGCATCTTTGGGATTTTCTGTATATAGTAACATGTCATCTGTAAACAGTGACAGCTTTAACTCTTTCCTATTTGTATGCTTTTTATTTCTTTTTCTTTTATTATTACTGTGACTAAGACTTCCATTATTATGTTAAATAAAAGTTGTGAGAACAGGCATCCTTGTCTTATTTCTGACCTTAGAGAAAATACTTTCAACTTCTCACTATTGAATATTAGGTTAGCTGTGGGCTTGTCATATATGACCTTTATAATGTTGAATTGGTTTCCCTGGTATCTCAGTTGGTAAAGAATCTGCCTGCATCCTTAACAAAATTCTAGCAATCAGAATCCAACAACACATTAAAAAGATCATACACCATGACCAAGTGGGCTTTATCCCAGGGATGCAAAGATTCTTCAATATCCACAAATCAATCAATGTAATTCACCACATTAACAAATTGAAAAATAAAAGCCATATGATTATCTCAATAGATGCAGAGAAGGCCTTTGACAAAATTCAACATCCATTTATGATAAAAACTCTCCAGAAAGTAGGAATAGAAGGAACATACCTCAACATAATAAAAGCTATATATGACAAACCCACAGCAAACATTATCCTCAATGGTGAAAAACTGAAAGCATTTCCCCTAAAGTCAGGAACAAGACAAGGGTGCCCACTTTCACCGCTACTATTCAACATAGTTCTGGAAGTTTTGGCCACAGCAATCAGGGCAGAAAAAGAAATAAAAGGAATCCAAATTGGAAAAGAAGAAGTAAAACTCTCACTGTTTGCAGATGACATGATCCTCTACATAGAAAATCCTAAAGACTCCACCAGAAAATTACTAGAGCTAATCAATGAATATAGTAAAGTTGCAGGATATAAAATCAACACACAGAAATCCCTTGCATTCCTATACACTAATAATGAGAAAGTAGAAAAAGAAATTAAGGAAACAATTCCATTCACCATTGCAACGAAAAGAATAAAATACTTAGGAATATATCTACCTAAAGAAACTAAAGACCTATATATGGAAAACTATAAAACACTGATGAAAGAAATCAAAGAGGACACTAATAGATGGAGAAATATACCGTGTTCATGGATCGGAAGAATCAATATAGTGAAAATGAGTATACTACCCAAAGCAATCTATAGATTCAATGCAATCCCTATCAAGCTACCAGCGGTATTTTTCACAGAACTAGAACAAATAATTTCAAGATTTGTATGGAAATACAAAAAACCTCGAATAGCCAAAGCAATCTTGAGAAAGAAGAATGGAACTGGAGGAATCAACCTGCCTGACTTCAGGCTCTACTACAAAGCCACAGTCATCAAGACAGTATGGTACTGGCACAAAGACAGAAATATAGATCAATGGAACAAAATAGAAAGCCCAGAGATAAATCCACACACCTATGGACACCTTATCTTCGACAAAGGAGGCAAGAATATACAATGGAGTAAAGACAATCTCTTTAACAAGTGGTGCTGGGAAAACTGGTCAACCACTTGTAGAAGAATGAAACTAGATCACTTTCTAACACCACACACAAAAATAAACTCAAAATGGATTAAAGATCTAAACGTAAGACCAGAAACTATAAAACTCCTAGAGGAGAACATAGGCAAAACACTTTCCGACATAAATCACAGCAGGATCCTCTATGATCCACCTCCCAGAATACTGGAAATAAAAGCAAAAATAAACAAATGGGATCTAATTAAAATTAAAAGCTTCTGCACAACAAAGGAAACTATAAGCAAGGTAAAAAGACAGCCTTCTGAATGGGAGAAAACAATAGCAAATGAAGCAACTGACAAACAACTAATCTCAAAAATATACAAGCAACTTATGCAGCTCAACTCCAGAAAAATAAATGACCCAATCAAAAAATGGGCCAAAGAACTAAACAGACATTTCTCCAAAGAAGACATACGGATGGCTAACAAACACATGAAAAGATGCTCAACATCACTCATTATCAGAGAAATGCAAATCAAGACCACAATGAGGTACCATTTCACACCAGTCAGAATGGCTGCGATCCAAAAGTCTACAAGCAATAAATGCTGGAGAGGGTGTGGAGAAAAGGGAACCCTCTTACACTGCTGGTGGGAATGCAAACTAGTACAGCCACTATGGAGAACAGTGTGGAGATTCCTTAAAAAACTGCAAATAGAACTGCCTTATGACCCAGCAATCCCACTGCTGGGCATACACACCGAGGAAACCAGAATTGAAAGAGACACATGTACCCCAATGTTCATTGCAGCACTGTTTATAATAGCCAGGACATGGAAACAACCTAGATGTCCATCAGCAGATGAATGGATAAGAAAGCTGTGGTACATATACACAATGGAGTATTACTCAGCCATTAAAAAGAATTCATTTGAATCAGTTCTAATGAGATGGATGAAACTGGAACCTATTATACAGAGTGAAGTAAGCCAGAAAGAAAAACACCAATACAGTATACTGACACATATATATGGAATTTAGAAAGATGGCAATGATGACCCTGTATGCGAGACAGCAAAAGAGACATAGATGTATGGAACGGACTTTTGGACTCTGTGGGAGAGGGAGAGGGTGGGTTGATTTGGGAGAATGGCATTGAAACATGTATACTATCATGTAAGAACGAAGCACCAGCCTATGTTCCATACAGGATACAGGATGCTTGGGGCTGGTGCATGGGGATGATCCAGAGAGAGGATATGGGGTGGGATGTGGGAGGGGAATTCAGGATTGGGAGCTCATATACACCCGTGGTGGATTCATGTTAATGTATGGCAAAACCAATACGGTATTGTAAAGTAAAATAAAGTAAAAATTAAAAAAAAAAAAAAAGAATCTGCCTGCAATGCAGGAGACCCCAGTTCAATTCCTGGCTCAGAAAAATCCCTTGGAGAAGGGATAGGCTACTCACTCCAGTATTCTTGGGCTTCTCTGTGGCTCAGACGGTAAATAATCCACCTGCAATGTGGGAGACCTGGGTTTGATCTCTGAGTTGGGAAGATCCCCTGAAGGAGAGCATGGCAATCCAGTGCAGTATTCCTGCTTGGAGAATCCCCATGGACAGAGAAGCCTGGTGGGTTACAATCCATAGCGTTGCAAAGAATTGGACATGACTGAGTGACTAAGCACACAGCACAGTGTTGAGTTACATCCCCTTTATTTCCACTTTCTGGAGAGTTTTTTTTTTTTTTTTTTATAAACAGAGCTTGAATTTTCTCAAAAGCTTTTTCTGCATGTATTGAGAATAGCTCCATTGGTGAAGAATCCACCTGTAATACAGGAGACCTCTGTTTGATTTCTGGATCAGGAAGATCCTCTGGAGAAGGGATAGGCTACCCACTCCAGTATTATGGCTGGGAGAATTCCATGAACTGTATAGTCCACAGGGTCGCAAAGGGTTGGACATGACTGAGTGACTTTCACACCACCATTGAGAAGATCATTTGGTTTTATTATTCAGTTTGTTAAGATGTTATATCACATTGACTGCAAGTATTTAAAAATTCTTACATTTCTGTGATAAATCTAACTTGATCATGGTGTATGATCCTTTTAATGCATTACTGAATTCAGATTGCTAATATTTTATTGAGGATTTTTGCACCCATGCTCATGGGTGATATTTGACATGTAACCTTTCTTGAAAAGCTGTTTATTGGTGCTGAACTATTTTAGCTTTTTCTTGTCTATAGAAGTTTTGATCTCACCATCAAATCTAAATGAGAGCTTTGCTGGGTATTCTTTGTTGTACATTTTCCCCTCTTTTGTCACTTTAAATATACTGTGCTACTCCCTTCTGGCCTACAATTTCTGGTATAAAATTAGCTGAAATGGGTGCTCCCTTTTACTTTTCCTTCACTGACTTCAATATTCTCTCTTTATCTTTAATTTTTGCCTCTTTAATTACAGTGTATCTTGTTGTATTCCTCTTTGGGTTAATCCTAAATGGGACTCTCTACACTTCTTGGACTTGGAGGTTTGTTTCCTTTCTCAAGCTAGGGAAGTTATTAGCTATTATTTTTTCAATTATGTTCTCTGCTCTCTTTTCTCTCTTTTCTTCTTCTGGAACCACTTTAATGTAAATATCAGTGCACTTGATGTTGCCCCAGAGTTCTCTTAAACTGTCCTCATTTCTTTTCATAATTTTTTTTCTGTTCAGAATCAGCAATTTCCACTACTCTGTCTTCCAACTCACTGGTCCATTCCTCCATATAATTTAGTCTACTGTTGATTCCTATAGTATATTTTTCATTATTTATTATATCCTTTATTTCTACAGGTGGTGAGTTCTTTATAATTTCCAACTTTGGGATAAAAACTTCTAACTTCCTAATCTGTGAATTTATCCTTCTCTCAAGTTCTTTGATTGTATTTAGAATCACTACCTTAAAGTCTAGCCTGGATATATTGCCTTTCTCCACTTCACTTAGTTCTTCTTACACTGTTGTATCTTGTTCTTTCATTGGGAACTAGTTCCTCTGCCACCTCATTTTGTCTAATTGCTATTTTTATCCATCTTGTGGTTGGCTATGTTTCCTGAAATTGAAGAAGTAATATTTTGTAGTAGAAGTCCTATGTATCTCAGCAGCACACTCCCTTCTCATCACTAGAGTTATATGCTCTAGGAGTCCCACTGTGACGGTTGTATGGGTCTTTTTGTTGTGAAAAGCTGACTATCTGTGCAGTCTGGCAGGCTTGGTTGGACCTTAGTCCACTTGGTTCCTAGTCCTGTCTTGTGTAGAAGCTGACTGCCACTGTTTGGCTGACTGAGGAATCCTATGTGGCCCTGGGGGGCTAGTGCTGTGTTACTTATGAGTGGAGTCAAGGTTCAGGAAAACCCAGGCTTGCTGCCTGCCCACTGGTGGGTGAATCTAAGTCCTAGGACTAGTGCCAGCCTACTGGTAGGCAGGGATGGGTCCTGGTTACAGGGCCTAAAGGTTCCAGAACAAGTGTTAGATTTCTGGTGGGTGGGGCCAGTTCTGGACACAGTTGGCCACTGGCCCAATGTGCCTTAAGACTTTGTTGGCCTGTTAGTGGGGCAGGTCCCAAACCTAGCCCATCCCATGCTGGATCTGGCCTGTTAGTGATTGGGGTGAATTCACAACTTGTGGGACTGTGGTTTAATTTTGAATGATATCTGCTTTATTGAAAGCTTTAATATCTAGTAGAGTTACACACCTTCGTGGATACTTTTAAGTAGTTTCCTGGCTATTCTTGTGTGTTTTATTTCTGCATATGACACTTGGTATTAACTTATCTGGCCATGTAAAATATCAGTTTGTTGGTATTTTTCTGAACAGGACAATTTGCAGGTGGCTCAAGTGGTAAAAAATCCAACTGCCAAGGCAGGAGATGCAAGAGATGTGGGTTCAATCCCTGGGTCGGGAAGATCCCCTGGGGTAGGAAATGGCAGCCCACTGTAGCATTCTTGCCTGGAGAATTCCATGGATAGAGGAACCTGGTGGGCTACAGTCCATGGGACACAAAGAGTTGGACATAACTGAGTGACTAACACTTTCATTATGTATCCAAATTATAGCTCTTTATTTGTTAATGCTTGCAGATATTTTGACTAATGCTATACATGGAATAACTAAAAATAGACAAGTCTTGTTTAATCTACTGAAACTCTAAATGAATCTTAAAGTTGTATCATAAGAAGCTGAGATTGTCAAATTGATAAATTTCAACTAAGCCTTGGTAAGTTCAGTAAAACTTAAAAAGCAAGAAAGAAAAGAGAGTCATCAAGCTCATGTTTCAGTAGCCCTACTTAGATGCACTAATAAATGGGCTTCTCAGCAGGCAAAATACTCTGAAATCTTGGCATACGACAATTGTAGAGGTTAAACAAGCTCAACTACAAACCCCATACATTTCCAATATTCAAGCCAGTACAATATTCAAACACTAGTACAGGTGTTGTAGTATATTGAATTTAGGAATAATACTGAGAAGTCAAAAGAATAGATATTTGGACACTAGTCATTCATTCTTTTAGTAGTTTTAAAGAAGACCAGTTGTGTGAGTTCATGTTCTGTATGTGTATAAAGTGAGAGGAAATATTACAAATTAAAAATAGAAAAGAGCCATAACAACTGAACACAATGTGTGACCCCAATTTTTTTTTTCTTATAGAAAAGCTGGAACATTCTGAATAAAGCCTCTAGTTCAGATAATATTATATCACTATTAATTTAATCATTTGACAATTATACTATGCACATATAAAAGAATGTCTTTGTGTTTTAGGAAATACACATTGAAGTGCTTAGGGGTAAATATTCCAAAAAGTAGAAAGAAGGAAAACTATAAAGCAATATGACAAAATATTAACATTTGGGAAGTAAGAATTAAGGATACATGGGAATTCTTAGCTGATTGTACTTTCCAAAACCATGGTAGTTACTTAACATCTGTTATAATTGGTACTCAACCAAATCAGAATTATAGCAAGACTGCACTTTATGTGTATAATAGTGTAGAATAAAATATGTGTTCTTTTTATTATACAGAAAATATTTTAGAATAAAATGTAATTTTATGCAATCCTTATGATCATGTGTAAATGCTTTATATGCATGTCATATAATTTAATGTCCTTAATGGAATGTGTATAAACTTATATTCATAAAGAGTATTTCTCTTGATGGAAGTAACTATAAAGACATCTGTAGTCAGAACATTAGACTCCTCCCCTTTCTTTTCCTTCTCTTCCTTAGACCTCTTCCACTGTCCTTGGGCAAAGCCTTTGGAATGGACCATAGGGCTGAAAGATAAGGCTTTCTCTGTGCCAAAGGGATAAAAACTAGATCTGGAGTTGTGGATTGCAATGAAGGGTGAAGGGAAACAAAAGATATCTTCTTTGGTCTCTGTTTTTCTTCTGTCAAGATGCCCTGATTCTCTTGGGAACACTCAAGCCGAGGAAACTTTGTCTGTGGTCTTGTTAGTCCAGCTCTGTCCTTGGGCTAGAAAGTCAAACTAGGAGTTTTCCCGTTGTTTGCTGCTTTGCTTCTTATACTTGCCTTTTATTGTTGTGTAAGTGGGTGTGGTTCTGAGAAGATAAGAAGCTATTTTTTCATTTTGGTTGTAGGACAATGGTTGACTCTAGTGTTCAGTTCAGTCACTCAGTCGTGTCCGACTCTTTGCAACCCCATGAATCACAGCACACCAGGCCTCCCTGTCCATCACCAACTCCCGGAGTTCACTCAGACTCACATTCATCGAGTCCATGATGCCATCCAGCCATCTCATCCTCTGTCATCCCCTTCTCCTCCTGCCCCCAATCCCTCCCAGCATCAGAGTCTTTTCCAAGGAGTCAATTCTTCACATGAGGTGGCCAAAGTACTGGAGCTTCAGCTTTAGCATCATTCCTTCCAAAGAAATCCCAGGGTTGATCTCCTTCAGAATGGATTGGTTGGATCTCCTTGCAGTCCAAGGGACTCTCAAGAGTCTTCTCCAACACCACACTTCAAAAGCATCAATTCTTCGGTGATCAGCCTTCTTCACAGTCCAACTCTCACATCCATACATGACCACAGGAAAAGCCATAGCCTTGACTAGACGGACCTTAGTCGGCAAAGTAATGTCTCTGCTTTTGAATATACTGTCTAGGTTGGTCATAACTTTTCTTCCAAGGAGTAAGCGTCTTTTAATTTCATGGCTGCAGTCACCATCTGCAGTGATTTTGGAGCCCCCCAAAATAAAGTCTGACACTGTTTCCACTGTTTCCCCATCTATTTCCCA
>SJYT01044761.1:231927-260046 GCA_006410635.1 Cephalophus harveyi
TCAACTGGAATTCCATCACCTCCACTAGCTTTGTTCATAGTGATGCTTTCTAAGGCCCACTTGACTTCACATTCCAAGATGTCTGGCTCTAGATTAGTGATCACATCATCATGATTATCTGGGTCGTGAAGATCTTTTTTGTACAGTTCTTCTGTGTATTCTTGCCACCTCATCTTAATATCTTCTGCTTCTGTTAGGTCCAGACCATTTCTGTCCTTTATCGAGCCCATCCTTGCATGAAATGTTCCCTTGGTATCTCTAATTTTCTTGAAGAGATCTCTAGTCTTTCCCATTCTGTTGTTTTCCTCTATTTCTTTGCATTGATTACTGAAGAAGGCTTTCTTATCTCTTCTTGCTATTCTTTGAAACTCTGCATTCAGATGCTTATATTTTTTCTTTTCTCCTTTGCTTTTCACCTCTCTTCTTTTCACAGCTATTTGTAAGGCCTCCCCAGACAGCCATTTTGCTTTTTTGCATTTCTTTTCCATGGGGATGGTCTTGATCCCTGTCTCCTGTACAATATCATGAACCTCATTCCATAGTTCATCAGGCACTCTATCTATCAGATCTAGGCCCTTAAATTTATTTCTCACTTCCACTGTATAATCATAAGGGATTCTAGTGTAGGTATTCACATTTGAGGGCAGTGTTCCAAGGGACAACTGGCTTTCTTTTGTATGTTTAAATTTTCTCACTATCTGTAAGAAGTGTTACATATAGTAGAATGGAAAAAGAGGATTCAAGCATCCTCAACGAATGTTATCTTCCAATTCTAACACAACATACAACATTGCAAAGAGAAGCACTTTTGAGAAACTGATATTTCTCTGAAGGGTCTTCTTGTAATGCTTGCAGAAGTGTTTTTAAGAATGCTTAAATGAATGTTGCTGTGTTCAATTTACATAGCCTTGCCTGGAGAGTCCCAGGGACGGGGGAGCCTGGTGAGTTGCCATCTATGGGGTTGCACAGAGTTGGACGTGACTGAAGCGACTTAGCAGCAGCAGCAGCTGAAATCTAATTCAAACCATAATCAACAATGACACTCTGTGAAAGTAGAGAGAGAAAGAGTTAAGCAAGTGCTGTCTGATTCAAAAGGTACAATATGGGAACATTTAATTATAACTGGAATATTATCATATAAATGTGTAGATTAGAGCCAAATTTTATGAAGGATGATTAATCAGGACCAGTCTAATGATCCTATAATCTAGGCAGAATTCCTCTGGCAAATATTCTTCATCTTAAAAAGAGAAAGAATTTCTGCTTAAATGATAACTAATGGGTACTAAGCCCTATATGTCAGGTAAAAATAAATCAATTATAATTTATTTGCAATTAAAATTGCTAAATAGTCAAATCTGCAACCTGCAAATTGGCAAAAACAATTTTTAGCCTACATCCTTGGTAAGAGTTTAGTGAACCTTCCAACTAACAAAACTCCTGCACACTTATCCAAAGATGTACTTCATTTGGGAAGATTACCACATATTATACTTCATTTGTTTGTTTTCTTCCACATCTTTTTACCAGATAATAATAAAAAATGAAGACAGAAATCATTAACACATTAAACATTCTAGGGAACTTCCTGTAAGTATTTTAATGACTGCTATAGGGATTACAATATCTTTGCTCAGCCCTCGCAGTATGGGAATACACACCAAAAGGACATATTGTCCTTTAGGCTTGAGTACCTTGAACTGATCTGAATATAAGGTGCATAAAATTTGTAAAAGCAATATTATTTTAATGGAATTAAACATACACTGCTTAAATATTGATAAAATAGTTCGGCTAAAGATAATCTGCAAAATATGGTGCTTAGAATATTTATTTGAAAGCTTGCCAATTATATCAAACTGTCCAAAGATTACTTTGTATAAAAAGCTCAAAAGTACTGGTGTTGATCTTGTTCTCTTTGAAAGCAGAAATGTTTTAAAAGAAAATTCATACACATCTTAAAGTTGACCTTAAAAATATTTCTTATAATTAGGTATTTTTCTGAACAAATGCAGGTATTAGAGGAGGGAAGGATGTATATAGGAGTGAAACTAGCTTCAGTTCAGTTCAGTTCAGTTCAGCCGCTCAGTCGTGTCTGACTCTTTGCAACCCCATGAATCGCAGCACGCCAGGCCTCCCTGTTCATCTTGATATCTTTTCCATGACTAACATATTTTTGGCATTTTACACATACATATTATGGACAGGCTGGCATATATGAGGCTTATGTATGTAAGAATATTTCAATAGTGAAAACTGTGTGAATATGATAATCAGTTACCAAGTGTTACATGAGGTTAGAAAGTTAGGGTTAACCAGAACAAACCTAGTAAATCTGAAAGGAAAGGTAAAATTGGAACCCAAGTTTGGGATTCTGAACTTGGTATCCTCACTCTTTGTGTTTGTTACAAAAAAATGTCAAACTTCATTAAAAAATAGAGGAAATCTTGAAAATGAACTCCATGCCCATCACTCATTTTCAACAAGCATCAGGATATTTGTCCCATTTTTAAAATTTATCACTTATTTTTTTTCACTTTGCTGAAGTAGTGTAAATCTAATTCTTGGTATCATATCATTTCACCTCCAAATTAAATCTGTATGCATTTTTTTTCAAAAATATTGGACATGTTTTAACCTAAGAATAAGTCCATTTTTATCCCTAAACAAAAATTGATGACATTTGAAGCATTGTATATCTGGTCTCTAATTCAGTTTCCCTGATAGCTTCAGAATTTTTTTTTTTTTTTAGTTGATTTGAATCAATATCCAATCCACACATTGCATTTGTTTGCTATGTTTCCTGTTTCTTTAATGCAGAATAGCTCCCTCATGTTTTCTTCTACTCAGTTCAGTTCAGTCACTCAGTCGTGCTCTTTGCAACCCCATGAAACAGCATGCCAGGCCTCCCTGTCCATCACCAACTCCTGGAGTTTACCCAAACTCATGTCCATCAAGTCAGTGATGCCATCCAGCCATCTCATCCTCTGTCATCCTCTTCTTCTTTTGCCCACAATCCCTCCCAGCATCAGAGTCTCTTCCAATGAGTTAACTCTTTGCATGAGGTGGCCAAAGTATTGGAGTTTCAGCTTCAGCATCAGTCCTTCCAATGAACACCCAGGACTGATCTCCTTTAGGATGGACTGGTTGGATCTCTTTGCAGTCCAATTGACTTATTGGAGAAATCAGATTAGTTGTTCTATAGCATGTTCAACATTCTGGATTTGTATATTGAATTCATTTTATGTCATTTAAGTTGTTTTTCTATTTTCTCATATTGCCTGTAAATCTGATAGAAATTGAACCATTAAGAAAACAATACTTCCTAGGTGGTCCCATATAATGCATTAGAACCAGGCCTACAAGCCTAGAAGAAAGGGTGTCATCTTTGCAAGCATTACATATTACCTTCCTTTACCCTACTCTATAAACTTTATCTCTAGGAACAATTGTTAGCACAAAGGCTAACCAAAGTCCAAGGTTTGCAGTGGATTGTTTTGTTTTGGGGGGCAAAAATCATTAAAAATCAGTAGTAAATGGAAGTTTGCTGCTGCTGCTAAGTCACTTCAGTCATGTCTGACTCTGTGTGACCCCATAAACAGCAGCCCACCAGGCTCCCCGTCCCTGGGATTTTCCAGGCAAGAGTACTGGAGTGGGGTGCCACTGCCTTCTCCGAAAGGGAAGTTTAGTGCCAACCTATTTACTCTATCATTTCACCAAATAGTACAAATCAAATCTGATATTCAATTGCCACAGAGACCTAACAGACAGTCTGAATGATGAAGTCCCTGGAGAAGACTTTGGCAGAATGACAAGAGAAGATACTGCTCAGCAGGAAGATAAGCTGAATATGACACATACACACTGGAGACTGCAGTGTGGATTTGCCATTTTCTTCCCAGGAAACAGTTGCCTCAGTCACAGTGTGAAAATAGTAGAAGATATAAGATTAAAAAAAAAATAAATGAAGCATAGGGAATAAGGCAGAAAGATATTTGCTCCATAGTATTGTCACACATGCATTTGCATACACACAGTTTTTGTCATACAGAAAAAGACAGTTTGGACAGAGTTGAAGGGTTTACTTTGGAGTCATCAAGCCAAATGAGGTGACTCTAGTGGGATAAATAAAAGAGATGCAGAAGTGTGATATTTATAAGACTGACAGAAATTTGTAGAAAGAAGAAAGAACTTGAAGTCCATCCTTTGGCTCTTTATTTTGATTGCTAACTTATTCCACAGTAATATGTCCTTTTCCTAACTCAGAACAAGTGTCCAAGAATCAAGGCACAATCAAGGCACATTTTGTTGTAATTCAGGAGTTAAAATGTGTTTAGTGGTTCAGAAATAAGTTACATTGACTCTTGGGAGGAACCTTGATGAGAAGAAATCCTTGTTCTTGGCACCCCTACTGAGTTTTTTTTTTTTTTCCCTTCTTAATTTTACAGAAGTATAGTTGATTTACAATGTTGTGTTAATTTCTGCTGTACAGGAAAATGATTCAGTTACACGTATGCATATATATATATATGTATATTCTTTTCCATTTTGGCACACCTTTATCAAAGTATTTGTGATCTTTCTTTTAGTTTCAAGTATGACATTAATTTAAGCCAGGTAAGTAAATTGCTAAATGTACTGAAATTTAGCCAGTCACTGCAGGCAATTTGTTGTTATTTACTTTTCAGAGTTGTTCGTAAGCAGAAACGTGAAGTAAACTGAGCAGTTAATGCTGCTGCTAAGTCACTTCAGTCATCTGACTCTGTGCGAACCCATAGACGGCAGCCCACCAGGCTCCCCCGTCCCTGGGATTCTCCAGGCAAGAACACTGGAGTGGGTTGCCATTTCCTTCTCCAATGCATGAAAATGAAAAGTGAAAGTGAAGTCACTCAGCCATGTCGGACTCTTCGACTGCAGCCTACCAGGCTCCTCCTTCCATGGGATTTTCCAGGCAAGAGTACTGGAATGGGTTGCCATTGAAGCTAAAAGACAAAGAATTCGTTTGTGTGAGCTGCCATAACAAAGTCACACAAACTGAATGGCTTCAGCAACAAATGTTTACAGAGAATAGAAGGCAGAGGCCAAGGTGTCAGCAGGGTTGGTTCCTCCTGAGGGCTTGTGGGGGCGAGTCTGTTAGATGCTTGTCCAGGCGCATATGATGGTTTGCTGGTTGTTCTTGGTGGCCCATGGGCTGTTGAAACATCACCCTACTATCTGGCTTAATTTTGACATGATGTTCTTCTGTGTGTGTTTGGGTCCAAATCTCTCCTTTCATAAGGACATGAGTAAAATTAGATTAGGGCCCTACCCTACTATTGCGTCCTTACAACTTAACTGTGTACATCTGCAACCAATCATAACTAATTGCAATAAGGACCATATTTCCAAATAAAGTCATATTCTGAGTACTGGGGATAGGACTTCAAGTTATGAATTATTGGGGGAGGACACATTTCAACCCATAACATCCAATATATCATTTAGACTTAGATGATAAAATGTTTGAATTTCTCAACCTCAGTTTTACTGATACATTGGATCTGCTGATTCTTTGTTGGGTGACGGTATGGGCTGTCCTCTACACTATAGAATGTATCATCCTGCACCTCTACCAACTAAAGATCAGTAGCACCTCAACCCCCAGTCATGGCAATCAAAAATGTCTTCAGATATTACCAAGAATCCCCTGGGATGGAGGGATAGCCTCAGCTGAGAACCCACTGAATTATTAGATAGCTTTTAAGTTATTTCTATGTCTGCACATCTAGGGCTTCCCTGGTGGCTCAGTGGGTAAAGCGTCTGCCTACAATGCGGGAGACCCGGGTTCGATCCCTTGGTCGGGAAGATCCCCTGGAGAAAGAAATGGCAACCCACTCCAGTACTCTTGCCTGGAAAATCCCATGGACGGAGGAGCCTGGTAGATTACATTCCATGGAGTCGCAAAGAGTCGGACACGACTGAGCGACTGTCCCTTGTCCCTTGTCCCTGCAGATCTAAAAATTATCATGACTCAGAAGCAAGTTAGCTCTCATTATTCCCCTTAGCGATAGTAATTAAAGAAGACTTAACTTGTTTTTCAGAGTGGTAAGTTTGTATTTTTAATAAGGTAATTATTTTTATATCTAGATAAAAAATATTTTTTCCTAAAATGCCTTTCTCTATTTTCTCATCTGTATCTCTCTGCATTTTTATTTTGATCTTATAAAAATGAATTGAAAATGAAGTGAGGTATAGGCAATGGAAGGAACTGTGTTAACAGGGGAAAATAAAGCAACATACACTTCTGATCTACATAAAATAAAATAGATAAATTGTATGTGTGTGTGCGTGTGTGTGTGTGTGTACGTGTAAGGGTATACTTAGATGGGCCAGCCAAACAATTGGCATAAAAATTTGGTTTTATCACCAAGTGAGTCAAAAGAGGTAGAATCATACATTTATTTGGATATTGTAACTCTATTTTGGAATGGATTGTTTTATTAAAAAAAAAGAACAGTCATTATAGATTAATTTTCAGAAATAGGCAATACAGTTGATCATGTTAAAATTTCTTAATATAACCCTCTAAAAACTGGAGACTCAAATAGAGAATCCCTGCATGCATATAATTAATATAATGCTTCAAAAAATAGGCCTAAATAAATTCTGTTGATTTGAAAGGAAAAAAATCCTTATTCCTTGCACATTTGTTATTGAAACATTTTTAGTGTAACTTTTAGTAAATCTTGACAAAATGAGTACAATATTACTTCCTTGCCTTGAAGATATACAAAGAAAGAAGAAAAATAGACATCCTTTGGTCAGTCTCAATATCTCTTACCCAAATGACTCTCTAACAAGGAATATAACAAATTTAGATGAGTTGAGCAAATCTTTTACTCTTTAGGTTTCTATTTTGTAAAATAATAACAGTGAAACGACCAAAAGTTTAATAATAGGTGTTAGAGCAATATCACCCCTGCCCCGTTTTTTCTTTTGAAATGAACAATGAACCCATGACATACTCCTAGACATTTATTTGGAACAGAAGTCAAAAACAGTATCTGATGGACTGTACTTGTCTGCAGGTATGTTTTATTGCAGCAGACACTTTCCTTTTCCTTTTCTTTGGTTTAAATTCATTAAAAGAAATAGAATCACCCTGGAGAAGGAAATGGCAACCCACTCCAGTATTCTTGCCTGGAGAATCCCATGGACAGAGGAACCTGGCCGGCTACAGTCCACGGGGTCGCAAAGAGTTGGACACGACTGAGCAACTTCACTTTCTATCTTTCTTTCACTTTACATTTATTCCTAGTTATTTTTTGCTGTTGACACTTTTGTCCATTATTTTTCATTGTGATACTTTTGTCATTGCATGACACTTTTAAAAATTGATACTTTCTAATTGACTGCTAGTGGTATATAAAAATGCAGTGGATTTTTGTGCAATGATCCATTTACTTTAATAAATTATTTTAAGTAGCAAAAAAAAAAAAAGAAATAGAATTGGAACTTTTCCTTTAAAAATGTAACATTTCCGATTTTCTTGAGAAATCAGCTGCTTTGAAATTCCTGACTATGCATTCTTGCACAACAATCAGCTGATAAGAGTTCAAAAGCTGTAGGCCTTTTGTTTGGGTATATTTTTCTGTAGGCTACTGGGCCCATCACTGTCAGTTTTCCCCAATAATATCTAATGCTAGATGTTTTATGTTTTTTTGCTGTTGTTCAGCTTCTCCAGTGGCTCAGTGGTAAAGAATCTGCCTGCAATGCAAAAGCCACAGGAGACAGGATAGTTTGATTCCTGGGTTGGGAAGATTTCCTGGAGGAAGAAATGGCAACACATTCCAGTATTCTTGCCTGGAGAATCCCCATGGACAGAGGAGCCTGAAGGGTGACAGTCCATGGGGTCGCAAAGAGTTTGACATAACTGAAGCAACTAACTGGTTTGATATCCCTGCTGTCCAAGGGACTCTCAAGAGTGTTCTCCAGCACCACAATTCAAAAGCATCAGTTATTTGGGGCATGGTCCGACTCTCACATCCATACGTGACTACTGGAAAAAACACAGATTTGACTACAGCAAAATGTAGTCAAATTTTGCTGTAGCAAAATGATGTCAGAAAATGACGTATTTTCTTTTTAATATGCTAACT
This sequence comes from Cephalophus harveyi, assembly GCA_006410635.1. Classification (NCBI taxonomy): domain Eukaryota; kingdom Metazoa; phylum Chordata; class Mammalia; order Artiodactyla; family Bovidae; genus Cephalophus; species Cephalophus harveyi. Next base: position 240,066 of record SJYT01044761.1, read on the forward strand.
AGGCTTGTCATAGCTTTCCTCCCAAGGAACAAGCATCTTTTAATTTCATGGCAGCAGTCATTGTCTGCAGTGATTTTGGAGCCCAAGAAAATAAAATCTGTAGCTGTTTCCACTTTTAATCCATTTAATTGCCATGAAGTGATGGGACCAGATTCCATGATCTTTGTTTTTTGAGTGTTGAGTTTTAAGCCAGCTTTTTCACTCTCTTCTTTCACTCTCATCAAGAGGTTCTTTAGCTCCTCTTCACTTTTTGCCATTAGAGTGGTATCATCTGCTTACCTGAGGTTTGATATTTCTCCAGGCAATCTTGATTCCAGTTTGTGATTCATCCAGCCTGGCATTTTGCATGATATACTCTGCATATAAGTTAAATAAGCAGGGTGACAATATACAGCCTTGATGTACACCTTTCCCAATTTTGAGCCAGTACATTGTTCCACGTCCAGTTCTAACTGTTGCTTCTTTACCCACATACAGGTTTCTCAGGAGACAGGTAAGGTGGTCTGGTAGTCACATCTCATTCAGAATTTAACACAGTTTGTTGTGATCCACACAAAGTTTTGTATGTATTTGTTCTTATCTAGCTCAATCCATTGATTTTATGACCCTAAAGATATCATAAACACTTGCCATTTCAACTTAAAACTTGAATCTGTGAAATCATTTTAGTTTAAAGAAACATGTATCAGAACACTTCCATTCAAAATTATGACAAAAATATAAGACATCATTATGAAGGTCAAGAATCTGAACCCACAAGTGTTTTTTTTTTTTTTTATTCATACATTCAACAAAAGTTTTTGCCATTAACTGACTGGCATTGTTAGAAGCAAATTATGTCTCTCATCTAAACTGATACCTTGAATATTGCAAAATGATGCTTCTTTTGCCAGCTAAAAGAAGTCTTAGTATTAGTTAACCTATTAAAACCTCACTTTCCACTTCTAAAATAGAAAAAGTAATTTTTGCTTATTGCATAAGTTTGTGTAAGTATTTTAAAAAGATAATGTACTTTGTTTAAAATTATGTTTGGCCTAGTAAGCATTAATTAAATGTTACCTATTATTATTCTTGCTAAAATTATTCTAGTAACTCACTCACTCATTCTGTAAATAATCATCATGTCTTATATTTCCAATGGATTCAAACAAATGAGGAGTCATTAACTTTACTTGTATCTGCTTAGGTTCATCCATTTCCAAAAAATATAATAGATAACATTAAATACTAGTGCAACTGTTCTCATTGCTGGCTGGCTTTGACTCCTGACCCCATGGGACAATTAATTTCTGCAGACATTTTTGATTGTCAAGACTGGGGGTATGTGATATTTTATCTAGTGGATAGAAGCCAAAAATATTCTTAAATAATCTTCAGTACATAAGACAGAACCCATAACAAAGAAATATCTGGTCCAAAATATTAATAGTGTGGGATTTGAGAAAACTGCATTAGAGAGATATTTACTGATATAACTTAAAGAATTACTATTATGAAAGAGGGTAAAAAGAAGTAATCAGAAAAGGGAGATATGTCTAGAGAAAGTCCAAATGACAGTCACAAGCTGTTTTTATTTGTACTATATATTCCTTGAAGAAGTTTTCATTGTCAAATGAATTGTTTTTCTTTGGACTATAGAAGTTAGACTATAGTCTTTCAAAAGAAAGCTTTTAGAATCAGAATAAATCTATCATTTTAACACCTGACTAAGCTGCTGAAACCAATATAAATTTAATCCCCCAATGGATTACTAGCCATGTGTGCCAGTCTGCTTCTAAAATTAATACATGTAATGTCATGCCTTGAAACCAGTTTCCATACTTTTTCTCTGGGATATATAATACATCAAACTTTAAAGGTCCCTAGACATCTATAAAACCAATTTTTGTGTAAGACTCATCTGTTAGCATTAACTATTTACATAAAGACTAAATTGGTTATCAAATCTGCAATCCAAACACCTGGATAAAAACTTCATATTTTTTTTTTCACTCTTTGTCTCACTTTGTTAAATAGGAAACTAAAAGCAGTCCCTGGTTTTCAAGACAGTGGAAGGATCTGTGAAAATCAACCAGCCATTTCTTCTAGCATGCTACTGTTTTTAGGAGACATAATTGTTTCTTGGGTCTGAAGTTCTTTCATTTCTATTTTTCCTCAAAGACCTGCAGTAACTTATATGCAACTTGAAAAAATGTATTTTATTTGTAGTTGGAAGGCAATATATTTGGAGACATTAGTAGCCATTGACCCCAAAAGCAATTAGTGAAAGAAAGGCAACAGCACTCACACCCTGGGAAAAGGAGTATCAAATAAAATAAGGTTACATCTTCTTTCTCACAAAAGAGAATCATGAGGCTCTTAAAAGAGATCATTTATAGCCATATTATTCATATAGTATGTTATAGTTTTCTCTTGTCTTTTACTTCATGCATTTTTTTACTGAACTGGAGGAAGAAGCCACGTACTATTATGTTTTATAATGATACTATGTTCAGAATCTACACACTAGGTTTTATTCTAATTTTGCTAATCACTTCAATTATTTCTCTATAATACTGAAGTACACATCTGTGTGCAAGTGTTTGTGTGTGTGTCTAAACATCTTTGTGGAAGTTTCCATTAATTTTCTATTTTAATTATTTTCTTACAATACCTAGGATGCTGACCCAGAAGTTCAAAACATAATGAAAAATGTGCTTGATGCAATGCTTAGCTCCATTGATTTTTTCAGGGCATGTACAATAGAATAGCTTTCCATTTGAGGTTACAAAAATAATAAGATTTCAGGTGCCATTGAATAATTTTTGAAAAGGAGCTAAGAATCCCGGGAAAGAAGATTTAAAAAAAGAGAGAGACAACATCAAATGATGATAAAGGGATATTTTACTAACATTTTTAGGAGAAACAGGAAGCTGTGTGAAATTTAAGAGAGATTAAGAGAGTCCTTGATGATAACTACAACCTCACTGGTTCAAGGAAACTATAAGACAAAACATAAGTTTATCATTAAGACAGAATTCAAGTACTGCACAAATGCTATATATATGGGACATTTTGCTTCTATTTGTAAATATAAGACATCTTTTTCTCCTAAAGTTCCATGACTGATAACTCTAAATGCTTAAGTCTGAATAGGATATTCATATTTAAAAATAAAAAGGAAATGAACAAAATTTATTAATTAAGCCACAAAACTGGGATAGTGAAAGAGGAAAAATAAGACTAAACAATTAATGTTCAATATGAAGCTTGGTGGGCCAAAGTGTTTAAAAATCAATATATATCATCAGGAACCAATGATAACAGATCTGTGGAAATGAATAACAGAAAGATAACTGTAGGAATTTAACTCTCAATTTTAAAATAATACACTTAAAGTTTGCTTTGTCTTTTCTGCAGATTTATCCCAGGCCTAAAATGATTGCTTACAGCTGACAGCTTGCTGGTCTCCTAGTGATTTCAATAATTATCTCTATTGAGTTAGCGTATTGATCTATAGCTGCAAGCCATTTCAAAATTCCCCTTTTATCCTACTAGAGGTAATAGAATTAATGAGCCTCTTTGCCAAACATAGCAGGAACATTGGGTACACAATTAGGTCACAATATGAAACTGAAAAAATAAAGCAAATTTAAATGAAAATTTTGAGCTAAAATAAATTTATATAAGGCAATTTTTTTCTGTTTAATTTGTTAAATATTGACACGATAACTGGGCTTCCATGATGGTTCAGATGGTAAAGAATCCACCTGCAATTCAGGAGACCTGGGTTAGATCCCTGGATCAGGAAGATCCCTTGAAGAAGGAAATGGCAATCCACTCCATTCTTGCTGGAAAATTCCATGGACAGAGGAGAAGCCTGGCAGGCTCAAGTCCATGGAGTCGTAAAGAGTCTGGAATGACAGCAACTAATACTTTCACTTTTCTTTTCAGGCATGCTGTTAAAACAACCAAAGAAATCAGATTGATTGATTATTGCATTTTCAGACTATCCTGTGCTAATATGAGTAGTAAAACAGCTCAAATACAAGTTATTTTGAGTTAGAAAAGTACTTAGTAATTAAAAAAAAAATCATCCATGGTTGTTACATTTGTGGTAAGTTTCTGAGTTCCAGGTCTGCATCAGCATGCCTGAAATAAAATCTGGGGCTTTGCTTACTTTCTATCTGTGAGACTTTGTTTCAGTGTCTTGTCTGTAGAATGGGTATAGGATTGTACTTTCTTCAGGAGATTCTTCTGAGGAGTCATAAGAAAGCAGGTCGTGGGAAAGGTGGACCACGGGAGAAGATGCCTTTATACAGTCTATAAGTTCCCATCCCAATAGACAAGTGGTTAGATGCCTCGAGAAATGGTTCCAAGTGAACTCTTAAAAAAATAATTTTGGTTGAGAAAGTATATTGCCTATTGTTCAAAATCACAAATTAATAGAATGGGAATATGTCCAATCACAGATTTTAAAACATTTTTCCAGAGGCATTCACTTTTACTTTGCAAATAATTACACAAACCTGGGGATACAGACTATTTGAAATGGTGAGAAATGAGGGAAATTATAAATTTTTTTTCACTCCTATACAAAAAAGTATATTTACTTGTTTGACTGGGTACTTTTAATTGTTTATAAGAAGGATTTTCAAAGCTATCTAATAATAAAAGACCTAAAACTATAGGATAAATGGAGCAAACAAGCTAAATATTTGAAATAGATACTATTAAGGAAAAAATTCGAAACTAGATATTTCTCAGTTAGTATTCCTAATAAACATAGGTATTATTACAACCTGTGCCTTAAGTGTCCCATTTACAATTAGAGAGAGCTATACCCTTAGTTTAAAGAATCATGGTTTTGAAAAGTAGAGAGGTTACTACTGGCTACTGACTACTGTTCTTTAAAAGTAAAAACAATCAGACTGCTATTTCTTTACTTTGAATAATTGCAGTTTTTAAAAGTAAGGTAGGCATCAGTGACTGGAAAAATTGCAGAATCAGTGGCTGGAAAAAAATGATTTTTGATCAATTTATCATCACAACAAGTTTGTTTTTGACTTACTCATTTGCAACCACCCTGCCCCAAGAAAAACACACTCAGTTTATTTGCAGTCAAATCGCATGCTTTCCATGAAGTGGGAGTTGAGCAGCTGCATTTATTCTTGCTCCAAGTGCAAGGCTGGGCCAAGAGCAAGGGCCCTGTGAGAGTAGGTTTCCAGCAAGGAAGCGGTGCTGGCAGAGGAGGACACTGCCTCCCATAGCTAAGAGCTTCCAATGCAAGCACAGGAAAGGAACTGTCCAACAGAGAGGCGATTTGACTGCTGTTTCTGCTGACTGTCTCTAACAACTGTTAGATACCTGCTGCTGCTGCTGCTGCTAAATCGCTTCAGTCGTGTCCGACTCTGCGACCCCATAAACGGCAGCCCACCAGGCTCCCCGTCCCTGGGATTCTCCAGGCAAGAACACTGGAGTGGGTTGCCATTTCCTTCTCCAGTGGATGAAAGTGAAAAGTGAAAGTGAAGTCTGAGGAAACAAAATAAAATGACAGAGCACCTAAATTACTCCTTGTCTCTGGGACTGGGCCTGAAATACTCAAGGAACAACGTGCTCAGCTGCTGACAAAAGTCAGCTGTGCTCTTTTTGTTTGGGCACACATCTTATTTATAAAACCAACTTGAGAATAATAATTTGGTATATGAAAATATATAGGGAAGTCCAAGGGAAGGAAAACCAGCCAAAAACCCTGACATATCCTCCTTCAAAATCAATTTGCTTTAAAAAGGAAGTTTTTTTTAAAGTCAAATTTAATTTTAGATTTATACTAGTTTTAAAAGTATGCCATGTTTACAACAAGTTTAAAATACAAATTCGGCAATAGAGAGAAGAATGGCTATAACAGTATACATGACCTAAACATTTAAACAGAGGCTTAAGATCAATGAAAAAAATAAAGACTGAAGAACAAATAAAAATTGAAAAGACTGTCATTGAAATCTACATAAAAATAAGATACAATAACATTAAAAAAATCATTCAGTGTAGAAATATTTCAGATTTTACATTACTGTGAACTAGGCAAATTTTTATATACTTAGCTACATTAGTGGCTAAATTTTTGAAACCCAATGATAAAAGAAAAATCAGCTTCCTGCCCTCCACCCTCAATGGTTGCCTTTTACAGAAAATAGTCTATTATCTAATTTCCCTTTGTTTTCTAAATATCTAAAGATAAGGTCAAAAATATGCAAAGTTTTAGAAGATAATGATTGTAGAACAAGAACTATAGCCAAATTTTAGTTCATACAATATGAGATTTGGCAAACTATAGCTTGTGTACCAAACTTGATCCACCACTTGTGTAAATAAAATTTTACTACAAATAGTCATGTCCATTCAGTTACATGTTGCATATGGCTGCTTCTAGATTATGTAAGAGTAACTGCAATGGAGATTGTATTGTCTGCAAATTTAAATTTTTACAGTGGTAAATATTAGTTATTTCCTATCTAGTTTTTTATACAAAAACTTTGCCAGTCCCTGATACAAAATTTGCTAACCCCTGATCAAAAGGGTATATAAAATATTTAGAAGGATTACCTCATATTTATTTTTCCTATGAAGATATTATACAAAATAAATTTGGGGAAAATCCTGTAAAACACAAAGTATAAATAACCGTGATGTTATTATGAAATCTATTTACATGTAAAACTTTTCTGGAACAGAGGAGGCTAACAGTATAATATATAGTTATTATTGTAAGCAATTGAGATAATGTTTGTGAAAATGCTTTGAATCCTGGAACAAGCTAAACAGATTAATTAAATTATCATTAGGCACAAGACCATTAATTGGAGAAAGAGCTTGTTCACAATATACTAACATACAATTTAGTCGTTAAATCATAGAGCAGGCATGGTTAATTTTACCTTTCCTTACTATTAATAACATGAATCTTGGTCTGGCTGTTTTGACTTCAAAGAATTGGGAACCAGCCAAGTTGGTCCCATGGTTCTAATCCTGGCTGCACATTATAGTCACCTGGAGAGCCTTCAAACAAAATACCAAGTGCTGGTCCCATATCCCAGACCTATTAAATTAGAACCTCTTGTTGATTTTCAAAAACTCACCAGACGCTTCTAATATGCAGCCAGGTTCAAGAAGCATGAACTGTTGAAATAAATATATAAATTAAAGGAGCTGGTTTTTAGGGTCGATATGGAATGAAGAGGTAAATTTCATGGGAAGCTAAGCCTAAAATTCATAATAGCTCAGGGATTCATGGAACTTTGAATTAAGAAAGTTCCCACAAGAATAAACAGGCATAGAAATGTGACTCAGTCCCATTTCTCTTGTCAACTTTTCTTCAGTTTCTATTCTCCCATAAATTTTTGGTCAGTAGTTCGGAGTTCTCATGGACTTCTGGTGTCAATTCCAATTTATGGCAAAATTACAATAATCTTTTATTTTCCTATACCTAATTTCCTCATTTAAAAAAATTCAATCTAACCAACCAAAAAACCCTCAAGGCAAGATAGCTTTTCTCACTGTTTTTATTTCATGGCAGATGGTTAGTTACTGGGCATTCTTTTTAATTATCTGTCTTTGGTCATGTAGCCAGTGTTTCTGGCTGAAGGGAGATAAATTAGAGTGTGAGTGCCAGACAACAGGCACAGGAAAGGTGCGGAACACCATTGGTTACCAGGCAAATGGAAATCAAAAGCACACTGAGATATAACATTACTTCTACTAGAATGACTATTGTCAAAGAGACGAAAAATAACAAGTGCTGGGTGAGGATATGGAGGAAAGAAAACTCCTGTGCACTCAAAAAATTAAAGTTAGAGCTACCATATGATCCAGCAATTCTACTTCTGAATATTTATTCAAAGGAAATGAAAACAGAAATATTTCTATGCTCACTTCAGCATTATTTACAACAGCCTATGCATTTAAGCAACCTATGGCATTCAGTTGATGAACAGATGAATAAAGACTTTATGAATAAATTTAAGAATAAATTTATGTAAATATATACAGTGGGACATTCAGTTCAGTTGAATTCAGTCGCTCAGTCGTGTCTGACTCTTTGCGACCCCATGAATCGCAGCACGCCAGGCCTCTTTGTCCATCACCATCTCTCGGAGTTCACCCAGACTCACGTCCATCGAGCCCTTGATGCCATCCAGCCATCTCATCCTCGTTCGTCCCCTTCTCCTCCTGCCCCCCAATCCCTCCCAGCATCAGAGTCTTTTCCAATGAGTCAACTCTTCGCATGAGGTGGCCAAAGTACTGGAGTTTCAGCTTTAGCATCATTCCTTCCAAAGAAATCCCAGGGCTGATCTCCTTCAGAATGGACTGGTTGGATCTCCTTGCAGTCCAAGGGACTCTCAAGAGTCTTCTCCAACACCACAGTTCAAAAGCACCAATCCTTTGGCACTCAGCCTTCTTCACAGTCCAACTCTCACATCCATACATGACCACAGGAAAAATCATAGCCTTGACTAGACGGACCTAGTCGGCAAAGTAACGTCTCTGCTTTTGAAAATACTATCTAGGTTGGACATAACTTTTCTTCCAAGGAGTAAGCATCTTCTAATTTCATGGCTGCAGTCACCATCAGCAGTGATTTTGGAGCCCCAAAAATAAAGTCTGACACTGTTTCCACTGTTTCCCCATCTATTTCCCATGAACTGATGGGACCAGATGCCATGATCTTCATTTTCTGAATGTTGAGCTTTAAGCCAACTTTTTCACTCTCCTCTTTCACTTTCTTCAAGAGACTTTTAGTTCCTCTTCACTTTCTGCCATAAGGGTGGTGTCATCTGCATATCTGAGGTTATTGATATTTCTCCCAGCAATCTTGATTCCAGCTTGTGTTTCTTCCAGTCCAGCGTTTCTCATGACGTGAGGTGAGGTGAGGTGAAGTCGCTTAGTCGTGTCCGACTCTTTGCGACCCCATAGACTATAACCTACTAGGCTTCTCCATCCATGGGATTCTCCAGGCAAGAATACTGGAGTGTATTGTCATTTCCTTCTCCAGGGGACCTTCCCGACCCAGGGATCGAACCCGGGTCTCCCGCATTGGAGGCAGATGCTTTAACCTCTGAGCCACCAGGGAAGCCCTTCTCATGACGTACTCTGCATATAAGTTTAATAAGCAGGGTGACAATATACAGCCTTGACGTACTCCTTTTCCTATTTGGAACCAGTCTGTTGTTCCATGTCCAGTTCTAACTGTTGCTTCCTGATCTGCATACAGATTTCTCAAGAGGCAGGTTAGGTGGTCTGGTATTCCCATCTCTTTCAGAATTTTCCACAGTTTATTATGATCCACACAGTCAAAGGCTTTGGCATAGTCAGTAAAGCAGAAATAGATGTTTTTCTGGAACGCTCTTGCTCAGTGTTAAAAAGTAGGAAATTTGCAAAAATATTGATGGACCTTGAGGGCATTAAGCAAAGTGAAATAATGCAGACAGAAAAAGACAAATATTGTATGATCTTGCATATATGTGGGCTTCCCAGGTGGATCAGTAGTTAAAGACAGGGGTTTGGAAGATACCCTGGTGGAGGGCATGGCAACCCACTCCAGTATTTTTGTCTAGAGAATTTCATGAACAGAGGGTCCTGGTGAGCTACAGTCCATGGGGTTGCAAAGAGTCAGACATGACTGAAGCGACTGAGCACACACACACCCTTATAGGTAGAGTCTAAAAACTAAACAAAAAACAAACTCACAGAAATGAAAAAAAGATTGGTTGTGCCAGAGATAGGTGGGCAAAACTGGTAAAGATCGTGAAAAGGTGCAAACTAGTTATAAATAACTACATCCTATAAATGTTAATGTAATGCATGTTGACCATAGGTAATAAGACTGTATAGTACATATGGAAGTTGCTAAGAGAGTAAAGCTTAAAAGTTCTCATCATAAGAAAAAAATGTAACTGTGTAGTGATGGATGTTAACTAGACTTATTGTGGTGATCATTTTGCAAAATGTACAGATTTCAAGTCATTATATTACACATTTGAAATTAATAAAATATTATGTGTCAGCTATATCTCAATTAAAGAAAAAAAAAAAAAACTGCTAGGGCCAGACTGAAACCAGTTAGTCACATACAGCTAGTGTCCACCAAGGCTTTCCTCACTTAGTGTTTTCTTTCTCCTGTCTTTACTTCTTTCATTTATTCTTCTCTTCTCTCTAAAACAAAGTAAAATACTCTATACCCATCCTTATATTTCTAACGTATTTCAACTGGCATTGGAATATTCAGCTTTCTTGATTAAAACATATATTACTATGTGCATGCATGTGTGTGTGCTAAATGGCTTCAAGTCCAACTGTTTGTAACCCTTTGAAGTGCAAACTGCCAGGTTCCTCTGTCCATGAGGTTCTTTAGGCAAGAGTACTGGAGTGGGTAGCTATTTCCTTCTCCAGGGGATCTTGATGACTTAGGGATCTAACCCGTCTCTCTCATGTCTCCTATGTTGGCAGGTAGGTTCTTTGCCATTAATGTCACCTGAATATACCAGCCACTAATGAAAATTAGAGCAAAGCTAGATTTTTTTTTTTTTGGTTCTCCACATTAGACATATGACCCAAAAAATCATGTTTAGATAATTTTTGAAGAGGATTGTTGTTATCAATCCAGTATAGGCAATATTGAACTGTTAGTAGTAGTTTCATTTTCTAAGCAACTTTTATAAACTTCTACATTACTTAGCCTAGTCAAAAGTTGTCATTTTTTAAAAAAAAACTCTTTCTTTTCCCACTAAACTTTGCGGGAAAAGTTTTATCTTTTTATCTGCTAAGCTTGGCAATGGTTTTCTGAAATTCCAACTAAATTTATTCTTTTATACAGGGTTATTTAGCATTCTTGAATCAAGAGAAATAGACAATCACCATAAAACAATGTACTTCAAAGCAAATATATCGTGTTGATCTCATTTTTTTTTTTTTTTTTATTTTCCTCACAAATGCCTTGGGATTTGGAAGGGCGTTTTTCTTTCAATAATAAACCATTATCTTGTCACACTGGATAATAATTCCTTTAGTAGAGTTGTCTAAATATTCCCAAGTCTTTTTCTTTTTTTCACTCGGGTAGCTTCAGCACTTAGATATTAGAATAAAATAGCGAGAAACTAAATATAATGGCTTATGTTTTGGCAAGGGATCAACACAAGCTCTGTAAGTGAGATGCCAGTTCCTCAATCATCATTTGAAACACATTTCATAGGCCTGAGCAGCATAATTTGTTTAGAATCAAGTCAGGGGTAAGAGACTCAATAATTTTGTTTCCTTTTCAAATGAGTTATATGGAATCTTTTAAATCTGAACAACACTCTTCTTTTATCGGGATGTTCTGCACCAAGTGATTAATCCTTCCACAGGGCAGTTCAGTAGGCAATCATAAAAGGCGATATATTTTCCCTGAGTGATCTGTTCTTGTCCTCTTTTGGGAGGAGTGAAACAGTAAAGCAAAAAACATTTTGCTCACATCTGCAAGTCACTTTTTATATTAAATGTGTCTTTTTCTGTCTCATGATATTCTATTATACCCTGAATCATACTGCTAGTTCTTCTCAAGAACTCCAACTTGATATTTTCAATTGAATGTGGAAAAGGCATCTCAAGGAATATCACAGTCAAAGTCATACTCTTCATTTTGTTTGTTTTGTTTTCTTTGTGAGAGGCAAGGTAGAATGAAGGTGAAAAGCAGAGGCTGGCAAACTGTGGCCCATGGGCCCCATATGGCCCTCTGTTTGTGAATGGCCCTTGAAGTAAGAGTGTTTTTTTACAGATAAACATTTGCAATCTATGATATGATAGGGAACATTGGAATCAATTTATCTGGAAAGCATCTTGGTTTGGCTAAATTACCTTGGGTTAGTTATGCAATCTCCCTATGCTTTAACTACTTCACAGCTCATATGCTTAGAAAAAAAAAAAAGTAAAAAACCTACAAAGACATATGCCTAGATGATAATTGCAGTTTTCAGTGGAAAAATTGCAAATAACTTCTTTTTCTCACATGATTTTTTGGATACAGGACATTTGCAAAAGTTACTGTGGTAAATAGATAATTGTTTTATAATACAAAAATACTATGGAAATTATTAATCAGTAAATGGGAAAATTTCATATCAAATGTCCTTGGAGAAAATGGATTAGCATCAAATTTTTTCTTGGGAAAAAAGATTTAGGTGAATATGTATTTGAAATTTTAAAAATATTAAAGCACCTTAGCTGTATATATTCTTATTTGTATCAAAAATATTCAAACCTTTTGGGAAAACAAAACATACAAACATAGGGTTATACAAGACAAATTTAACAGTTACTTTAAGTCTTCCCTGGTGGCTCAGATGGTAAAGCATCTGCCTGCAATGCAGGAGACCCGGGTTCGATCCCTGGGTTGGGAAGATCTCCTGGAGAAGGAAATGGCAGCCCACTCCAGTACTCTTGCCTGGAGAATCCTACGGATGGAGGAGGAGCCTGGTAGTCTACAGTCCATGGGGTCGCAAAGAGTCGGACACGACTGAGCGACTTCACTTTCACTTTAAGTTTACAGTAAAATATGTAAAGTCATTCAATGTTAAGAAAAAGGAATATCTATATATAATATAAACACTATTAAAAAAGCTAAACCTCTCTAGATCAAGTTTGTTTATGATTCAAATTTGGCTTCTGCCATTTAACAGCCTTTACCTTGGGTACTTGTAATTTATGTTTCTTTCTTTTTTTTTTTTTCAAAATAAAGGAAAATACAGTATTTTCTTAATAGGGATGTTTGAGTGCTAAGTAAGATATATCATGACAAGATTTTAACACAACGCCTAGAATGCAAAATGCTTAATTGTCATTCAAATCCAATTTATATAAAGGTATTATTTCTATGTGTAAGTCTTTGTTTATCAAGTATGAAATAGAAACAGTAGCAAATCAGAAAGTTAAATCACTAAGAAGCAAACAACTGTTTACTATATTTCTTATTACTCTAAGAAGCATATCACATGGAGTCAAAAATATCAGCTCAAGTCCTAGCTTTGCCACTTCCTTAATTTATAACTTTGGAGATGACATTAGATTTCTTTCAAGCTTAGTTTCTTTAAATCTATAAAATCAGTACATATCAGTTGTCTTCTTATTTCACAATGTCAGTGAAAAGCAAATTAGGTAAGGCAATATCCTTTAAATTACAGATAGTAGTAACAATTTTAATTGCTTGGCAAATCTTAAAATTGCCAAATACTTGCCAAGTGCTTGGCAAGTCTTAAAATTAAGTTTGTATTGCTAATAATTTTAAATCCAGGGTGTTAAGCTTGCTCTCACCTGTTCCTTAATTTACCCTAGTCTACCAGTATCTGAAAAAAGTGGTCTTCAAAATCAGAATAATAAACCTGCTGAGATTCTGAGAGCCAAAATGTTAATTATTTCTTGACTTAATGTGATGCAGAAGCTTTCAAAGTGAGATAACTGCTGCTTTAGGCTTGCACACTGCATCAGTCTGAAGGTATGTGACAAACATTCTAGTCCCTCCAGGAAGAGAGTTCAGCATGGGAACCAGACAAATATGACTAACCCTGCTTTGTTTCCAGAAATGCTATTTCCCAGGTTAGCATAAAATATCATATTCTTATATAAATCAAACCAATTCTCAAGTATGATTTTCCATTATCCTCTATTCTGAATGATCTACCTCACAACTTCAAGCAACTAAATTTATGAATCTGTGATTCATTAATGTCAACAATCATGAGTTAATTGACCTAACTCTATCTCTTTATCTGTATATATATATATATATATATACACACATACATACATATGTATCTCCAAACTAGTCACTCCATGTTTTCACCATTGCCAGATGAATATGTTGAACCCTAGTTGACTTTCAAAGTCATCTACATAGTACTTAATAATTGATAGCTGTTAATGATCCAATTAAACAAAATATTTTATGGAGGTTCTTTGAGAATGTGTAAAGCACAAGTGACCATATTAAGCATGGTGTAATGAAAATAGCTAATGTTCTGGGATATCCCTATGAAAGATGCATGAAGGGAATAGAAAAGTAAGAGGGAGTCCAACACATTTGTTTCATTGGTCAACTCTAACTTGAATTAACCTTTGAAAACCTCTCTTCTTTTCCTGCATAAATTCTGCATATTTACATTGTTGGACAAACCTCCAGTCTGGCAAATTTCTGTTTGCAGTAACTTCAAGATCCAAACAAAATAGAAACATCAGTATTTGCAATTTATTTTAGCTTCTAAACCAGATTAATCGAAGAGCATATGGCAATGAGAAAAACAGATAAGAATTTCTCCTTAAAAATGCTAGAACCCTACATAATAGTAGAATTTCAGTTTCTGCAGAAAAGTGATAAGACAAAATCTGAAGAGAACGAATACACGCAACTTCGTGTATCAATTTAAAGCTAATAATAATTTTAATCAGTGTTTAAATGACGAGTAACCTGATCTGGTAATTATTTCAAGTTTTCTAACTTGACAAAGCTCTCTCTGGAAAATGACCCAGTTCTTCTGCCTACTCAATATGCCTAGGGATTATACTGATGGGGTTGTGGCAGACTCAAATAATTCAGGATTTCATTTGCCCTCTCTCTCTTTCTTGCCAACACAGCATATTCTTAGATCTTTCATGATGTCTTATTCTTGCCTCCAATAAAGTGCTGCTGGGACAGGTGGCTTAGAGTTCTTCAAAGCTTAATCATACTTCAACATTCTGTAATGTTGGCACAAGATACAACACTCTGCAGCACAGATGCAGGAAGTTAGAGGTAGGCCTTAATTGTTGTCAGTGCAAATTTTAGGGCTTGAACATTCTTCTGATAATTTTTCTTCAGTATTTTGCTCCCCTTGTCCTTTTTATGGTAGCATAACCTGCTGGTCATTGCTGTGTTCATATTTTAAATTATGGTAAGGTCTCCAAAGACTTGTTTTACACCTGTTGAGTTCATTCTATTTAGAATAAAGTAATGCTGCCTCCTTAGCCTGTGTATTTGCTAACCATGGAGTCTTTATATAATTTGCTTCTATGTTTCCACAAAATTACATGTATAATTACTAACCTGAAAAAAATTTAGAACAGAAAAATGTGTGCTATTTGGTGATAATTGTGTTCTGAACAGAAGATCTATGTGCAGTCTTTTCTAAATTATGCTCTTTTTTCCCTGAAAGTCTTGAAAAGATGCAATTAAACAACAAGGGCAAATGCCATTCAAGTTCAAAATCAAAGGAATTCAATTTATAATATCTGAAATTTCAATAACTTTAAAAGTTGTTCATTAATTTTTGTCAAATTGAGCAGATTTTTGAAACATTCCAAGTCAAATTTCCATCTCCAAGCTTTCCATTTCCAAAATGTCAAATGCTTACTATATTAAACTACAAATTCTGAATTTATAGCAAGTTTAATCCTTCTGCATTGTGTTTTCCCTAATTCAATCAACTCTATTCTATAGTTATGAGAAGTCTACCACATACCACTAAAATAAAGATTATCGATGGTCTGGATAATTATTTTTGTGAAGGAGACAAAGGTCTTTTGGGAAATAGATTAAGAAGTAAAAGTATGAGGAGGAGGAAAGATTCAGTCATATGTGCGTGCATGTATGTGTATGCATACTTTCAACATGACTTTCAAGGAAGATTTATTATCTGTTTCCTTAATGTACTTATTTATATAATTCAAAAGAATGCATTGGGAAAAAAAAGGTTAACATTTTCATCTCAAAACCAATTCAGGTTTGGTTTTTTTAAAAAAGGCTTGGGAAACTCTAATTTTATTCAGTCATACTCCCACCTGAGGTAATATTGCATAAGCTTAAGAAAGTGATAACTGTAAAATGATGTCTTGCAACAGTATGCCTATGTATTATTTAAAACAGTCCTTCAGTGAGCAATCTGATAATTGCCCCATTTACTGAAAAATATATAGTGGAGATAAAGCATTGAAGGCTACAGAGGAAGCTAGGGAAAGGTATCTTAAGAATTTAATTTAAAAGTAGATTTCAAAGTTGACATTTTCTCCCTCACTGAGAATTTGAAGCAAATTGTGACAGAAGACACAGATATATTTCCTTTGAAAGGCACCTGTCAAAAATAATTTTGCAGAACAGCTCTCAGCCACATTCTTCAGGCCAGGGAAGTATATGCATACCTTAGAGGATACCATCTTATCTTCAAGCAAGGTTACCCTTGGTCACGCAGGCCAGAAATGAATCATTCTGAGCATTTCTCCCACAGATGAAATGGCATCTTAGATTTGCTTGATGCTGTTTCTTCATATTCTCTAAGGAATATATGACCATAAAGTTATTCAGCTCTTTGGGGAAATTTTTTAACATAGACAAAGGGAACTTTTGAATATTCTATCTGAGTTTTGGTATTTTTTGGTACCTTCCTCCCCCACCCTTTGCCTTTCCTGATTGACAGATTTAACCCATTCTTGGGGAATGTAAATATCACCTACATTCTGAAGCCTGTCTGTGCAAGGACATCTAGTCCTTAGATATTCTAGGATTTGATAAATCTTTATAATTAATGTTGATTAATGTAATTTAGCACCTGTTGCATTCTACTGTTTCATTCAGCACATATTGACTTAGTACCAATAATAATAGTTAGCATTAACATTTTATTGAAAAAAGCTTCATGATTCCAAGTATCACAATGAATAATCTGTATCATTTATTTTAATTCTCAAGGAAGTCCTTTCAAGAATTACTAATCCTATTCAACAGGGAACTTAGTTATTTTCCTACTGCTAATTGGGTTGTAGAACTGCTTTTCTACACAGATCTACTGGACTTAGATCCATGATTTTTTTCCATCTTTATATTAATATACAGTAATGGACTCAGAAGTTCCAGAAATAAAAGACATAGTCCTTCCTCTCAGAAACTGGCATATAGTGATGAAAATTAATTTTGAAAAATATATTTTAAAATCAGTGTAAAATTAAGTCATGCCTCACTCTTGTTTGATCATTTTGGGGGATCTTAATATCTTCAGCATCTCAACTTCCCTATAGAGAATGCTAAGTACATGTTTGTTGAATGGGTGAGTAAATACCATTGTGTGCATGCTAAGTCACTTCAGTTGTGTCTGACTCTTTGAGACCCTGTAGGCTGTAGCCTGCCAGGCTCCTCTGTCCATCGGATTCTCTAGGCAAGAACACTGGAGTGGGTTGCCTTTCCCTCCATCAGGGGATCTTCCCCATCCTGGGATAGAACCCACATCTCTTATGTCTCCTTGCATTGGTAGGCTGGTTCTTCATCACTAGCGCCACCTGGGAAGCCAGTAAATACCATATGGTACTAAATCCATTTTGTAACAACTGAGTTTGACAGAATAACATTCTCAATTACATAATATGAAGCTGCAGGTAATGCTGGAAAATCCTGGGGCTGTGGTTCAGGATAGCATATTCAATATCAAGAAGGGAGGTATAACATAGGAACAAAATATTTGGCAGAGTAAACTCCTGATCCAAAGCTAGGAGTCTCTGTTAATATTGCCATTTGATTCTTCTCCCATTTAATAACAGAAAGGAGTTTATTTCTAATTTACCCATTTCAATCATTTTCATGGTTGTCATAAGCTCTGAGCCTCCATTTCTATGTTGATGAAAAAGACAAATGATGCCAGCCTTATGCATTTCATATAAATTAAATCATATGTGTGAGATATCAATTACAGCCTCAGGTACTTAGTTTGTGCTTAATAGATGTTTGGTTTTTGTGAAATGGTATATAATAGATCTTTCCTACTCACTCTGGCAATGTCTCAGATAAATCTAGGATTTTGTAAATAAGCTCCATCTTTTCATAGTGAAGAAAAGTGATATACTGTAGCTTTCTCTCTTGGATTCTTCAAGGGTAATTGTAATAGCATTCATTAGTGAAAGGCAGAAGAACATAGTGGTTAAGAACGCAAATGCTGAGCTAGATTTCCTTTTTCAAATCCTGTCTTTATTAAATATTATTTTGTGACCTTCAGAATGTTAAGTTTTTATGTTTCTGTCCAACCATCTATAAAAGGAGGTCACTGGATCTGTGCAATCTGTTATATTAAATGAATGGGGTTTAGAACAGTACTGGCATGCAGTGAACATCTTAAAAACAGACTGATGGACATCACCTCTGTGGGCAGCAAGCTGTAGTAGTAGATTCATGCTCTGACGTTTAAATTCTCTTACTTGGTGTGTTTTAGAACTCAAGATTTAAAGTAAAATATTGAAACCATAGGGTCACTAATGTCTAGGAATCAAGAGCTTAACAGGAAAGCTCAGCAGTTTCTCTTTGTTGGAGCATCTACTGTGATTAAATGCTAGCACAAAAAATAATGGAAGACTCTTCTTGTCATAGAGGAACTTGATAACTAGACCCCTACACAAGTAAATATGTAAAAAGGAACATAAATATATTTTAAGAGTATAAACCCACTGAAGATTAGCATTTTATGAAAAATGAACTAAAGACAATGAGACATTTAGGTTAAATCTTGAAGAATTACTAGTAGTTCTCTAAAACAAGGTTGACTAGTAATGAATGCTGGGCAGTGACATGTCCAGAACAACTGTATGCCTGACAGGATGAATTAGCTGCTAAATTCCAGCCCATGATCTGATCTGATCATAAACCTATGAATATTGCCCTGTTCTAGTGTGTGTGCTTAGTAGCTCAGTCATGTCTGACTCTTTGCAAATCGCTGGACTGTAGCCCACTGGGCTTCTCTATCCATGGGATTTTACAGGCAAGAATGTTGGAGTGGGTTGGCATTTTCTCCTGCAAGGTGTCTTCCCCCCACCAGGGATTGAAACTGTGGTCTACTGTGTTTCCCGCATTGCAGGTGGATTCTCTACTGCTGAGCCATCTGGGAAGCCTGCCATTGTAACTGTAATCTGGCATTAATAGAATTGAAAATATGTCCTAATCTGGGTGCATTTCTAGCACAATAATAGGAAGTAAGCAAATGAATATCTGTCAGGAAGCAATTTGAATTTTACACTGTGTGTGTGCTCTGTCGCACTGGAGTCGATTGTCATTTTCCTCCTCCAGGGAGAAGAAAACAATAGATAACACTTAAATCACTGGCAAAACTTAAGAAAAAATCCTGAAAAGTAGAGAAATTTCTAAATGATAAAATGAAGATAAGACAGGACAGTGGAAATGGCTGATGACCTCATTGCTTATTGCAAATTAGAAAAAAGTACTACTAGTGGGGTTGCACAGAGTCGGACATGACTGGAGCAACTCAGCAGCAGCAGGAGCAGCAGCAGGTATTAAAATCTGGCACTAAAATAACCAACAACAATTTCTGATTAGGATCATTGGTCTAACTGATACAAAGGGCCCCAAAGAAGGCAATGGAGAATTCAGATAATGGTTCATATTTTGATGCAACTAACTAAAATTTTAAGCATCTCTTAAAGATCAGATGGAATATTGCAGGTCAATGAATTAGAAAAGATGAATTTCTCCAGAACTCAAGGAGAAATTACAAGATAAATATTATGAGAAAGCCATAAAGAGAAAAACTAGGATAGTTGACTTTCAAAGGCACATATGCATGAAATAAGAATTTCAGGAAGAAGGAAGAAAACAGAAATTGAGGAGGCCATAATCCAGTTCATCATAAGATATATTATCCCTGAGCCCAATGATAACTTCAATTTAGAGAGAAACCTCTTACTGAGTATAGTCAAAATAAATGAAAAATGTAAGTAGAAATATAAATGTACACTAATTTTATGTGTATCAAAAAGAAAAAAAAATACTGATAGATTTTTATTTTCTTGCTTAAAATATATAAAATAAAATAAAATATTTGGATACATAGTGTCAATCTATAGTCAAGATGCTGCTGCTGCTGCTAAATCACTTCAGTCGTGTCCGACTCTATGAGACCCCATAGAGGGCAGCCCACCAGGCTCCCCCATCCCTGGGATTCTCCAGGCC